>KI669499.1:0-71314 GCA_000507405.3 Kwoniella heveanensis BCC8398
CACACACACACACACACACACCCCCTCCGTATCCGCATCGGTGTCTAGCACGAGAATTCCTTCGAGTGGTTCACGAGCACTTGCATGCTTTGGATAATGTACCTCGCCCGCTTCTCTCTCTCCTGCTTCTGCCTTTTCACAATCGAGACTACAGTAAACTCGATCGATCACTCACGGAGCAAACATTTGTCAACCGTTTTCCCCTCTCCTCAGTCATGTTCCGACCGTACCACCAAAACGGTACCGATTACCTTACGTTTGGCAAGACCGGCGCATGGTCCGAGACAGACAAGCTCAAGATGAAAGGTATTCTCGAACGAATGACGGTATCGTACAAATTTATCGAGGAGTACGAGGATGATAATTTCCGTGCCCCTTGAGCTGTCTCCGAGCTCTGCCCTGCCTGCTTTACTCACAGTCCAGTTCAAGCACGGCGTTCCGGACTATGAGGTGGCTGGCCGAATGGCGTCTGGATCGACCCCGAGTCATCTCCATGCTCCATCGATAGCAGAAATCTCTTGCGAAACAGTGCGCTGTCCTTTCGTTTTATAATCAGCATCTTCGTCCCGATACATCCTATCTGTACATATACAGTATATTTTATATATCCTATCGTTTAGTGTAGTTACCGTAACCTGTAGATCATTGTACTGTAGGTGTTGATAATCCCCGCTCAATTGTATTCCTGCTTGTACAAGTAGTGCAGCATTACGCATTGCTGCATTAGCTTCACCGCATGTACTGAATGCATACATGGCCCCTTGATGGGTTTCTCGTCCCGAGCCAAATCACACACAGGCCGCTCAGACCGGGAAGACATTACACTGCACGTTCCGCCGCCGAGCTATGACCGCCGATCCCCTTCCAGTTCCCGTCAAGCAGGCGCTCGGACCGGACCGTCCATCCCTTACAGTATATGACCCAACTCCCCGACTGAGGAGCGCTTCGACCGCGTTCTCTTAGTCCGTATCGGACAAACGTGAGGAAGTGGTCTCTGCCCCACTTGTGGGTGTCGCCTAGTGATTGATACAATGACCAGCGCGGATAGCCGTCACCTGGGAAGTGATATACGTCAGACACAAGGAGCACTCATCTCGAACTGTACTCGAGTCCATGAACACATTCGAACCTTGCTTCCAACCGCTCGCAGCCCAAGAACCTTTACACCGCTGACACTACCGTAATCACCCTAAATACTGAGCCCTAGGACACTGCTCTCGCTGTTCGCTAGCCGCCTGACCTACTCGGTGGTATATTCATCCCAGTAGGTATACGACTCGACGTGATCATATAGCGCAGCTTCTGCCTCCTCGACATCTCCAACAGACCACGGCTCATCTTTCTCGAACACGATGAGATCTTCCCCGTCGCCCCCTTGCTCGTGTCGAACGTAGACTGTGTGCGTAGGAACGTCGTAGTGAAGATGCGCTGTCTCAGCCGAATGTACTGTAACACCACCGACACGGCATTGACACGCCCTAGCACTTACACTCGACCTCGCTATTGATATTGCTGACAGTCTCACTCATCGTCACATCCTGAACCGCTTGAACAGAGTATGCGCGACACTATGAAGTAACAGAACAAAGCGAAATCACTGGCGCGATCAGCGACCAAAGAAGGGAGAGACAGAAGGACAGTCCGGCAGATACTAAGTCAGTAGACGCTGATACTCACGTAAAGAATAATCAGATAATCTTGCATGGCAGGGACGTGTAGATGGATGAGGGGTCAGCACTTGAAGGGAAAGACAAATGACTTAATATTCTATGGGGTTTGACGACCCATTTATACTATAGACCAGGATCATGGAAGTGTACAGCTGTAGACAACTCTACAGTCGATAAAGATGCCAACTCAGGCGCTTGTCAAGCTGCGTTGGACAAGCTGACGAAAGACGCCGTCGTCTCGTCAATCCTCCGACCATGCCAGCGATCGACTCAAGTTGACTCAACTGGATGTCCTTCTGAGACCGGCGCAAAGATCGTCGATCAAAATCACAAAGTCTGTTGTATATCTCGCCCTGCCGTACAACGCCCAATAGTAGCAACGCACACCGGCTGTCTCAAATGGGAACGATCCCAGCTAAACATTGATTGGAACGTGTTGCAGAAGCCATGCACACGACTCAGCTTCTGCCATCAGGCGTGGTCGGGTCGCCTCTCAAATCGTGACCTTTGCACCGCGTTTGAGACCCGAAGTGCCGTGTCCGACGTGCGCTGATCGGTCACCCGACCGACATGAGGGCTTAGCGAGCGAGGTGTCCTTTGTCCATAGATCAACAGGGCCAGAAATCGATAGGCGTTACCCATACCGACGAGTACATTGGGACATCGGTCCGATATGATCGGGGTCAACAGATGACGATTGCCACTTTGGTGATGTCCGGCTGAACAAAGCGTGATGGCGCGTGTCATGCGATAGGCGGCGTCTGATTTCAAAGGTCTTGAGCGAGCCTCAAGGATGGTCAATGTGTGGCGCTGGCGAACCGGCAAAAGGTGCAAAAAAAGCTGTACATATATGACACCCTTCTTGGGCTTTTGATCGTGCCTGTCAAAGAGGAAGGATCCGACATTTGCCTGTAGATATATGCTTTTTACGGCCACTAAAAGGCGTGTTCTACGGCGTCGGCTTGGTCTCGATGTTTCACAGAAAAAACACCATTATGAAGTGAGTGTATGGATTAAGGGGGAGCGAGAGCCCGTTGCGGCCTCCCTTTCGATGAGGTGTCGGCTCAACCGCCCTAAAAAAACAACTGGATTTAGGCCTTGTGCCACACCCAAGCAAATCGCATGGCACACATCAGGCATGCATACGTTCTTCATCATAGTCATACCCTCTCAACTGAGGATATCGCCTCAGTTCCCAATTCAGCTAGGTCAAAGGATATCCCTAGCATAATCATCCTCGTACTCTTCGTAGAGCCTGTAGTCTTCACAGAACTCATACAGCAAAGCCTCAAGCTCATCGATATCTTGATCATCCCATTCGGTGCTCTTCTCAAAGACAAAGAAATCTTCGTCCATGCCATTGATCTCATGGTATCCGCTGGCTTCAGGTTTAATTGTGTCAGTAATCTTTTGTGGAGAGGGTAGGGTTAGCCTGGCAGAAGAACAGACTCACCAATGTCATCAATATTGAGGAGGACACGACCGTAGACATGCATGAATGTCATTGTTGCCTCGTCCATGCTGACGAGGACTTGATACGCGCGGAACTGAAGCGAACCGAGATTAGAGTCTTAATCTGGCAAAGTCTCTGCCAGGGCCGACTTACGAAGTGACCCATAGGTGGCAGTCGTAAGAAGTGTTGCTGCTGTACTTGGTGTAACTGACACACCGAACTAGGCCAGTCAGGATCGTCCCTTATGGATTTACTTTATGTACTCCGAGCTTGCCACCCAAGGACTTGAAGGTGCGGACAATCCAGCAGGGAACACGTCCTGTCTCGTTGTCCCATCACTGTCAGGGGTGAGGAGAACAGCCCCTTGGTGCAGAGTTGAAGAGTCCTCGAGGTATTGACACGACTCATCGGTCTCTCGAAGTCATACATCATGCTTCGCCGAAAGAGAAGCTTAATTTGACCGTTCTCGGCGAGTTTACCGATCACTTGATGAGGTCCAGGCTGGACAGAAGCAAGTGTCCGGATTGCCCAACAGAAGCCTGCGAGGAGAGGCAAGGTCTAGCTTCTAGCCCTCTACCATGAGTCGAAACGCTACCTGAGACCTTGAGCCTAGCTCCGGGATCTCTTTCGGTAGTACATGAAGGATACTTAAGGTGTCGTAAGCATCCTTTTCCGTTGAGGTTGACGGAATGGAAGACACAAGAGGTTGGTCGATGCGATCTCACCCAGACGTCAAACAGACCCGCCAGGAATCTTGCTTTAGGTGGTACGACAAGATCCTCTCATGATCTGACGGCGCTGACATGGGAACGACTGGGAGGCACTCGAACACAACCTTAGGGAAGAAGCATGTGCGGACGTATTTCGCAGCAACGGCCACTGAATATGTGACGAAATGACTAGTTGTCTGTCTTCTTGGTGGTTGGGTATCAAAGGTACCCGAAGTTGAAACCGAGATGTCTGGGCTCTTCTTGAAACTGCTACAGTAACATATCCATCGCTATATCGATACAGCTCCATTCCTGAGCGAGCTTTGGCAAACAGGAAATAATCATTCACGAATCTACTGTATATGGACAATATATCGACCTGTGCCTCAGTGCGTCGAGCAGACCCATCTGTTATCCAGCAACAGTCTTGAAGCGGAGAACCTGTCACCGCTATTGCAAGTCTCGCGGAGCATCTGACATATTTCCTTGCCTTCATTCTACATCTGAATCTTGATCGGTATACTCGTCCCAGAAGCGGTACGTGGCGACGTAATCGGCGAGCGACGACTCGGCCTGGGTGATCTCGGCTCCAGTCCAGGGACTAGTCTTGGCAAACACGAGGAACTCATCGTTGGCTTCGTTCAGCTGGTGGTTGACCATAACTGAAACAAAGAGATGAAGTCGACGGAATGAGTCTCGTTAGCCCAGCTCAGACTATCAGTGCCGGGAGTGAGAGGTACTGGGAACTCACCATCCATGCCAGTACAGACGCGGCCGAGCGCATTGCAGACCGACTTGTCGTCATCCCCCGTAACCAGGTACATTCGATACTGGGTTGCAGACGGATCGCTCAGCGGTGCGACCCTTCGAGTAAGAAAACGGAGTCACAGGTAGCGCAGGACATAGCTCACGTATGTGACCATTGTGCTTTGCTGTCAACTGGTGAAAGCCGTTTGAGTTTACTGATAGGGGAATTCAAAGCTGTTAAGCTCGCCGTACCCTGAAGTCTAACTTATATACCTGGTCTCGGAGGGAGGAGCACACTAGTTCGGACACATTGACAAATTTGCCACTCGACCAAAGCTGTAATCAGAGCCTGTCTGCCGGCGTCGCTTGGAGGGTAGATGCAGCGTCATCGAGGCATTTATGAAGGGCGCAAATTGCCGAAGGAGCCCAGATTATCTGGCTCAAGGGACAAGATCCTCACTCTACACAGCAACAATCAGCTTCTCGCCGATACCGCCGAAGGCTATACACAGAAGCATGGATTGGGTCGCTAGGTGTGTCACCGAAAGACGTGTGTTCTGAACGTCTTGAGACCTGAACAAGGGAGAACAGAACTGACGGCGACATTATTCTGTGTTGGGCTGTGTTGCAAAGCGCATGGAGTGTCAGGTTCGGAAGTTGCAGGATCCAGAGAACGGTAATCGCTGTTCCAATAACTGACCCAGTGACAATAGGCATTGTAGTCCGAGAAGCTCCGGCCGAGATAAGCATGATCGACGTCGATCTGTTAAACCCTTCACACAATCTCGTGCCTTATGAGAGGGCGTCAAAGATCGTATTGCATGTGAGAGATGTCCTGCCTCAGTGTTGGTGCCAATTGCTGTCTAGGCCATCACGTTACGAGTATATCGGGGATAAGTAATGCGATCAACGCAGACCACCTTCGCTCTCCTTCTTCCATTGCAGCATCAGCCTCATAGCCTTCCGACGTTTCTCTCAGACCGCTTTCAGATATATGCTACTTCAAACAGGATACTTGCCCTGATGATGGTTTCGTTTGGCGGCCGAACCGAAGGGCTTGGTGGGCTTTTCATGAACACATAGCCAGCTTGCGCTTACATTACACCGTGAGCGCTGCATACCGTGCATGTCATACATGTCCATATATCAGGCACATGATCGCCAGTTCAAATTCGAGTAATGAGAACCCAAGGGGGCCGAGACCTTTCGGCGTCTACTGCTCGGTGGAGTCATACAGCCAAATATACTCCTCGACACATCCATCGAGCGAGTCCTCCGCACTGTCGAACTCTTCAGAGGTCCAAGGATTATCCTTCTCGAGAATGATGAGATCTTCATTGTTGCTGCTTCTCTGGTAGCTAACTTCGACTGGACCGTAGGCAGCACATCATGTATCTGTATCAGAACCTTTCTTCATCTATCTGTGGACGATCGATCGGGCCATCATCTCAAGCGAAAGACTAGATTAGAGAATGGCCGGGGCTGGACCGCTAAACTCACCACCAGCCATGTTGATGGAGATTTCTTCGAGCCCTGAACCGTAGACGGACTCAGTGTGCCCCTCGACGAGATATACACGACACTGCAGATACAAGTTCAATGAGCGAGAGAAAGAAAGAAGAGACTGAACTAGTTCCGCCACCGATTTCTCTTGTGTGCCGCCTCTGGCAAGGGGTAACGGTAGGGCTCCGAGTGGGCTAAACTCACGTTTCTGGTCATCGTAAAAGCGCTTTGATCAGGTTTGGTGAGGAGGCAGATATCACTCGAATGGGACGAGGGAAGAAAGATATGTGCGGCGGAAGTGAGTGGGCCGAGTTGGCTTAGTACTGATACTATAAACGCATTCCAGTATCAGTATTGACCTTCTTGAAGTCTGCTACCACGTCAGCCAGTCGAAGGTGTGTTTGCTTCGAGTGCTCAGAATTGACGAGAGATGAATGCATTTCAGTTATCCACACAACCTGTTTCTAGCGGCTCTTTTGGTCATTCTAGATGCGGTGACATGCTGTCTTCCGAGCCGACGTTGATTTTGAATGGATCATGGGCTTTCGGAGATCTGACAGTGCGTCCGAAGAGGGTTGACCAGGAAAGCTTGGGTTTATGCCGCTTCCGTTCTCTCATAACTGGATCTCCGAGCGACTTTTGAGACTGAAGGCAGCGTGAGGGGATATCATAGTGCGTTTGTCCGAATTCTGTGCAATCTTTCCCGGAGACCGTGCCGTGTTACAATCATCATCTGATAATCCAGTCACTGACCGGTAGACTGCTTTGAGGCCCCGTACCCGGGATGGGTTTCTGGGATGTTTTCGGGGAAACGCAATGGGATGGGTAGGTGCCGCGAGGCATCAACGACTTCTCTGATGAAGACGCCTCTTGGCTCCTGCACAGCTTGCTGTGGTGCTGGGGGCAGCTCACGGGATACGCACAGCGTTGCGCATATGTGGAGATCAAGAACCGCTAGCTGCAAGTGAGACCTACACTGCACGAAACTCCTCACACAGATACAATATACATGCGCAGGCTACATACCACAAATCCCGTCAAAGCCTCAATTCCACACAACATCGCACAGCTGCACCCTCGCCACTCAAGTTCGTCTTCAGCGCAACATGACAGTACCGCTATCGTTTTGCTCACGACAAGCGATTATGTCTTCCATGTCATATCGGTTCATTTGACGGGCTTCACTGAATCTGAGGAGTATGTGTTCCAGTACGTGACAGATGAGACTCGGTGAATCAGTAGCGCCTTGATCTTGGGCACTGCGTCGAAATCCCAAGATGTGCCCTTCTCGAACGTTGCGTAATAATTGCCTTTCGGGTCCGTCTGAATGTGCACGTAGACTGGTCACCATTATCATTTGGGACATTTGTCAGCATCATTTGCCGAGGCTTGATCCACAAATGCAGGGAATAGACTGTGTACGTACTGGTTTGACCGACTTGACGTGTTGCTTCATTGGCAAGATCGGTGACCAGACCGGCTGGGATCCCAGTGATCTGGTAAACGCGGAACTGTTCGAAAAGTGTTCGTTGAGGATAGATGATAAGCTGCCTGTGTCCATTGTCCACGTCGCTTGTTTTGGACAGGTGAGGAGGACCGAATAAGTCGTAGAGACTTACGTGTCTGACCATGGGCGAAAGAACGTGAAATGTTCTCCTTGTTAATCGAGTTGAGAAATGGGTTGGCTTGGGAGAATGAGGCGACCGCACATGTCGTCGGCATTCAAGCTGTATGGATATAGGTAACACCTTGGAGATCGCACAACCCATGCCACGATCCAGTCGGCTCCGGTTATTGTCGAAGCATAGGGCTCTCTGATAACAGACAGGCCGTGAGCCCGAAGGACGCTAGCGAGCTTGCTTCTGGTTGGAGCTTGTATCATAAGGGGTTTTGGAGGACCAGCCTAGCTCTTATGCGTTCCTCTAGCCATATGTCACAGTCGCGAGAGAAGTAACAAATCATGCTATCTTTACGAGCTAGAAGTAGTGCTTGAACACTGGAGGGGCGCGGTTTCGGCTAATACATACAAAGCTACCTTGCATAGCTCAAGGGTAGGCTTGTTTCCACGCATGCGCGGGCGGCCTCAGGGCGCCACCTTCGGAGTCCATTTCAGCTAGGCATAAGAAGCTATACCGATTGAGTGTGCGAAGGGTCATTTGAGGGACACGCACACCGTCATCTGCATGATCGATCGCACTAGCATGATCACACGGAAGGCTCACTAACATACTGTACAGTCAGCTTCGTGATGATCACCGTGGTGGGGGCTATGCTTGCATTGCAACTCAAGATGCCTCCGTCGAGGGGAAGAGCGTCTAACCGTTTCGCCACTCCATAGGACTCGCTTCGCGAGGCGAATATTCGCGCGAGCACTAGGCGACCCTTCGTCGCGACAGGGACGGACTCAACCTCTTCGTGCTACTTCAAGCTACGAGCAGGCCAGTCTAGTGATTCGCATTGATACCCACTCCTTTGTATATCAATGATACCTCGCACAGCATGCATCCATCTCGAGCTCGGACCAGGCGCCGCTTTGTAGCTCTTGACCTTTCCAGTCCCTTGATGTCGTTGAGAATCAGACTCCAATAATGACATCCCCAGAATATGAGTTCCAGAAGGTCGCGGTTGCCACTCGGCGAGTGAGGAGCACCTCTGCCTTGCTGACGTCGCTGCCATTCCAGGGGGTACCCTTCCCGAGGGTTGCGTAGGAACTACCACTTGCGTCGGTTTGAAAAATCACGTAGACTGTATCGCCAGGTTTGGTTGAAGCTTCAGCTGTGCGATAGATAAAATCGACGTCTAGATGCTGACAGTACTCACCCTGCTCCCCAAGATGGTGGGTTAAGTTTTTGCCAAGATCGGAGACTAGATCGGTCGGAACTCCAGTGACTTGATAGACTCGGTACTGTGACACAAGTACACTTAGCTTTGGTACATCCACAGGGTACAGACATGTGCGGTATATCACGCAGTGAACTCACATAGTCGACCATTGCGAGATTTGCTGTTATTCTGTTCAGGAGATAGAGCTGTGGACTAGGAAACAGGAGAACTGGTTGAATAGGCTCGATCGAGGGCGTTCACTCCTGCTTAATGTATCTTTAAGTAGCAAACACGATCCCCTCAAGAACCTATCGAACACCGAGTCGGGATTGCTTGTACCAACTGTGATGGGCTAATCATCCTCCTCTAGGGAGCGCCCCAGATTGGGTAGTCATTTTGGCCGTCGAAACACATCTTGTATATCTTGTATGTATGTACATGGTATGAGAGCATGCTTCTGCGTCAGAGAAGCGAAGAGTCGGGGCGGGCGGAGCATACATACCATCACGTCTCACGAATTAGTATGCTGCTTCTCGCCGGATCTCCGATCGTTGAAGACACGTATACAGTCGTGATCGCGCCTGCTTGTATGGGTGAACGATGACGAGTCGAGGCCCCCATGCTCCTATCGGCCGTGGGCTGGGTCGCCGAAGCACTATACCAGTCCGAATGAGTTCCAACAAAATCACCCTAGCGACGCGCTAAACACGAGGCTTCGCCGCCTTGACCGCGCCCTTAGCCTTATTGACACAAGCTTCGTCCCTCACTGACCTCTGTATGGGCCCGCCCGTCCAGATCAAAAAGTAGGAGTCCTTCCACGCCCGACTTGCCATCTGACCAATCCTCTCGTGCTTGTTGCCATTCTGACTTCGCATAATACTACCTAAACATAGCATGGGCCATCTTTTCTCGACTGTTACATGGGAATCGCCAGCCGGCGGCAAGTTCCGTATCTTTGTGAGTTGATCGCGATCGACCCTTAGCTTATCTTCGAACAGGCCAGCCAGACGCCAAAAAAGCTCCGATCGGCAAACCACGTAACTTACAGTAGACGAAGCTGATGGGTTTTGACGTTCGCTTCCTTCTAGTCGCGATTCTACGACGTGTACGGCTTGGGAGAATGGAAGCCTGTCGAGGTGCAAGAACGCATCATTAACAGTGTGCACTTCGCTAGAGGTGAGCTATACCGGCGTGTCCAAGCGGACTAGGTCAAAGCGCTGACATCGGAGCCATCCTCCATCATTTGGTGTGTAGTTGGAGCGTGCCTGGTGACGGTCGAACTAAAACCCAATGGCACACACGAAATCGAATTCCGAAAAGAGAAGCAATGGACCGCAAAGCAAGTACGATACCTCGAACGATCGCTTGACGGCCTCAACATGCCTTGTGAGTGATTTTGTGTAAGCGGAACCGAGTCCTTCGGTGTGATAAAAACTGATTGATTTACACGACGACCCAGACCACTGGTGGGGCCTGGTCATCATTCGTCCACACTTGCGTCTGTCCAAGGAAGCGGCGATGAAAGCGGCGGCCGCAAAGGCCGAAGCATCGGAAGAAGCCGGAAAAGCTGTTGTAGTTGAGGAGAAAAGGAAGACTGTGGTCGAGAAGAAAGAGGTGAAAATCAAGGAATGAAAGGCAATGATCAGCGGATCGCCAGCGTGCGGCGATTGATGGTCGAGCCTCGTTGCAGCGGTCCGAGTTAGCGAGGCGTTATCTAGTATGTAGAATAGGTTGTCGAATGCAGGTGGTGAACAGGAGTCAACCAGTCAGGCTTCATATGATACGTATGTGCATGTGGAAATCACTTCGTATCTCAGTTCCCCTGGTCACACTCAGCTATTAGCCATTCGCAATAATTGGCACTCATATCAACAATCATCGCTTACGTTAGTCAGTCCAGACCGAGTACCCGAAATCGAACGGCGAGAGACGGCCAAACAAAGAGATCAGAGATGGGCATCAAACACTCGGCACTCTCTAAGGTCCCACGAAACGTGAGCTGCATCGCCAAGCTCTGTCAAGCGAAGCTAAATTCTTTGCCCATGATTTAGGTGATCGTGTTCCTTGTGGAGTACAGATACGGTTCTATTGCGTTTGAAGATCGCGAGAGTCTGAAGAAATTCGCAAATTCGGACTCATTCCTCGGTGAGGGTACGAGAGGAAAAGCTAGATGCAGTTCGGTTCATCGCAAATGGACTGTAGGCTTATTCTGTCTCCTTTCTGTCGTAACGCCGTTGTCAATTGTACGAGCGGTTTACAGTCAGCAAAATCGATATCAGCTTCATTGGAGACCCGACGGAGCTCGCCTCGGTAACCTGCTATCGCGCAAAGCCATTCATCGACAAAGTGATCCATGTAGTCAGAACATCTGTCGAACAATGCATGGGGACGGATTTTAGTAAGCTGTACAGGTGATAGGAGCCGCGACTCGCATTGTAGACCGCAAGACTGACTGTGAAGGTCGGACCACAGCCGTGAAAATTTCATCATAACGCCGACTCTACGCATCACTTCTGCGGCTGAAATAGGAGTAGTGCATTCTATAGATATGCATCTCGCGCATACGTCGCTGTAATGGCTTCTTCCAGCGAAGGCGTGTGAATTCCGAGGGAGTACAGTAGCAGCGCGGGATAGCCGTTGTACCCGATGATTCATCCTCCTCGAGGCATGTTTGCTACACAACGTTCGAGATCTCCCGCCTGTAGTAGCCCCAAATGGCTGAGCTCATTGATCGTGACGTGTCTCAGGAGTGGAGTCAGTGTGATGCGGTGGACTCTGTGTTTTTGTCTGTTCGCCACGAACAAAAGGCGTGGACAATAGCAGCAGTGAGAGTCAGCTCCTTCAAAGCTATAGAGTAGTGTCGAATTTGACATCGTTGTGATACATGCTTCTACTGTTGATTTCAATCCTCTTTTATACGCTGATGAGAAAGGTTACAAAATTACTTACTCGTTCTCTCAGCTCCCAAGGCTTCAGACTAGTGTACGATCATCCACCTCCATGATGGGCTGTACGAGCTCCAAGCCGGAAGACCTGATGGAAAAGCTGCAACCTGGGGTAAGTGGTCTCATTCCATCGCGCTCATACCCGGTGCTCCGCTGATTGGCCAACACCTTGCTGGGACAAGCAGGCTGTGGGCTTCCGTGTCAAGCTATCAGCCCACCCCATTCGGCTATGGGTCCCACCAACGAGTACGGCTTCAGGTCCTCATAAAATCACAGGTGCACACGGTCGTTGACGTGTTTATCATACATTGGTCGAAAAACAGGTTCCCTATGGCGCGATTGGATCCTTGAAATAGGGCCCGACGGATATGTGTTCATTCAATATCTTCCAAGGAATCTCTTCTTTGATCGCGCCGAAGTAGATACCATCAGAGAGATCGTCACCAACCATGCCAACGGTTATCCCGGTGAGTCGTACAACGAGCCCATGGTGGCCCTGAAATCACAATTGTTTCTGCAATGTTTCACAATGCGACAATGCTGATAATGTGTCGACGATTGTCCGCCAAGTCATTCAAGTCGGTCCCCGTGTCTACAGGTATGATCCCTAATTCTGGATACAGTGGCATCGGGCTGGGCGATGACGAAGGGTCAAGACGGGGGCCGCATTGGTGCATCTGAAATGCCTGTACAGCGAGTGCAGCCAGCTATGGAGTCTATCTGTCGCTCGTGATGATGCATGAGTCGCAACAGATGAGAACCTTTACTTGCACAACATCAGTAAGAACCTAGTTGTCTCCGCGATCGATCCCAAAGGAAGGTGTGACGGTGATCCAGTTGGGTTCATCAGAGAGTGTGCCTTGCCTGCTCACTCGCTCAATCAACATCAACACAAACAATCCATGTCTACGACATCAACCTCCCCTACGTGATGTATGTACCCTGGAGATTCTCCATTTTGCAGCTCGTCTTCTATTGTTGTATCCAGCTATGTCCTTATTGATGTAACACTATCATGGGCAACAGCAATTCCAAGAAAAGCCCCGAGCGGAATGTAAGTGCTTCACTTGAGCAAGGCAATCGGAAATGAGGCTGTTGCCGTGACTTACCTTTTCACCTTCAGGCAGTTCAATTCAGAGTGTACTCATTCTGGAATGCCGGTGATTCTTACGCGAGCTGCCACCACTTTGCCAACACGCCCTCTGAACTGTGTAAGCCTTTCTCTTATTTCTTCAACACTTTTCGCGGGGTAATGCTTCACCCACGAGCCTGGAAAGACATTTATACTGACGGGATGTACTCTCGAGGTCTACAGTCGACAAAGTCGCAGTCACCCAGCTCAACGACGATATCACCTTTGTCGCATGTTATCGGATGAAGCCGTACACTCAGCAGGATGTTCGCTTGTTGACGGCGATACTGAAAACAGCGGTGGGAAGTAGCTTTGGTGAGTCGCGATTTCTGGACTACTACCCTTTACTCTAGTGTGCAGTGCTCGACTCTCACACTCTTGCACGAGATGACCGTATCGAATGATGTAAAAGGATTGGGACTAATTGCATCATGACTCCGTAGGGGTGGATCTGTGTCGATAAGGCATCTCGTTTCGGAGTGCAATGGAGGGCAGTGCGATACAAATGCATTTCTGCAAGTACAGTAGTGTACAGTATATGCAGACAAGGGTCGAACATGGGACAAAACCTCGGGGTCTCTCCGGTGCAACAGAGGAGATGAAAGGACTCCGATGTACAGTACACGGATCGTGAGTCGCTACCGGCAAACAGCATATATAAATCCCAGTCCCATTCTGCACTGTAAAGTTGATGAGGGATCTCGGCTACACCTTTCTGTTCTCAACTCCGTGGATGGATCGTCCTCCTTTCATTCGTCTGTTGTTGTCGCCCGGCGATCCTCTGTCAACCTATAAAACCTGATCACGATCGGGTACCCAGCTCAGAAGGTGTTTTGGTCACGGCGCCAAGCTTGACAGCATGGAGCACGCAGGCGTAAACGTCGTGTACACTCCCGACCTGTAAAATGATCAAAAGCCTTCATAATCTTTGCTCAAGTACTGATTCATGAACACAATCAATCACTGATCTGATCTGTATCGCTGTGATTCCCCATATCTCGCCAGATCAAACCGTTTGCCTTAAAACACCTTCATGGGCTCCGGCCCACCTGATCAGCTATGTTTTCTTTCTCTTCCTTACTGCTTGCCTGTCTCTCCTTAACAGCCTTGCACCTCACCTCGACGTCGGCCCTACCAAACTCCCGATCGCTCCAAAAGACAGCCATCAAGATTCCCCTCACGCCGCACACGAATACCGGCAGGGGTGAAACAACTTCCGTACCAGCAATCCGCCGTAAAACAATGTCAGATGGAGCGTCAGAAGCGAGTTCTATAGAGAGGAGAGGTACAGAGCAAAACGAGACCGAGACGATCCCCCTGAATCTGAAGACGTCAGCTGGTTGGGCGTATACCGTCGACGTGACTGTTGGAGGAATCCGAGTTCCGCTCAAGGTGCGAACACTTCTCCGAGTTTAGGCACGGTGCTGTGATTCATGCGCACATGTACCGGGACTCACTTTGGGTGATGCTGACGAGAGGATGTGTCAACACCCACGGTGACCGTACTGTAAATTTCAGCTCGACACCAGTGCTTCGGGGACTTGGGTGGCACACAATTCCTGTCAACAATGCGCTGCACTAGGGATGGGTCCGATCGATACCCCGCTTCCGGACGATTGCGGTCAGCCGGGAGTTCAGCAGAACCTTACTTATAGTGAGTCCTACATAGCTCAGCAATAGTACTCGTACTCTCATCTTCGTATCAATAGACCTTCCATCCTTTCTGATCTGGTCTGAACATCACCTTCTGATGGACACGCACAGTGCAAGGATGGATAGTGGGGTGTATCGTGAACACGACAGTCGAGCTGGGCGACTCCAAGCTGGACTCTCACCCAATCTTGGCGGTGACAGCGACGTCTGGCACCTTATCCCCTTACGGTTTCTACAGGTGAGTTCAATATCATAGGTACTGTGGGCTACACCCAACCAAGGACCATAGATCATTCACTCATTTATCTTTCAATCTTGCATTTCAGCGGACACATCGGATTAGCGGGAGATGTAAGTCGATTCGCAAGGACCTATGGAATCGTTGCCCAGGACATACCGTCTTCGTCGTCTTTGTAGCTCAGCTGGGCCACGGAGCCTACGTATCGCTGACTAGTTGCCACCTGCTATCGCTCCCAGAACGTACCGCTCAACAAAGGTCCGACAACCATCTCGGCGCTATATCAATCAGGTCAAGTCCCTTCCGGCGAAGTAGGGCTGTTCCTACCCCGGTTCGACAACACGACGCAAGGTGAGCCGAGTCATCTTCTGAGACAGACCATACTTATCGTATCGTAGTGCGATAGGACCTAGGTGCAGTGTGACGTGATGGCTGCGGAGCTAACTCTACTCGTATTGTGATATGTACTCATGGTGAATCTAGCCGAGATGACTTTTGGCGATCCCGCTACTTCGTGAGTAACTCACTTCCCGGCTTGGCCTCATGCGAGCTCTTCTGTCGCCGACTTTCATGGCTAGTTCGCATCGAACACAAAACACTTTGTGCTGTACCGATACGGTGTTGAGACTAGAACCAAGCAAAGCTGAATCGTAGTAGCTGACGATGTCTTCCACCGACTGTCTCGATACCTTGTACACGCATACAGTCCTCATGCAGACACCAGCAAAGCTGTCGCCTTGCAGTCCGTGGACGACCCACCCTTCAAGTATGGTTATGTGGTTGAATTTGATTCGTTCAAGATCGGTGGTCAAGAAATAGCAGCGAAGAACCGGACGTTCCTCAACACTGCGTGAGTGGTAACACGTACAACAGTCATCGTTCTCTACCACTGCCCGCGTTTGGATCCACCTGATCTGAAAAAGCGCGGAAACTGCTGCGGGTATGTGAATGCTGACCAAGGTCGACTATACTTCACGCCCATACAGATCGACTGGCATCTCCTTCCCCGCATCGGTAAGTTCTCCGGTCTTTATAGGTATATGATACGCATGCTGACTTTTCCTTGCGGCTACACCTGCGCGCCTCAACCACTTGCGTACTCATACTCTCACTGTAGCTAACAGAGGCGATCTACCGAAGCCTCGGCTGGTCACGCAGCGATACAGACCTAGGAAAAGCCCCTTGTTCACCCACCATCCCGGACCCATACATCGTCATTTCATTCGGTGGCGACCAAGGGCAAGAGTTTGTGGTGCAGTATCAGGATCTGGTCAGTAGGAAAGCTGATGGCTCTGGAGAGTGTTGGGCTATGGTCACGCCTTCCAAAGGGGGTGAGTATGGCGGAATCCAATACATTTGACATGCCGTCTCCCGTGCCATCCATTTAGACGATGAAGTAGACGATGGTGGTCGCTGTACCCCACCCTAATCGGGCAGGGCGTTGGCCGTCGGGCAGCGAGTGCTGATAGCTGAGCCCCTCACAATACGCAGTTTTCGCGGAAACTTGGATCATGGGCTCACCGCTCTTCCATAACGTGAGTCAGCAGGGGTTCATCTCACCTCCCGCAATTACAGTATTCGCCATGAACTCCATTGACTAGACCTGAATGTCAAACTACGCGATGGTATTTTCGCATTCTAGGTCTATCACTCGGTCGATACACAAAGCGGGACGGTCAAGATGTTCGGCATGAGGCAGTGATCGTGTTTCTCTCTTGAACATAGGTTGAGCAAGTCATGTCTCATTCAATCAGTTCCACAACAAGTTCTTCATGAAAGTACACGATACCCGCGTGAGACATACAGTATACTCGCATCCTCTCAGCTGATCATTCCCTCCTGATATACCCTGCAAGAAGGATATTCTTGAGAACCTGTAGTGTCATGTATGCATCCTATACTGCTGTATCCTGTCTGCCAAAGAACCTGATGCTACTGCACAGTTTGTCACTCCATCGTTGTCATGAAGTGTCTCATTCCATGACCACTCCTATTTCCCCTGCCCTTGCTGCGCCTGCCATGCCAGCCAGTCCTTATGCAGCTTCTCCTGCACCTTCAACTCCTTCAACATCTTCTTCGAAGCGCTCTTTGAAACTTCCACGCCCTCGCCGTCCTTGGTAGGCAATCCGCTCTCCTCGTCCCATTCGCTGAACGTCCCCTGAGGGACGTTAGGCGGTCTGAACATCTCCTTCGGGGAGACTTTCCCCTTTTCTAGTTGTGCAATGCGCTTCGCTTCGGCAGCTGCTGCATTGGCGGCCTTCTTGGCTGCTTTGTCGGCAGCGATGGCGGCTTTTTCTTCTCGAGCTTTGATCAACAGAGCCGGATCGACGAGCTTGTACAGCGCACCCCCGTCGGTAGCCTGGCCGTCGTCGAGCTGTACGCCGAGATTGACCAGGTCGTCGTCCCTGAATTTGTCGCAGAGCTTGAGGATATCGGTGGATACTGAGGGAGAACCAGCGATGGCAAGGCGACGAATCTCGTCTCGGAATGATGAGATCGCTCGGAGGTATGGGTCGAGCTTGGTCTCGAACTGTACCGTGAACGCCGGGGGGAGTCAGCTGACCTGTCTTGAACATTCCACCGAAGCGTCATCGTCACCATCACTTACATCACCAGAAGCCCCCACTTCCTCACCCTCCTTGCCCCACCCGACTGCCGTCGCATCTCCAACCGCAGACCCCTCACCCAGACCAAACATCTTCAACATCCGCGTGATCCACTGGGCAATCGTCGAGACCGGTCCCACATTGACATCTCGTCCTCTTGTCGAGAAGTAGACATTCACTTTAGCGATGAGGTCAAGGAGGACGCCGATGGCTTGAGGGGTGTTGAAGGAATCGCACAGGGCTAGGCGGAAGTCGTATTGCGCTTTGTGCAGGCTTGAGGAGGCCAGATGCATCCAAGGTCAGTTGCGGGTTTGCACTAGGAAGCGCTCGAACGTTCTATCAACCGCCGAAGGCATGCCTCACACATGTTGAGGCCGGCGGGAAACAGGATTATTACTCACTCTGCGGTCAAAGCCTTCTCTGGCTCATCGAAATGGTGCTTTCCGTCAGTGTTTGCTCCACGAGCAGCAGCGTCATTCATTCGAGCCTTGACATTGGCGAAAAAGTTCTACAAAAAACACAAATCCATATCAGTACGCGACGAAGATCCAATGCCTCTGTTGACGACTTTTGCCCGCGTCGAGCACGTACTCACGTCAAATGTCTCCTCCTTCGTCTTCGTATCTGCGATCAAGTCCTTCTTGAAATCAAGCTTGGCGTTCCACGTTTGAAGCATGAAGGCAAGCCGTAATCGTCTAGCAGTGTAATCTCGGAGAGCGTCCTATTTTTTGTGCGCAATCAAGCGAGTTAGTCATTTGCGACTTTTGAGCGATCATGCCACCCAGATATCACGCAGAACCCACCTCGATAGTAATGAAGTTCTTGAGTGACTTGCTCATCTTCAAGCCCTCGATATGCAGATGTCCGGTATGCAAGAAGTAATTGACCCATTGTCTGCAGCCGTGGTATGCCTACACAGAAACATGAAGTCCGGTGGTTAATTACCTTACTTCATGTCGAAACGGCAATTGAATCTGCTTTCTGGCGAGACATACCTCAGCCTGAGCAAGCTCGTTGTCGTGATGAGGGAACATTAGATCCACGCCACCCGAGTGGATATCCATTCCCTTTCCAAGAATTTCCGATGCCATCACGGAACATTCAATGTGCCATCCCGGCCGACCTTCACCCCAAGGCGAAGGCCAGGCGGGTTCTCCTGGTTTAGACTTGGCTTTCCACAAGGCGAAATCGGCCGGCTGCTTCTTGCCCATGGACGCAGTCAAGGCGCCTGTGGCGGAAGAGGTGATATACAGTCAGCGAAAGATCAGCCAGAACGCTCTTCGATATGTGAGGGAAAGAAAACCCGACGATTTGTATCGTTACGCCAGCAAACTGTGAGTAGCGTGACTCACCCTCTCCCTCGTCCAGCAGTTTCTTGTTCCCCTTACTACCCGGCTGCAACTTGGCGTACTCGTGCCTAAATCCATCTCCCTCGGCACCTTCGAACTTTGCCACGTCGAACCAGATACTTCCTCCGCCTTCGTATGCAAATCCGTTCTCCATGATCTTCTTCACGAAAGCGACGATCTCAGGAACGTATTCAGAAACTCGGGTGATAGTGTCTGGAGGGAGAATTCGGAGTCGCGCCATGTCTTCGAAGAATTTAGACTCTTGGTGTGAGGCGAGCTGACGTGATACGGCGATCGGGTCGGTAATAGTGTCGCCGAGCTGGAGAGCAAGAGGCGGGTTCGACCTTGTCAACCTCCTAGCTCAGATAACGGAAGTACACAGATGATTCAGGAGCGATAATGTGCTATACTCGAACCTTATCAGCCGGCGAGGAGGATCTACTCACAGTCTCTCCATAATATGGTCCTAAAACATCACCAGTTCCCTTGACAAGCTCTTCGACCGCGCCCTGCCCTGCTTGCTGAGCATTCAGCCGCTCTTCGGCAGTCTTGATAGCATCCCTCGCCTTCGTCAAGCTGACCAGATACAAGCTGAACTTCTCCTCCTTCTCCCGTGCCGCTCGAGCCCACTCAGGATCGCTCTGATCTCTCTGCAGAGCGGCCTCCAGTGTTGCAAATGCGTCATCTTGTTGTGTGGAAGAGAGAGGAGAGGGGAAAGATTTGGTGAATTTGGTATTGACGAATTTAATGAATGCGGCTTTTGTGTCGGCCACCAACTGGGCAGTGAGAGTTGGTGTGGAAGTTATCGTCTGGTTGAGAAGGTATGATTCTCGAGCACGGAGAATGATCTACACATAGGTATAGCATACAAAAGTGGAGTAGAATGTGATCAGCTTCTATGCCAAGCTTGTCTGTGAGGCATGATCGCACATTGGAGCTGAAACTGACGAAATGACCAATGACCAACGCACCTTGTCGTCGATATCAGTGATGTTCATCACAAAGTTCACATCATAACCAAAGTAGTCTCGCAGTATTCTTCGCACGATGTCTTGAGTGAGATAATTTCTGCAGACACAATCACAATGCAATCAGCGCACAAGCCAACCGGGACATCTTTCGAAGTTTATGCTGGTATCAGCTTACCTGGCGTGACCCATATGACTAGAGTCATACACCGTGGGTCCACAGTTGTACCAATCCACCTGTCTTCCTTTGGTGGGCACGAACACATCCTACCAGGTTCAGGATTAATAGCACATAATGTCGATCAGCGGACATCCTGCTTATTGACCGGTAGAGCGATAGAACACATAACATACCTTGCTCCTGGTCAGAGAGTTGTACACCCTCAACACAGGTTCTTGTACGGTAGGGTTGGGTTTGACCCATTCCGGCTGGGCGGATGACGAAGCCTTAGGATTTTCGGGGACTGACATCGTGGCTAGCTGACGTGAGATCGAGATCCGAGGCGCAAGCAGGATTTTGGGAGAGGCCGAGGTAAAACGAGTGTGGGGTGATGCTCCAGGTGCGAGTCGAGATTGGAGACGGGCCGAGGTGGACAAAAGAGCTCGTGAGGTTCTTAAAGCTCGCCTCATCCAGGGATATGAAGCAGTCCAACTTGGGGTCTTCCAAATGGCAAGGATATGGTGCTCCCGATCACGATAAAGGAGTAGTAGACGAGAGGCCAATTGACTCGATCGACCGTTGTTCTTAATAGCATGGCTTATAGGGCTCGTTGCTTTTGACGCCCATGGCAATGCATCAATTGCATGCAACCAAAGCTTCTGACTCCTTTCGACTTTTTGGTTCCGCCGCAAGTGGAAAGCATCACCCAGAGCCAAAAAGGCACGCTGAACCTTGGCTAAGCGCAGGCCTATATCTACACGCGTTTCTCTTGACGTGGAGGCGAGTCTGTCTTTCAAGGAAGCAGGAACAAGCTCTCTCATCTTCGAGGATTCCTCTATATCCCAGCCGACACACGCCTCACAGTTTCTAAACTTCACGGTATCGAAGCGCTTTAGTCGCATCAGTCTCCGGCGACTAGAAGAACAGTCCGAACTCCAAGATAATTCGACGAAACGCAACGAGGTACGATATACGCAGCGTGAACGATACGACACGATACGATTCGATCCCAACGCGATGATCTTCCGACCGATATTATTCTGCCTGTTGTCGTTGATGTCAGCCGTGGCGGCTGTGAAGTTTGATATACCCGCCGAGCGGAACCCAAAGCCGAGTGAGTCAGTCTACTGTACTTGAGGTCTCCAAAGGGCGTGTCTAGTTCGGCAGCTTTGCGATAGAGGGGATAATCACCAAGCGAAAGAATGGTAGCTGATCTCGTAAGGGTTTTGTGTTACAGGATGGTCAGTTGAAGGGATCTCACTAATTTTGATCGCGGCATGCAGCTGACATTTCGTTCACACTGGCATCTGTCCTCCGCTCGCAGTATCTGGAACTTCGCAGCTGCCCACTCGCTGGTAATTGTCACCGCCAATGTACCGTATGAGGAAGGACAAAGGGTAGATATTGAGATTTTGGATGGATCAGAGCGGGGGAACGTCTACCTGTCTAAGAAGGTGAGCGGATGAGCTTTCAATTTTGCTATGGTTGCAAAACTGTTCTCGAGAACCCTTCTCCTACTGCCAAATTGCCGTCTCTCATCGAGTCGTCGCTTTTCTTTGATGTTCGCTAATGCCGGAACCCCCTCTGCAGGACATCAAAGGCGAGAGCAGACTAGCTATAACCACCCACGAATCGGCAGATGTCGGCGTATGTCTCACCAACCACTTGGAACGAGGTGAGTCATGGAACCTTCACTGTCGGACATGGTCGCTCTCGTCGGGGACCTTGGTCCAGCAACAATTGGCCGGTATACTGTTCGAACTAAAAACTTCCGTGTATGTTCTTCGCGCAGGCGACAATTGGAAGGTATCACGAAGCGTGGATCTGGACGTTGACATTGGTGCGGATGCGATCGACTACAAGTGAGTGATATTCTAGCTCCGACAGCAACTCCGTTCTCCTTCATCTCGGATGAACTCATCGGATCTGTGGGAGTCTTCGGTGAAACATATGAGCTTGCTCATGCGCCCTAGCGTGGTCTCGAAGCTGGAAGCGATAGCGGACATAGAGGATTCCCCGGTTGACTTGGTAATCCGTTCTCTACCTTTAGCGCCATCGCCAATCAAGAATCGCTTTCAATTCTCGAGGTGGAGATGAGGAAGCTAGAAGCTGTCGTGAAGGAGATTGTGGATGAGATGGGATACTTGCAGAGGCGTGAGATGCGAATGAGAGATACGAACGGTGAGATTGCCTTGCAATAGTCCACCCGACCCCTCTGCATGATGTTGCAAAACCGATTTAGCATATCGGCTCAAGTGTCTTTGCTGGCCACGCTCGAGATATTACGAAGTTGTAAGGCGCCCTTGCTGACAATGTATGTTGGCCTACGTGCAGAGTCAACAAACGCACGAGTCAAGAACTTCTCAATCCTTATCACGGTCGGGATCATCGCCCTCGGCGTATGGCAGGTGAGTGACAAGACGAGGGCCGATGCATCAACCTCATCTCATCATCTCTACCGTGCATCTTTCAACTCTATCCGATGCAGCGCCAGATCCCAATCGTCACCTTCGGGGTCACAACGCCATGTTTCAAAGCACTTAAGCTAACAACTTTTCGCTTTCGCAGCTTGTTCACTTACGGTCTTTCTTCAAGAGGAAGTACTTGATCGACTAAACACACAGGAGATCGGTTGGCGATCTGGCACCATGCGCTGCATCGATGAATAAATTGATGCATCAATCAAAATGACGTCGGATCATGACTGACCTACTCGAGCGGCTGACTGAACGACGGCGCGTCTAGACTGTTACGTCTGTCATGCTAAAATTCAATACGCTGGACATAGACAGCGACGTCGATTGAACACGTCTATGTACTGAAGGTTTGAGTTTATGTGAAGGAAAGTGCTGATCTTGTTGATCTCCTTCGATATCTGACGAGATCCATCAGTTCATGAAGCCTCTCAACCTGGTCTGTTGCATCGATTGCAGGCACACCCCAAAGATAGCAAACTGAATTAGGTGCGCATGGAATGTGTGATCGACCCAAAGGAAAAGAGTCAAGCAAGAGGTGGTTCGTGCGCACCACGTGCTGCTTCATGACTACAGACCGGTTGACGCGACTGATCTACCCCATTCCCTACTGTAAAAATACTCGAGTGCAAGGGCGATCTGTCTAATTCTGAACGCTTACTCAACCTCCTGACGTCTTCCTTCCTCCTCCTCTTCTCCTTCTTCATATCTCTCACCCAAGCTACCCAATTCCGCCAACAGCTATAGTAGAGCACGATGACATCCGCAAACCCATTCGCTTTCAACCCACCACCCCCTCCTCCTCCCTCTCTTCAGCACCAGCGCTATCCTCACCAATCTTCCTCCCCTTCCCCAGGCGATGGCCCTCAGGTGGCCGATATCGACATCGAGGACGTCACTGAAAATGGAACCGAGACTGAAATCAGCATGAACGTTGCCGAGGTACATTCGCGAGACGACGATCGAGGTGCGCAGGATCAGAACAACGTCTTTGGTTTGCCTCCTTCTGCGAGCCGAAGTGATGTCCATGCGCCAGGTGCGGAGCAAGAACGACCATCGACCGCCGTGTCTACAAGCAGCAACAACCGTGTAGGTAGTTTCGATCAACGCAACCATGGAGCCCAAGCTAACACCCTAGCGTAGGGTCCGCAGGATCACCCATCCCACCAACCTCAGCACACAATCACTCAGCCCAGTACCCCAATCAAGCCGATGTCTGCACCTCAGACTCCGAGCACACACAAAGGGAGTCCTTGGGGAGCTTTCAAGCCTCTCACCATCGGTTACGGTAGCGGCGGACTTGCAGGTGATGCTGTTGGCGTACAGCGAATCAACATGGGGGCCAGACAGCCTCTCCTCAAGCGACGAGTTCCTCAACAACAACAGGGCTCCAGCCCTCCGATCTCGCAGAACAACTCGACTGCAAGTATCAGGTCTGCACCCCCGGTCGTTCCTGCCACCAGTACCCCTATCATCAGCGGAACGGTTGGTTCTGCCGACGATGCCAATAAGAAGAAGTCGATTGTCATTGCTGGTCCTGAGAAACACGAAGTGATCAAAAGGAAGATTGGAAATGCCGATAATCAGAGAGGGCAAACAAAGAAGGTGAAGGGGAATGACGGTAATACTGATGGGGAAGAGACGGAAGTGGACGAAGAATACGACTTTGACCCCCAAGCACAGGTGAGCTTTCCCCTTGCCCTTGCTTCTTGGCGGCACATGTGTAGCTCTTGACTCTTCCAATCAGTTGGTGTATGCTCACCTCATTATGTGGCGTTTTCCTCATAGGTCGAGATATTTGATCACAAGACTCACCTTGAAGCCAAGTGGGATCAGATCCATGCGGGCTTGGAGGCAGTCCTGCAGAGTGAGTGGGCGAACTTGCCTGATCTGCGCGCGCAAGTCTCTCCCAATCGCCTGATCTGTTACTGTGTCGCTTCCCTCAGCGCCCCCACGAGAGGGCATACAGCTCGCTGACAGGGTGCCCTTGAGTGCTTGCAAAGGATATGGCTGACCCATATTTACTTGTGTCCCACCTGTAGCTTTTGCCAAGGAGACCCTTGATAATGCGTGGGTTGTGCGAAAAACGCCTCGGCTGCCCCGCTCACACTAGAGTATCTCTTCCTTTGCCAGCAGCTGATCTTGTTGCTTGTCCAACCCTTGATGCAGATTCGATACAATTTATGCGGTCTCTCAAATGTTCCACAAGATGGATACCGAGGCTCGAGCAAAGTTGATCGAAGGCGTCGAAGGGATCAAAGATCAAGAGAGGCTGCATGGTGAGTGGTGTCACCCACGCAGGACACATCGTTGTCTCCACCAACTTGCAATTCAAAGACGCGGTCATGATTTCTGCTAGTGGTCGGAAGATCGTCCTCGCTTGAGCGTCCGACGGCATTCTACGGCTTATCTTCTCGCGGCGAAGGGCGGATAGACGTACATGAGAGTGAGGAGCATGAAGAGCGAGTCATACTGATCCACGGCTGTGTCGTGATATCGTTAGGCAGCGCCAAGGACACGTTTGACCATATTGCCAAGGAGACCCAGAGATTCGCTGAAATGCTGCAGAAGACATGTGGTGGCGGCTGGGCCAGCGACTTGCTTCCTGCTGCGGCTGGTGGGGACGGCTACAGTACGGAAGGGGTGAAGAATGAGTCGGGAAGAGATGGTTCGGAACGAGTTCATACCCAAGGCACAGTCGTTGCCTACGGCGGTCACGGTACCGCCTTACAGAATGAAGCTGGACATAGGAATGGAGTTGCAGATGGACATCGGTGAAGGCAGTGCTGAGCGACTGTCTTCTTAGATCTGGCTACTTCGGGACGAGATGATGCTGTGATCTCACCTTACGCTACGCCTTCGTCAGATGAACAAAACCAAGTCCATACACCCGTCGCTTCCGCTGCACCCAACTATATAGGGTGGCATCGAAAGGGAAGGCTGTCTCATTGTTGGGGCAATGTTTTTGCGGTCCATAGATGCCACCAAGACAATATGTGTATGAAGGGTCCAGTTTCTATTATTACTGTCTGTTCAAGTACGGTCAAACCCACACCAGAATGCGCAGATGATCATATCATGCAGAATGTACACGTCTTAATCTTCGTTTCTCTAGTTTGGTGCAGAGTACTCTTTCGCCCTACGACAAATCGAGGTGGACTTTTACAGGCTCATCACCCAGCCACTGCTGAGAATAGCATTTTGATTTTCATGTCCTCTATCGGACCCGCTCCAATACCGCAACCAATCACCAACGATGAATGTTGATAGCTACCCGAAACTTCCCCCTTCTACTTCTACTTCTACTTTCGCACAAACCGACACTTTTGCTTCCGCTCCAGTCGGCTACTTCAACGACACGCCCATAGCCCAACCAGCTTGCATCAAGTACCCCTGAGTCTCCTTGACAGCATGTTGAGCTTGAGCAGTCGATTCAAACGTGATTGTGAATGAGATTGCGCCTTTGTTAGGCTTGGGATGGGACGAAGGTGGTTTTGAGGATGAGGACGATGAGGCTGAGATGAATCCGGGGTATCTAGGATTGGAAAATGGAAGATGGTCAGCATCTGATGTGTGCTATATACACTGTTCATTTTGGTCCAGCAAGGCATGGTAATTTGATGTCATGGAGGACCACGGAGGAATGGGCTAATCATCCAGCTAAGAAGACAGTTTATGCCGCCACTTCGTACGCAATGCGCTTGTGATAGGTGATCGGCCGATGGCAGTCCTGGAAGGACATTGTGGCCTGCAACCATGATTTCAAAGCGTGGGGGCCGCATACTCACTGCGAGTACAGAGCAGACATGATATCCGCATTACATTCTGGTGGGAGGTTGGTGCAGATCAATTTTGGCTTGTCGTCATCTGTGAGGCCAGGAGCAGAAACGTAATACAGAGAAAGAAAAGTTTCTTCAATTAGTGATTTCCTTGCTAGCAATGATGTCCCTGTTCTTCTGATCCAGCCAGCAAACCGCAATGAGATGCAGAGTAGGGGATCCAGCTTGAGCTGATCTCGATCCGACTCACCCTCATCATCCTCCTCAATCTCCATCTCCTCCTCATCCTCGTCCTCCTCCGCTTCAGCACCCTTCATCCTCTTACTCTGCCTCTCGCCTTCTCCTGCACCACCATCTCCATCGGCAGCCTCAGGCAGATCCCTCTTCTCACCCCGCAGAGCTGCGTCCTCGTTCTCTCTTTCTTTTTCGAGCTGCTCGTACTCGCCCTGAGCGCGCGAGACGACCATCTTGGCCGCTTCGATGGCTGCTTTGTCTCGGGACAATGAGGGGTCTTGTCGAGCTAATGTGGCGTGGGATGGTTTCTTGGCGTATGATATGCGCTGCATTAGGGTGCGTTGGGAGGAAGGGCAGGCCATGGTCAGTCGGGTTTCGCCCATTTGATTTATGATGTTTTGTTGTGGATCTAATCAATGACTTGTGCCAGCTCCAGAACCACTCACCAGCTCCTTGTTGTAAAACAGCTCTCCCGTTAGCCCTCTCAGAGCGGCAGTGGCAGCTGCTTGCTCGGCAAACACCACGAACGCCTGACCCCTCCCTCCATTATGTTTCTTAGCTACCACGTCGATACTAAGACGAGGAAACGTGGTGTCGCAACAACACATATCAGCATCGAGCTCACTGGTCTGAGCTGCAGTCCATTCCACATGATATGAGGTTGTCCGGCTTCGTTCGGGAAGGATAGGTCCTACCAAAGAATTCGTGCGGCCACACCATACACCCATCTATTGGAAAAGTCACGTCCCACTTACACTCGTCCATAAGGGTTGAAGAGCGCATAAAGCTGAGCTCTCAACTCTGGTTTCTTCGTCTTCCCTTCCAGTCCTGAGACATACAGCGTCGGCGAGGGCGTTTGAAGGGCCATATCGAACGTAACAAGGACGTGACCAGACAGTGCGTGATTTGGGACGACGAGTGACTATGATAAGGAGCAATTCCACTTGGAAATCAAACAGTCTCATCGAGGTGATCGAGCATTGTTGCTACTGCTGTTGTATCGAAGACGAGCAAAGCGATTCCCAAGAAACAGGTCTCTCGTGTTTACGTAACCCGGGTTGCTGCGCTGCGGTTGCACTCACCTAAGCGGGATCAAATTGATTACTCGCTTCAGTCGCTTCACCGGTGCTCGCTGCGTTACACGTTGTAGCGACTGTGGACGCGTTTTTTTCGAGGTGGTGACTCTCGAGATGAACTGCAAATGGTGGGTGGGGAAAGGATCGTCACTTTGTACAGTTGGTCTGACTCTCAATCTCAATACCTCTTGCATTTCTGAGTAGCCTTACTCTTCAAGAGCCCAGCGTTATCCCCCTTCCTCTCCCCTCCCTTGCCCTCCCCTCCCTGAAGGAACCTGCGAGACGTTCGATAACGGGAATCAACAGCTCTCAGCCCAACGCGATCAAGCAGCACGAACGATTTGTTGTCCTGATTTATCGGCTCATTTATTGGTGCGTTCGTCCATCACACCCTACCATATACATCTCATATATCAATACATATCCCTTTGTTCAACTCTGACCAGAATCTCAACGTGCTAATTCTCAGTGTTCAATACACCCCTTTATAGGCTTGATTCGTTTCTGCAGCGATTGATATAGGTCATACGGACAGTATACATATCGGCATTTACAGGTCACACATCCTCACTTCACTTCGCGATTCTGCGGATCTGATTCGCAACGAAGTGAGCAAGAGTAACTTTCATCCCTTTACTTGGATCACAATTAAAATACGACGCAACACGCTCTTTCATACGGTATCACTCACTCCGACACATCGATCCTTGTTCGTGCGAAATCAAAACCGAAAACCGAGAACGACGACGACTCAACATATCTTTGCAGTCACCCAAGAGCTGACCCCTACCATACGACTTACCGCCATGACGTACAACCTGACACTATCGACCTACTCTTCGTGGGTACACGCCTACCTACCCGAGCGAACGCATCCCTTCGTCCTCCTTTCCTACCCCATCCCATACCATCCCACGCCCTCGCAAAGTTTCAAACAGCAACAACGCATATATCCTATAGGCACGCACACGCTATACGACAAAGGATGGAAAGACGTCTACTTCTCCATCTTCTGGGCGATCGCTTTCACCATCCTCAGAGCGGTGTTCATGCGATTCGTATTCGCCCCGTTCGTAAGGTTGATATCGGGTAGACCGCCGAAGGGGGACGGGAGGGAACAGAGGAAAGAGAGGAAGAGGAGAAAACATGTGATCACGAGGTTCTCGGAGCAAGCTTGGAGCTGGCTTTATTGCTCCATCTTCTGGACTCTAGGCGTGGTGAGTGTGAGGAACGACGACAGGTGTATAGAGCAGGAAGGCAGTGAAGCTTCCGGTCCATTCTTTCTGACACCCACAGCCTTTTACGGGACCTCTCATCTCTATTCACATCCCTTCTTGCGACTACGAGATGAGGCTCGATCATAGATGAACGCTGACATATAGCTCTCTGCTCTTCTCAAAATCACATCACACAGGTAACGCTCTACCAAGTACCCTCCCCCACATCTCCCCAACAACTATGGGGGACGTACCCATACTCCCCGCTCCCCGCACTCAACAAGTTCTACTACCTGGCCCAACTCGGTTGGTGGTTCCACCAGCTCTACGTGATCTCGACAGAGAAGAGACGGAAAGACCATTGGCAGATGTTTGGTCATCATTGGTTGACAATCACGTTGATCGTCTCGAGCTACGTCGCGAATTTCACGAGGGTTGGAGTGGTCGTGCATTCGTTGTTGGATTTCTGTGATATCTTCCTGCCGGTGAGTGAACAGATACTCTCCATACAAGTCTGGGTAGCGTCCACCTATCGGTCGCAGTATGTCCTTCGTCACCAATTCGGTGTTAGGTTCCCAAGGCTGGTGCCGCTAGGAGATTGGCATCATCTCTTGGGTCACCCAGTGGCTTTCGCAATACCGAAATGGGCGGGGGAAGGGTCATGTGACCACAGTCTCGGATGGATTTGGGAATCATGAGGTGTAGGGCCCTGTGGAAGTTGTTCACTGACCCTTTGGTGCTTTTCCTCGTCTTCTCCCGTTCTCTCACCGCAGCTCGCCAAGATGATCCGATATCTGGGCTACACAACAGCCTGCGACATCACCTTTGTCATCTTCCTTGTCTCATGGCTTTTGACGCGTCAAATTGGCTTGTTCCTCGTCATCAAGACCTCGTACTTTGACGCGCCCAAATACATCTCGTTCAAATGGCATCCGGCCTCGGGCCACTACTTGACCTACGGAACGTATCTGGGGTTCTGCGGTATGTTGGCTGTCTTGTGGGTCTTGGCGAGCGTGTGGTTCTACATGGCTTGTAGGGTCGCTGTGAGGGTCGTCAGGGGTTTGGGAGCGGAAGATAGTCGGAGCGACGACGAGGACGAGGGTGAAGACGGAGAAGAAGTAGAAGGGAATGAAGGAGAAATCAAGGTCAGAGTCAACGGCGATATGGACGCGCTCAAAGATGTACCGGAGAGCGTGGGCACAGCGTCAAATATCGGTGGAGCGGTGGACGGTGATGCAGGCGGACTGAAAAAGCGGAGATGAGGGTGAGGGTGAGGGTGAGGGTGAGTTGTGATTGCTAGGGGACGCTTGAACCGAGAAAGAGGGCGGGAGTCTTCGGGAATGCTGCTGCTTAGCACTTGAAGATTTTTTGGGGCATGATAGTGTAAAATTGGCATAGAGGCGAGACATATACAAGACATAAACATACTCATACATACGCAACTTACAAGCTTCGAGCAAGAGGCGACGCGGAAGGTCTCAAGAAAATGTATATATCATGAGCGCTGCAGTGCACTCCCGCTTGGCATCACGAGAGAAAACAGAACGGCATTGTAGTACTGTACGAGTACTGTATATACACGACTGCGGTCGAGGTAGAAACCACCGGAGCGTTTGTGAATATGCTTGCACCTGGCTGCTCACCCCCTGTCAGATCATCCCATGCAGTGCCCGTTGACCCAGAAACATTTCATTCTAAGCCCCTTCAAGCTGCACGATAGACTTGTAATGTAGCGGATGACGCGTCCTACCTAACCGAGAGCAGTCTTCTTACTGAATTTTTGCGAGATCGACTTGAATACCCCAGTCCCGTTCCCATGCCCGTGTTCATGACCTTTCCTTCCTTGATGATGTTGAGCCTCGTGTCTTTGGACATCGACATGATCCTGAGCGGAAGTGGGCGAAGCGGGTAATGCTTCAAGGCGGTCTGATCGCTTCATCGTCAGACCTCTCGACGGCTTCGAAGGAGGGACGGTCCCTGCCTCTGAAATTGTAGAAGGGATCGACATGATTGACGGCGCGCCGCCATGGCTGTAGGTGAAAGTCTGACCAGTATGGTGGCTGTGGCTGGAACTGTGGTGGCTGTGGGAAGTTGAGCGGCTCGAGTGAGTCGAGTGATGAGGTTGATCGATCAAGCCTACTGGACGGCCACTTGGTCTACAGAATATACGATTTCGCAGGGATGAACGAGATAGTCAGCGTCAAGCCTGATGTCGCTGAGAGGTAGGAGATAGCAAGCCCTGCAGTACAGATATTCCACGCCGAGCCAGGATCACTTCTTCCTCGGTCCTTGCAGCGACGTGCGAAGCCTACTCGACTCGTACTCACCCCAGCAACTGACCAGCAGGGAACAGCCCAACAAGATATCGTTCTACCATATCAACCTCCGCCGGAGTCCACGGTGTCGCCTTGCCGATCTGAAGAGAGGTCTGCGAGGTGGTAACTCCGTTTCGGGAGGATATGGAAGATGTGATTGAGTAGCCCATGGACTGGGGTGCTGCGGTCGCGTAAATCACACAAAGAAGGAATTGAAGGGTCTCAGTACATTGACGAGTTCGATATCATGCTCATGTCCATTCTTTCATGCGCTCCTCTCCTCTTCTGCTCAAGAAGGAGGAATCTCGATAACAACGCGCTGGGATACATGCAGAGTAGCGGTTCGAGGAACATCGTACTCATGAAGCAAAAGTAGCACTCAGCACCTTATGTCCCACTTACACGTAGCAAAAGCCGCCGCAGCTTGACGGCGGAACGCTTCTTCCAGCTCTGGCGTGATAGGCGCTTTGGTCGTAAAAGTTTGCCACTGTCGCATTATCACGATAGGTGAGATATGAGTTACCGATAAACGACAGCGTCAGCGTTAGTTCCGAGTTCGGCTTAGCTGGCTGCAATATCTGTGTCGCGGCGAGGTGCGGGAGAACGCCTATGTCAATGGGGAGCTTCTACTCACATGCATTGGACTGATGGTGAAGTGGGAGCTCATCATCTTGTCCCAAAGGGAAAACAAAAAAACCTGATCGCAAAATGTCGCGATCTCAGAGCTGTTCCGCTGTCGACTGTGCAGGGCGAACCCGAGTTATTGGTCAGATCTTATAGCTTCAGTGTCCGTGCTACAATATCCTCATGTACGTTATAGGTACTCTTGTGTCGCGCAGACAACGTTGTGCAGTTTGGATCAAGGCAACGGGTGACTTCATGAATCGAATGTGACGAATCATACGAGTAGAGAAACTTCTTCAACACTCTCGAAGCGGCGTCGTTGTTGTCATGATCGAGCCTTCTGGGCTTGACGTCAACACACAACGTGGTTACAATGCAATGCATAGTGTACCAGCCAGGGGTGGTGTCCACGTCCTTTGATTAACGTCTCCATCCATATCCATGACAAGCGCGAAGGCCCAGGAGGAATGGTAGGCTCGCTTTAGGGTGCACCGTGCGACGTGCGATCTGATCGGATGAGGGTTGTGCAGGGTGTGCATGTGTATGTGTGTGTGTGTGTGTGTGTGTGTGTACAGTAGTTGAAAGAAGTCCTTTTCATGTACCGCAGACTTCTGCTGATCATCCGGATCTGCAAGAGGTATATGTAGCGCATGCGCCAATCTCGATCTATCCACCTCGCTTGGGCTCCGGCTTCCTCGGTCGTCCGTAGAGTCCAGGCAGCGGGGTAAGCGGACAATGTCATTGGGCGGAACTCACTCGTCAATTTAGCATGGCTCAACGCATTCTCAAGCTGCTCAATGATCGCATTGGACCACTGTCCCTCCTTGTAGAATTCAACCTGGATATAACCGTCCCTACCCATGGTGTTTGTGGGGGCCTCGATGGCAGTCAGATTGGTAGGGTCCGAACCTAGACATCTGACCCGGTCTGGATTAGATTCGGGTTTGTCCGTGGTGTCTTCTTCTTGTTGGATAGAGGTGGAAAGTGCCAGATCACCCGAAGAACCACAGTCGCTGGCGATCAAGGCTGGATGCTGTGGGTCTATCACGGGTGATGGTGGAATCACTCGCACTACGAGCAAAGCAACGAGTACTCGGTACAGTACATATTTCCCACAGAATGCGTATGATACACTTTCGTTAGCGTCGTATTCTGGAGTCCAGCTGGCAATGATAAACGACTAGACAAACCCTGGACGTTCTTCAACATTCGCCTAGAGAGGATCATATCGATCTTCCCAAGCGACCTCGGATCGTCCGGGACGAGATAAGAGCGTGACTACAGTACGGTATGTTACCGGTAACCAGATGTTGGGGGAAAGATGAGCAGTCAATCAAACAAATCACCTCACACCGGGTCTGATTGAGCGATCGAACGCACATAGTACCCCTCATCGTTGATGATCGTTGCCCCCTTCTTTGAGCTACTCGAGATGTTTGAGCCCATGATTGGCGCCCGCGGATCGCTAGTGCAGTTGTTAGAGTACTGCGGAGCGGTCGAAGCAGACGTCGAGATACATCAAACGAAAGCAACAATGCATGCGTAGTCGTCCCGACTATAGGATGATGAATGATCAAGGTGAACAATCTGACACACAAGAGTGAAGTCCTTTCTCAATCCTGCATGCCCTCGCTTAAGTAACTACCTCCTTTGAAGAGAGTGCATATATGTGTTCCCCTCAAAGGTCAATGTCACACAATTAGAATTGCATGGCTCTGTGTACCACCGTATTCGGCAATATCAAGTTTCCACAGCATAGGCTACCTATTGATTGACATGTCTAATTGACAGAGATACAAAGTCGCAGCGTTCACAGAATGTACAGCGAGATGACAAATACATGTCCTGGTGCTGGTGGCAACTGCATTCGTGTCAGGTCAGGTGATACCGGGCGGGTGGACACAGGTCGTCGGCGAGGAGAGAAGCGATATCGACCATGATCCTATGTGTGTGAATTGCGCCGTCAGGATCCAGATACCAAATGAAACAAAATCGACCGGCCTCTCATTTATGTGTGAATATGAGCCTAGGCTTACTGCGTTTCGACAAGCTTTTGAATTCTTTCTCGAGACCTACCACCTCCCGTTCAAGCCACGGGCGTGAGTTGGCACATGTAACAGTGTACGAGCCGTCTTTGTTGTCCCTGACTTGTGTCGAGAGCGTTCCGCGCACTACGTATACCATGAAATGATAGGGACCAAAGCATCAATGTCAGTCAGGCTGTGTTCCGGGAATGTGAACAGAGCCATCTTACAGTAGTTCGTCTTCAGACAACCCATCTCATCTGCCACTTCATTCTCGGAAGGGTATCGGCATCCCGTCAAACCCGTGATCTCGTATAGCCGATCCTGTGATTCAATATAATAACGATCTCAAGATATCAACTTCCACAGCTTCAGGGTGAAAGTCGGAGGACCTTGCACGACAGCTGGTCGGATCAGGTGAAGTGGACTCACATATTCACCTGTATTCGTGACTACTACCACTTCCCCTTTGACCTTGGAGCTCGAAAGACCCATCTCTGGCCTCGGTATGTGTATCGGTCTTTAATGAAAGCGGCGAGTATGGCTCGATCCCAATCTAATTGACAAGCTCAACTCGATGATACTCAGGCAAAAGGCTTTACCGGATCCCATCGTTCTTGCATATTGCGTATGATGGGTGGCGACCTGATATAAATATGTATACATGTAACCACAACGAATATCACACACTTTTCATGCATGACCCTCCTATGTTATGGTGATGATGCATGCCTTGTTCTTCGACTTGCGTCATCCTTGTGGACGCGTACATTGGTATGGGATATTGGGCCTTTGGGCAGAAAGGACGATATCCTTTGACAGCCAGACGCATGGGAAGTGCGTGTCTTTGACACGTAGTCGTAAGCCTGTCGGGGATGTTGCTCAAACGAGTCAGAACTGTGAGTAGACATTAATTGTATAGACTAGTCCAAGCTCGCGGACTCGACCAGGTCAGAAAATGTGCTACGGACAGGTCCACAGCATGAAGCGACAGAGAGCTGCAACAAGCGTACGGAGAGAGAATGACATTCTCAGCAGTATACATTCAGCAAAATCGATTTAGATACATCTTAGATTCTTAACCCTTTGCTCCGCCAGACCAAACGAGCGATCATACGCCTCGGTCTGTTGTCTGTCTGTGCTGCGCTCCCCGTTTCAACGGACAACGGTCCTTCGCGTGTGTAAGATCTCGCCGTTCGGCATGGGAACGCACACCAAACTGCCCGTCCTTCAAGTAGAGCCGTAGTATGGCTGCTGGCCGTGAGCGTGAGGGGGGGCTGAAGTGCAAAGCGAGGTCAGCTCAATATTTACAAACAATAGAAGGAAAAAGCAAGACACAATCGTGCATCGATCAATCGTTTTGGTTGAAGGACTTACGAGGGTTACCAGAGTACTGGCCTCCGACGGCAGGTCCATTTCCGACGAAGTTGCCGTTGCCAAGGTAGGTGTAGCCGCCCGGACCATACGCTTCCTCGGCCCTCATCTTCTTGTCTGTGATGTCGGAAGAGCGGGGCGTCAGCGATGATTCATGACACGCCCTACGACTGAGGCTGTCTGATACACAGTCTGGTACACGACACCCAAGGGTATGATCTCCAAGATCGAACTACTCTGTGTGACAATGGCATTCCCGTCGAGGATGGGCTAGCAACGGCAACGAGTTGATGGCGTCGCCTCGAGTCCCTACACTGGAAGTGTCCGTGCACTTCACCCATCATGCTCCCCTCCCTATTCCCTTTAAACTCGATTCCGACGTGTCCCATCCAATCTCCGATGTATCTCAAGCAAATCAAGCCCAAACAACTCACAGATGATCCAGAAAGCATGGAGATGGCCAGGGATATATCCCAGGATCGTCAATAGTAGATTTATCCAGAAGTCCGCCGAGCAACACCCGCTGATCATGGCCACCGCGAGGGGTGGGAAGATGATGGCGACGAGGATGAGGAGGATGTCGGAGCCTCGGACCATGTTGACGGGGTGTGAACGGAGGTGGGTTGCACGGCGAAAACGGGGTGGAAGTGAGCAGGAAAACGTGTGTTACGTGTGAGTGGGGTTCAGAGCGGCTGATTAGTGCGCAGTGAGCAGGGGTGTTGTCCAAAGTCAATATGATTGTCGAGAGAAGAATAATATGAACAAGAGAACAAAGATGTCCAACATGAAGCAGAGTAAGCGTTGTGCTGTGCAGCGAACAGATTGCTTGGGTGGCGCGAGCGACCAAAAAGCGCCATGCGGCGAGATCCGCCAAGCGTTGGCACTATGATATCATCATGATCGTCCCGTCGGTCGGCGATCTCCTTACGGTAAGAACTCGTTCCGCACGTCGAGTGTGGCGGTAGCGGCACCGGCGGGCGGGCGACTGCACTTGCTCGAACTCGCGCTATCTGCGCTAAGCCGCGCATTGACCTCAGCGCATTGACCTCACCGACACGGACTCAACCAAACAACGTTTACAACGTTTCAGTATAGCGTACCAGGCAGTGAAGAGCGCTTGCGATCTTGTCTGGTCTAAGATGTGAACGTCGTTCTTACTTCTTACTCACTTTTTCAAAGTCGCACATAGGGTCGACTACCAGTCCTGCTCAATCGCTCTTCACCTCTCACAAGTACAGCCCGACCCCAAAACAGAGCAAGCAACCCTTCGCGATGTCGTTCATTACTCAGAGGATAGAGGGTAAAGGGCACGAGACCTGTAAGAATCACATACAAGCGCTGTTCTTCAGCGCCGACTCTGACTGCCCCTCACTGTACTGGCTTCATGACCTGACCGACTGCAGAGAACTGACTGATATAACGGTACCATCATATCTCATCTATCACAGTGCAGAATCTCTCTTCGGAGCAGAAGAGGGTCATCAACGATTTCGGCAGCTGGGAAAAATTCATGCACCAGTACGGTCTCAAACCTTTTGACTCTGACGACGTAGACGAGGGGATCGCCATCCTCAATGGCTTGGTCGAGATCGACAGGAGAGAGGGAAGAGACGGCGTTGCTCCCGGTGCTGGTCAGCCAGCGGAAAATAATCAGGGGGTCTTCCAGTGCTTTGAGGATGGTTTTGCGGTGGATGGCAAGCGATGTGAGTTCAGATCGCTTCTTGGGGTCAAGACCGATACTGTCATGTGATCTGTCATCACAGTGCGATGACCTCTTTTCTCGAGAGCTTCTACCACGTTACGTAGTCTTCCATCTTCTTGCTGATAGATCGATCACCCTTTGATTCTTCCCCTCAGACGACATCACCGACCCGGAACAGGTCAAGATACTCAAGCAGTACGGTGGATGGGACCAGTTTACCTGGGCCCATGGTCTCAAGGCGATCGATGTCGGTCCCGCTCTAGAGCTCCTTCACAAGATGGTCACGGAGAACAAGAAGTAGTAATCCAGAACCATTGAATGTAGCTTCATTATAGAATGCAAATGGTCGTAGGGAAAAGGTCATACGACCGTATCAGATTGCGAAAGCGCGAGTGTTGCCTACAGCTCTTAAGATGCACGAAGAGGTATCACGCCTCTGGGCTGGAAGAGGCTCAGAGGTGGGGTAGCTGAAAGGCTGGATGACATTACACCCGTGATATTACGCATTGGGAGCGATTCGTGACCTCAGACAGGAACTTGACAGCGATGTGTCCCAGCCTGATCTGCTGACGTGACGCAAGAGCAATCGAAACCCAATACATAAACAGCTTTCAGACTTCCCATACAAACCTCTTCACTTCATCCAGTCCGTTTCCTTCCTCCGTCGCTTCCCCGTTCTTCCCAGAAGCAGGCACGCCCAATCCACTCGCCGCCCATTCAATCTCGACGCCTTCCACGTCTTCCCACGTGAACGGCCCTTTGCCGCCCCAGACTAGGCCCTCGTCCACATCATCTTCGTCGTCATCTCCGCCGCTGCCACCAATTGCCGCTCCTGAGCCGCTGCCAAATCCAAACAGTCTACCGAAGAAGCCAGAGGACGAACTCCCAGAGACTCGGGACATCCCTTCGATCTTTCCTCCACTCGATTCTCGAGAACTCTTCAGCCGGTCCATCTCCCGCGTCAAGATTGACTTGAGACGCTCCGTAGCCGTAGCAAGTGTAGTTTCAGGAATCTCGGGTGGAGAATGAGTGGTGGAAGGTGCAGGGCGAGCGAGGAGGTCTGCCTTGTGGGCGAGGATCAGCAGTTTAGGTGGGGGCGAAGAGGGTGGAAGACGGACGGCGAGATTGGAAAGTGCGCTCAGAACGGGCGGTAGTTCCCTACAAATCAGACGTATGGCAGAGCGATAAGTACGTATCGGCACATCGATCAGCTAAAACTCTAGGCCAGGATGCACTCTCAAGGTGAATCTCAGGATGCACTTACTCGGCGACGCTGGCAGCATTCCTTACAACAGCCTGAACGTCCACTACAAACACCACAGCGCTAGCTTCCTTGACGTATCTCTCCAGCTGGTCCCGCAATCTCGGGTGTCCTGGCAAGTCAATGAGTCGGAGGTTCTTGGTGGTACCATCTTCATAAGGGGAAGGGAGAGGGAAGGCGGTTATGCTAGGCACGACTGATGTGTGGGTTTGGGGGTATATACCGTGAACGAGCTGTAAGTTGGAGCGAACAACGAGTATCAGCTATATTGTTTTAGGGATCCTCGAAGAGAAGGAGCCAGTAAGAGAGAAATGAAAGTGTCGGAGCCGTAGGAGGTGATGCAAAGAGTGCCAGCCCACCTTTGCAAACAAGCTCGTCTTTCCCGAATCGCTAGGTCCAACAAGTAACACTGTGGCAGGTCCATTCCTCCTCGCAGCTTTCTTACCAGGTCGAAGCACTAAGAGATGCAGTCATCACGCAAGTGTCAGCTGAGTCATCTCACTCGTCGGGGCCCTGGCAGCTCACCAGATACAAGGAGGAAGAGAACCACCAAACCACCGGCGGCAGCTACGAATTTCGGATCTTGCAATAGCGGATGAGCGAGCAAGGAAGTCAGAGGTTGAACTTCGGGTGTTGGCGCTGTGTCTGTCGCGACGGCGTCAGAGTGAGGAGAGGCCATTCCGACGCGAATTTATGTGAGAACCGCTGAGTGGTTGGAGTACGCGATGCTACCAATTCGACTGATCAAACGCTTCGAAGCGAAGAAGATGGGATCTAAGAGACACTGTCTTTTGCTATCCCGGGCGCGGTGTCGGACACAACAGGATTATGAGAGCGTGATTCGTGAGCCACGTGATGATCACGTGACCTTGCCTCCGCAAGTCTGTATGGTATGGTGAGATGGCGCACTCCGAACGCGGTCGTATCGTCACCGTTGGCCGCGTTGGGCAAGTCAACGACATCTCAGATGTGGTCATAGATACATGCAAGACAATTCTACATTTCACCTGTTCTATCTGGCATTTTTCTTTCTCCACCGTTGTATATTCCCCACGCTCTCCGATCTAACAACGAAGCGATACGATGGCTGACGTGAAAGACCCCAAGATCGCGGAAGGTGAGCTTCACTAGCTAAACAATATTGTCCATCACGATTCGGATCTGAAGATAGGTGAGAAGAAGCTAACTGTTTTCGCTGGTCACATAGCTTACGAGAAGGTCCGAAATGACAAGGAAGATCTGACTTGGCTCTTACTGGACTACGAGGTGAGCGGACTGGCTCCTGTTCCTGTCTTGCTCCTCTGATCCCAATCGAAGCTCGATATATCGCTGCCTGACCCTCGTAAATTATCCGTTGTGCTCGCTCCCCTGCTAATCGTTCTAATTCAACGAAACTGGTACTGACGCGATATGCCTGAATTTGTCATTGGATTGTGTACCACGCACATCAGTCCGACAAATCAAACGCCCTCACGCTCACCGAATCAGGTACAGGCGACCTCGCCGAGCTCGCCTCCAAGCTTCAGCCTCAGAGAGCCTCATTTGCTTATGCCAAAGTCCGATATGTGAACGACGAGCATTCGTTCAGGGAGAAATTTGTCTTGATCACTTGGATTGGGGAGGAAGTCAAGGTTATGCGAAGGGCTAAGGTGAGTCAGGTGGTGCTCTGAATCGACCTGAATGCGGTGCAAGGTCCTCCTTGACGCGGCTGGGGGATCACATCCGGCGAGCGCCTGAGCAAGAGGGATAGGAGATGATATGGCGAGGAGCTGGCAGGCTCAGAGAAAGTGCCTGAGATCGAGTGTTCGTATGACTGTAGCTGGCTGGAAGGGGCAAGTGCTGAACGGATCGTATCGACGTTGATTGGCGTAAATCGGCCGCGTTCTGGTTGAAACAGCTCGTCCACCACACGCGGAAGTCATGGATAAACACGCCTCTAATCGCTGACCCACGCTGTGATGTTCCATTCTAGGTGTCCGTACATGCCGCCGACGTTAAGAACGTCCTCCGGGCGTACTCTATTGAAGTGTCCGCTTCCACCGCTAGCGATCTCAAACAGGTATGTCCATCCCCAACACTCCAACCCCCCTTCGGTCCTGCGTTCCCGCTTCTTCCTGCTTACCCATCGATCTTGAATTGGTTCCCTCTTAATGGCATTCATACTCACTGGTCTGCCTCAACCATGCAGGATGACATCGTCACTCGGCTACGACGAGCCGGAGGAGCCAACTATGACCGATCGAAATTCGACTAAATCGCAAAACTACCATATACAACTACAAGAAGTATAGACACCTCCAATGTATTCACTATGGGAAGGGCAGTCTTCAAGATCGTATTGGGCATCCACGGAATCGGTCGAACTTGGAGTCATCCTAATTTGATCGATTGCGTACAATCAGCTGGGGCATAAGGCAGTACATCATCATCATACGGATTCGTACTGGAACCGCTAATATCATATGGTATAACAAGAGCCCTGCAATCTCTGACTCATCAACCCTCCAAGCAACGCGGCGGAAACGGGAAGAGCAACAACAACTAATCAACACTGCTAACTGTAGAAATTGTTACTCGTTCAATCACCGGTATTGCCGACAGGCACGCAGGTATCTTCAAGCAACGTGTATCCGTCAGAGCATGCAAATGCGATACATCTGCCAGCATGACAGGCCACCCCATGCTCGAGCACGCCTGGGAGCGAAGTGCAGCTGCAACGAGTGGCGGTCGAGAAGTGCATGGTTAAGCGGCTCGACCAACTCGCCGTAGAAATATGCTTGCAATCCAGCGAGGGGAAGCGTACAACTCACCCTTCTCCCTGTACCTCGGATGGAGTGTTCACTACTTGACTCGACGCGTTGATCTCGCCGAACAGACATCCGCCGCATGATTCGAGCTCGCTGGACGTGTCGATGCACTGCACAGCGGGTTGAGATGACAGAGATGAAGTCAAACACTCACTGCGCAGGCAAATCGGGAATTTCTCCCAGTTGCATGCGGTGCAGCTCACCTCATAGCTGATCTGGTTTTCCTCTGGCACTCTACAAGCTCTGAACCCCGCCGGACAAATCTCGAAATCCCTCGACATCTCTTTCTGCGCTTCCTCTGCGGCCCTCTGCTTCCTTCGAACGGCCGCGCTGTCAGTTGGCGACGGCGTGTGATAATAGTGCATCGCCTTCCCCACCCCGCAATCATAATCGGTGAACGGCGGTCCCCGCTGATAACATGCGCAAGTATAGTGGTCTTCCCTGTCTTCCCATAGGAAATATGCGTTGGGGTAAGCGGCGCATGCGGAGAGGCATTGCGGTAAGGAGGAGACGGGGAACGGGTTGGCGGGTCCTTGCGAGAGGAAGTCGAAGCAATAGTACCATTCCCATTCGGCTGGAGGGCCGAGGTAGTCGACCTGTGTAAACACTCAGCAGAATCAATCAGGCGATACGATAATATAAGAGGCACAGGATTGAGACAAGACAAAACCCATTGGTGCGTAACCTTCGCCGTCGTTCTATTGGCGGGCATGACGCCTGTGAAAAGTCAAAGGAAGCGAAGCCAATGCACCGGATCACTCACCACCACATATGGATATGGACAAGCACTATCGCTTTCCAACCATCGAGAAGAAGGCTGATCGTCCGTGCAAAGGCATTGTCGAATATGATTCGCTTCATCCTGCGGGCAAGCGATCCACGAGTAGGCATAATTCTTCGAGGCGGCTTGACAGATGTCCTATGTGTACACATCCAGAGGACAGGGAGGTACGAGCACCACCACCCGAATCGGTCAGCCTGGCCATACTCGCCTATCATATGCATAGGGTAGATCCCGGTCGAAGCGAAAATAGCCAGAGCTTTACAGCTTTGTTCGTGAAACGCCGAACCGCACTCACCATACAAGTCGTGCTCCACCAATCATACGCGACCCCTGTTCGCCCTTGGAGGATGTCGACACCGAAACAGCCTACACGGACCTCGAATGCCATGATGCCGGACAGCAGGCCGAGGGTAATGTAACTGAATATCAGCCGGATCGGAGATAACATCATCATCGCTGGGTTGTAAAGTAAGATGTGTAGCTCTTGCTGTTTCAACGACAATAAATTTGCATAGGAGAGGAATATATCGAGGAGGACCATTGGGTGCAAGTGGGTGTACGCACGATTCGATCTATACAGTATACGGTCACGACTCACTTCGTCTACTTCATCTATATTCTGTCAAGTATCGTAAATGAACGATACTGCAGTATGGTGGGGACCGGCGAAGCCTCGACCTGAGGCAGACCGGATAGTCCATATGACCAACTCAGAGCAGAGATCCAAAGGAAGGTGGGAGCGGTGCGAGGCATCGGCCATGCGTCTTCACTATCAGATCCCGCAATCGATCGATTGAAAGATTGATCGCTACGCACAGCCTCTAGCATGCTGTGTGAAGTGCCATCACCATCAAGGCCGAAGCCCACTCGTCCAAACATGCAATTTTTAGAAACAGTTAGACACAGTGGAGGCGGTGTCTGTCCACATCAGATCTATGAGTGGGGCTGACGGACGTGATCGGCGTGCAGCATTCGGCGTGTTCGAGCGACCGAGGGTGGAGTAAGTCTCTTTCGTCGCCTCGGGAAGGATTTCCCATAATTGTAGAAGCATGGTTTATTGTGTATATGCATACTGCGTACATTGTGTCATACAACGGTGAAAAGAGCTTGTGTCAAAAAGCTACGGACCCTACTACCGAAGTATGGTACTAGGGCATTCCGGACGTATAGGCAACATCAGTGTCGTACACTATCGCGTCTAGCGATACCGTACAGTAAAGTAGCGATGGGAGGCGTCCTCATTGGGTAATACAAGTCCCATTGACAAGTATGTACTCTGGCTCGCAGGCGAATGCGAGACATTCTCCACGGGCACACGTCACGCCCCCTTGAGCAATTCCAGGGACGGTAGAGCAGCTGTCCAAGAAAGGGAAGTGTCAGTTCAGCCTCAGATTACTCTTCGATAAAATGCAATATCGAGGTTCCCATCTAAGGGATATACAGTATGTATCAAGCCCGAAGGTATGTGTGTCTGCGCACAGCCAAGTCTGGCTCGGCGCTGTTCATGGGAAGGATGGACGTGCTAGGCGGTGTGATTGAGGGTTTTAGGACTCACTCGAGACCGGTGATCTCACTTGTTCCGGTGCCAGGGCCAGTGCCGGTGGCGTCGAGTTTGAGTTCCCCGTGGATGCAGCCACCACAGGACTCAATCTCGTAGTCGGTATCGATGCACTAAGACGGCCGTGACTCAAGCGTCAGCTGAGCCTTAATCAAAGCGGGGTACCACCGCGTGATACAGCACACTAGATGTCAAGAACGGCACAGAGCACTTCCCTCTGTCAGTCAGATTGAGAGAGCCACCCACCTCGAATCCCATTCCAGCGTCTTCCTCTCCAGGCACTCTGCAAGCTGTTCTTCCTTCCGGACAAAGCCCTAGAGCCAATTGCCCCTCTCTCCTCAATCTCTCCTTCTCTTTGAGCTGCCGCCTGACGAATTCACTAGGCTGGATCGGGTGAGTGTACCAGAACGGAGCGCCGTACCCACAGTCGAGCGGAAGATCGAAGGGAGGCTGAGAAGCGCTGCAAAGGCATGATATGGTCAGGTCTTCGTTGTATCGCCCGTAAGCGTAGGGCCAGGATTCACAGCTCGAGATACAGTCGGAGAAGCTGGCAACGGGCTGCCAGACCTCAGTGGGGGCGAGGTACCAGCAACCTGCCCAAGTCCAATGAGTGGGCGGGTCGACGAGTGTGACCTGTGCACAGGCACAAAGCAGGCATTGTGTTGAACGAGTCAAACAGGTGAGAATCAGCGGCGAACGAACAGACTAACAATAAACATAACTCGGCGCTGACTTCTACCCTTAACTATGCGAGAAAAAGCAGTCCAAGCTCAGTTACGCACGTTGACATTTGGGTACCCACAGAACCTGTCGGCGACGAGATACTGGGATCCCAGTGGCACGTCCCAGCCTCGACATGCACGATAGGGCGACTGATCGCCGTTGTAAGGCCAGGAGTTAGAATAGGGCAGACCACCGGTGGCGACGAGCTCCTGATATACGAAGCAAAGCGACAATCAGCTCGGATTCTTCTGCTTGCCCTCTTGGATTGGTCTGGCACGGCATCGACGAAGGGTATGCTTGAGGGTGAATGAGTTGGACTTACAGGGCAAGAATCGGTCCTGTTGTCGTAGATGACGCCGCCGCCACCGGCGAGCGCTTCCGGCGAGAAACAACCTATGTAGGCCGACCCGGCGACGAGGCGAGCACCAAGGCCGACGATAGCACCGAGAGCAAGAGTGGTATGCAATGACATGATGGCTGGATAGGATAAATTTCGCGATACCAGGCTTGTATTTACTAGGATACGAAATGGGGCTGTATTGTTTCAATGGGTTGTGAAGCCAGTAACGTGCTGCATTGTCGAACTGAAGAGATCTGTAGTACAGGTCTGTATCGTGCCAGGCAATACCGAAATCCCTATGTATCATCAACGACCTTGCCGAATCTACAGGACTCTCCTCACCGCCACATTCTTGGAAGTGGCAAAACTGGGTGTCATGCTGACTGTACAAGCTTGATGCAGACTGTTGGAAGTGTAGCCTAATAGGCTCTTTCAGTCTTCCTCATCGCCGAGAGGTCTTGGCATCATTTGCTCGACTCCTCGAGAGGGGGAGGGGGGGGGAAGAGGATCTTGGGATTGACAATTGATGAAATGATTGGCGAGCAAGACAGCCTTTGTTTGGAGTTTCAAAACGGTAATACCGTGTCTGATACCACAGATCGTCCATGGGATCACGATGTGTTCAAGACTTCCCTACTTGGGCATCGGGCTGCCCATACTGTATGTGACAGACGTTCATGAAGTGTGGCCATAAAGCACATTGTCACGAGCTTAATTTAGGCCAGAGATCAAATTCTCATCCCGATTCAGGTATAGCAGGGCATGCGGGGATTTGTCCACGTTCTCGGCCAGCTGCAGTCACATCACAGACTTCAACGAGGATCATATGTCACTGGAGTGGACGAGAGATGAACTGTGCCTGGGAGTGAAACATCGAGTCAGTCGATCGTTCTGGCCAATGTCACACTTTGATTGGCTGGTCAGCAGAAACAAATAGGTACAACATGCATGGTCATGTACCATGTATTGAAATATACACAGAGCTCAAAAGCATGGCATACTGTAGCTAATTAGACCCATCATGTCTCCAGAGTCCGTCCTGATCGCTCAAAGAAGTGAAGAGCCTGGTCGTTCCTAGCAATTGAGAACTAGTAAAGCAGTCGTCGGTAGATCCATACTGGATCTCTGAACACGCCACCGTCACTGTTCGACCAATGAATCGCATGGAAGCATCGGCAGCTGACCTCGTCCGAGTGTTCGGGCTCGTAGAATAAGTCGTACCACCATGTGGCGTATCTATGGGAATGGCAGTACGCGAGGCAATCAGGTACGGTTCGGAAATAGGTTACAGGTTCGAGGACGTCCAAGTCGAGATATTGTCGAGTGAAATCAGTCCATCCATCGATAGGACGAATGAGGTAGACCTATAATGCATAGGTCAATATGGCCAGATGATCTGTCAGTTTCAGCCCGTCGGAACTGACCGGGAAGCTGTGAGCCTCAGCTATGTGTCATGCGATTCGGACTCACCGAAATCGGGGTGACAATGTCAACGGGCGCATTGGTAGCACAGTTCCCATCTTGAGGAGTCGCGAATTGCCCTTCAGGCATATGGTTCGTACACCAGCAGTGGCTCACATACCCCTCAGCCATCTCGTACTCTTGCCACCAGTATGCGTAACTTCGATTGGGAAAGTATTGTTGACAGAATTTCTATGAGGACGGATCGTGATGCAAGCTCTTCCATCAGCTGTTACCACCTTATGTACGCTGCCAGGACTCCTTGTCATCGGGATTGGAGGAACATTTTGCGAGTGCAGGCCACTCACGATACAGTCAGGATCGGGCTGATCGGGGTGAATGCTGATTTGCCCGTGGCGGGCCTCTTGTCTATAACACCCTAGGCTGAGGGCAGCGTATGCCCCTCGGAACAGGGTAAGGGTAATGACCAGCGCGAAAAGATACGACATTGTTGCTCTTTGCATGGGGCTGCAAGCAATGCGGCTCCTGTGTGGTGCGATCTAGAAAGGGCAAGCTGAGGAAGAGCGACAAGAGACAAAAGCCTAAGCCTGTCTGACAATGTGATGAACATATATCAAGTCACAGCGTGCTGGTCGAGTGGGTGACATCTGCGGGCAGCGGGCAAGGCGGGAAGGAGCACAGCATCAGTCAGATATGGATGACCCGGTCTTCTGACTGTGCAGTGGGGCGACCGGGCGCTCACGTTGCTTCTTTCGGGAGCCGTACAAAGCATGGGTCATACAGATATCTTGATGCACACAGCGATGATCAGTACAATCACCACGAAAAGATAGGGTGGTCATGTGAATGATCCTATGATCCTACAGTATGATCTTCGACCTATACCTGCAAGTCTGTGGCCCACAACCCGGAAATTATGTCTTGCAATCTTCTTTAGACCATAGCACAGTGTCTCTACAGTATGTCCTGGACGATATCGGCTAATTCATCAATGAACTGTATGTGTTCCGCTGGCGCAAGGCTATCTGAGGGTTCCAGGTGACGAGTGCGAATGACAAACACACACACATACACGTATCAGGGATCATTGGTGCCCGTAGACTGGTACTGTACATGTATGAAGCCGCGAAATGGATGGGTGGACGAAATGAGATCGTCCATCAACGACTATGACTGGAACAAGGATACCGCAAGCAAGAATATCACAATAGGTGGCAAATTTGGCGATAGATGATGCTCATGTTGACGCTCCCACCCTCTGGCTGGTTGTAGAGATCGTACCACCTTTTCTCGTCGAAGCCACCACAGCCTGCAGCGGCGGTAGGATTATGACCCGATGGGATCCATACCGGCTGCCAGGTTGCATAGGTGTAGGAGTCCTAATAAGCTGGAGAAACCTTCGAACAACAGATGTCCAACTCCTCAACTTACCACGTAGTCCGACCAGCACTGGGGGATGACGGTCTCCTGCGGATGGTTCACCTCGCAGGTAACGTACAGTAACCGATACTAAGCGTGGCTGACGCTAGCTGACTGAAGGAGAGACAGACCGCGATTACTTTCTTTCCATCAAGTATGAGTACTTGTTCTGCTTAGGACCAGGCTCGAATCGAAGTGTGCAGTAGCTAACTGAATGATTCGTCCGATCTCGTAATGGGGGTTGGTTGCACCGCGCCCAGCAATTCTGCGCCGGCTACTATCCTCAGACCAAGTACGCAAACTCGTGGTCGGAGTACAATCAGCCGGATGCGAACTACGAACCTCGTTGCTGGTGCACGAACCATCTTCCGGAGGAGCGATACGGAGCTCAAAACTCTGGCACCTATTGTGAGCAGTGGAAAGGCCTCCAACTCGATGTGAGTATCACTCCACGGTGACGATAAGGGGTGACAGCTGGACTAAATACCTTCAGCTTCACATCGTGGCATTGATCGACGGGCTACAATCCTGCGCTTACGGCGGGTCATATTCCCTCAGGTCTGTTTGGTCCATCCTTTGGGAACGTGAGAGTCAGACGACAATGGCTGTTCGGAGGGATTATGATTCACCCCTCACATCTATCAACAACGTCACCGAATGCCTGGCTCTATGTGAAACGCCCAAGTAGGCCATATGGCGACCGCCTTATGTCGACTGTAGGTGCTACGATACGGTAGAATGGTATCGCGACCCTGACATCGGACGCTGCTTCCCATGGGCTATATACATCTATAGTCATGCGCCTGACACCTGAAGCTGTAGCCAGGAGGCGTCAGAACAGCGTCAGCAGCTCGCGACTCGTGGATCGACCTGTACCACATATGTACTGTATGAGAATACTTGACGCCTGCTCCACGTAGTCTATGCTCTAGGTTGGCTACGCCATACATACTAAGTATGCCCATTTGCACCATATACCTTCAACGTCGGTCCTATGTGAGACTCGAGTAGCGTCTTCACTCGCCTTTCCTTCCCTCACCTCCCCCACTCTTGTGTCCGGCAGGAGTTCGGAGTTCGGCGACGGAATCAAATCTCCCACTCTGCGCGTACTGGGCGACGCGTCGGATCTCGAAAGGTTTCGGAAATCAACCACGTTGGGAACATTATGAACATTATCATCAGTCGTGTCGAGAATGCTGCGTTTGCCAGCTTGATAAGTTCGTTGCCGGATTATTGTTCCACCATCATCTGCACATCTTCCTTTGATTGACTGACCTACGTGAGTGATTTTCTGGTCGAACCATGTTCATAGCCATCATCGGAACACCATCGTCGGGAAAGAACACCATCTTGAGCTACCTTGAGCGGAAACATGGGTTTAAAAGGGTCAGGCTACAAAGCTCCCGCTCAGTCAGAGATGGTGCTTCAATCGTGAGTGAGCTCGTATCTTATGACTGTCCTGTGTGTGATTCGACGACCACACGACTGACGCGCCTGCTTGCTTTTTCTCACGAAGAGCGGTGCCGAGCTGGAAGAACGAGTCAACGGATTAAGCGTATCGTCTGATTCGACTCCCGCTGCGGTAAGTTCATGATTTCGCTTTCTCTGCTACAGCTAGCCCTCATCGACTGAAGCCTGTCCTTCCGCTACAGACTCCAAGCTTGCAATCATCTCCTGATCTCGACGACCTGACCTTTACGTCCCGGGCCGACTTGCTGGATTTCATCACGCGCAATTGGCTCTCACACTTCGTCACGACTGATCTCAGAAGCTACGAGGATATCGAGCCGTTCGTGAAGAGGCCGTTTTTCCTCTGCGTGAGCGTGGACGGGCCTCTAAGACTGAGATATGCGCGGGAGAAAGAGAGGTGAGTGCGATGTATTTCGAAAAGATCGCACCACCCTTGCCGGCGTTGGGATCAAGCTGGCCTAGTGCTGGCGGGATTGCCTTCAGTCGACCGTATTTTGAGATACTGTTGTTCTGGTTTATATTCCTCGAAAGTAGATTTCCTAGGAATCTCGGCTGAGACTCTTCTCCCGCAGGGTATCCACTAATTTCGGAAACCTATCCCTCGAAGACTTCATCGACGCGCACGACGCCCTCCTGAACGGCCCTTTGCCAACCTTATCTCCTTCATCTACATCCTCATCCTCATCACCTACATCGCTGTCATATCACCCACAGACAGATTTCAAGCGCACTCTCTCTCTTGCACAAATCTCAATCTGTAACAATTTCCCGGATGTAGGATCGCTTGAGGCGTATCTGGATAGATTGAATTTATTGGATGAGGAGAGGTTGAGGCCTGGTTGGGACACGTATTTCATGGTAAGTTCCCCGGTTCTGAGATTGTCGACCGAACCCTGCGAAGGCTCTCACACTGGCCACAGTCAGAAACAATCATCTCGCGAACTATCCTACAATCGTGCTGTACAATGTGCGGGGCACTATGCCGTCTGCACTGACAAGGCTGATGTTCATATTTACTCATCGCATCGCAGACACTCGCATCTCTTGCGTCGCACCGGTCCAACTGCATGAAACGCCGTGTTGGTGCGCTGCTTGTGCGGTCCAAGCGGATCCTGTCGACAGGATATAACGGCACGCCTAGAGGGACGAGAAACTGTAATCTGGGAGGATGCAGTCGGTGTAATGGATCTGCTAGAGGTGGTGAGGCTCGTGAGTGACATCGTTCGTCTCACCGACGCACGAGTCTTAGACCTTCCCTTTCCTTTCTCAAGCTCTCGCGTTGGCTATCAACAAGCATGATGCTGACGTATGATCTCCGCTGGTGAACTTCCAATATTGATACAGTGAACGAATGTCTGTGTCTGCATGCGGAGGAGAACGCATTACTTGAAGCTGGACGAGAGAGAATCGGGGATGACTCTGTGATATACTGTAACACGTGAGCTAGCTATTCTTTGCCTGATTTCTCGTGTCCTCTCCCCTTGATCCCCATGCCATCATCCACCACTACCTCAAGGCCTGTCGACATTCGTAGAACATTCTATGAACCGACAGCATGCTGACCCGTTGGATCATATCAGCTGCCCATGCCTCCGATGTTCCGTCAAGATCGTCCAATGTGGTGTTCGCGAAGTGGTGTACAACCAATCGTACAGCATGGACGAGGCTTCCGCAGCTGTATTGAAGGAAGGAGGCGTTATCCTGCGCCAACTGCATATGCCTGGTCAGTTATAGAAAAGATCGCAGCGTCTTTCGACATCCCAGCTCAAGAGCATCACTCCCGAGTACGGAGTATGTGAAGCCTCTTTTACGGTTCCACATGTCTTGCCACAATGGACGGGAGCTTCGGCAGGAAAGAGGAGAGCCAGCGGTGGGATAGCAGATATTGTCATCCGGTGTATACCAGCATTGTGCTCTTCTGTCAGGTCATTCATGATCATAGCATGCATTACAACATGTTGAGTGTCACGCTGGTACGAGATTGACTGTGGTGATCGATAAGCGCTCTACACCTCGGCCAAGATCGCCTCTGCGTTGCCCTCGATATCCAATCCAGCCTCATTCAGGTATTCCCAACACCCCTGATCTCCTTCCAATTGACCCATGGTAGCGATCAAAGCCATCCAGACAGCATCGCCGTCCCTCTCTCCCAGTTTGGCATATAAACTTCTCGCTTTCCCTTGTAGTTGCTCATCTACCCTTCGGTCCAGGAACGGCCTGAACAGAAGGATGATCTCCCATATCACGGTATCCGATACCGGCACTTCGGCAGCTATGAACGTCGCCACATCTATCACAGCGACATGTAGTCGATGCGACACGGTGAACTTCGAGTCGGTTCCAATCGCCGTTCCTCTCCTAGCCAAGGCCGATTTCCTGTCCAGCTCCTTCTGAGCGTTGAGGAGGATCTTCATCCGGGGCCAAGCATGGTCCAGTACTCTTTTCGACATGAAATCACCCGCGTGCTCACATAGTCTGGCAATCACCTCCGCGGCCTCGGTGACCACATAGGGCTCTTTGTCGTCCAACCGGTTCAAGATGGAATTCCAAGCTTTATCGATAAGTGGCAAAAAATCCGATTCTCGATTGCCGGCTGCTGAAACCGGCACGGCATGGGATATGAGGGAGAGGACTTTCGACCGAAGGAAGGGCGATTGATGGGTAAGGAAGTACACCGATTTCTCCAGGATACGGGTAGCAACTATCTGAGACCTAGTCGCAGTCGGTTCCTCATCTTCTCCACTGGCCACGGGCGGCTCGGCATCTTCTGCCTCTCCCTCTTCGCCGTCGACTGGCAAATCTTTCTTGCCCCAAGCATGCTGCGGAGCTCTTTCAAGTATCTCTTCTATCTGATCTTTGGTCCTGCTTTCCCTCTCTTCGTACCACTTGAATAGCATGTCCAGATCCTTCGCCGGCGAGGGAGCTTTATCCACTCTTCTCATCTCCTGTAATTTTCTTGACCGATCTTCACTGGTGCCCCCCGCCTGTACCTCGGCAGCCATGACCTCAATGAGCGTCACGAGCACCGCCAGAAGACTGGAGGCCAGCGTTTCGTAGCCATGGTAGTCGTCCAGAGCATCGAAGATCTCATCGACCACATCATGGACGAGAGGAACGATCTCCTGACCTACCAGTCGGATCATAGCGATTAATACAAGTGGGGCGGTGGATGACAGGCGTCGATATGTCAAGCGCTGAGAAACGACGTTGATCACGTAGTCGACATTGTCGATCACCATATTCTGCGGTGTAGCATAGCCAATATGATAGGCTACTTGGCTCAACGCTATAGATGCGTAGTCTCGAACGATTATATGTGGTGAGGCGAGATGCGAGAGGAGTAGGTATAGGGATGTCAGTAGAAGTGGTCGGAATGACGAGGACAGTATCCGAGCTGACAGGCTGAGTGTCTCGAGAGATAGCGAAGTGAAGAGGGCTCGTTGGGCTTGATTGTGGAGGCGTCGAGTCTCGGCGGCAGTGAATGAGCTTGATATCGGCTTTCGGTCCAGTAGGGTGGTAATGGTATCAATTCCCTTGGTTCGTTCGACAGGTATCAGTGCCTCGGCGGACGCATCTCCAGAATACTTCACTCCATCCTCCTCGTCCAAGTCATCCTCGTCGTCATTCTCTTCGTCGATGCTCACTACGGCTTTTGTAACTTGCCTGGCCATCTTCCTTGTAGCTTTGCTTACTCGTCCCTCCGTTCCTTCCACCTGAGCCGAGGCGACGCCATCCAGAAGCTGCTCAGCCACCCACAGAGCTGAAACAGCTTTGCATACTTGCCGACTCTTGTTGGCCTTCGCAAACCGAATCAGATAGTCGATTGCGAAAAGGATTGCTTCACCGCCGGACGACCCTAGACTGACAAGCATCCTTGCTAGAGTCTTCGACGTGCTTTCTGATTCAACGTAGCGGAGTGGCAGATAGGGGAATGCACCAGAGGGTTGTTCGTTACCGGCGCTTTCAGCTGAATATTCAATCAAGCGTGGGATGCCAGAAGGAGCGGAAGGTTTTTCCCATCCAATCTGAGCTGATCGAGCTGCCGTGTTTCCTGAGGCCGACCAGCCAGTCGGACGGCCAAGTTCTAGACATCCCAATAGTGACCAGCTCCATCGTTCTATACCGCCATTTGGTCCGAGTAGATGAGCAATTGGGTTCCTTCCCTTGTCCTGTCCCGTTAGATTCTCTTCTCGTACCAATTCCGATATTGCGGTGATGAGTCGAGCCATTTCGTCAACTTCTAGATCTTGCTGAGATAATACTAACCGAGGTAGGGAATTCATGGCATTACTGAGAAGATCCAGCATAGTTCCGTCTAAGTCGAGCGTCATGTCCTCGGTGAGTGCACGAAGTCTTTTCGAGGCGTCGTGCTGGACGGGCTCGAAGGCATCTTGTGAAAGTAGAAGAAGAGTGCTCAGACATCTCGGCCTCAGTAGAGGAATCGACTCGGAACATTGCTGAACAAGGGAGAAGGACAGAGAGATAACGGCGTGTCTAGCGAGATCTGATTGGTGAGTGCTGAGGATCGACAGAATGGGTGGGATTGCTGAGAGAAGTTGAGTAGAGGTGAAGTCGAGATATGATTTCGTAAGGGGCGGAAATGGATTTGCGAGGCCCGGGCTGGTGGAAGAGGCTGACGTTGAGGATGCTGGCGGAACTTCAGCTGGTGAGGCTGTCGTTAATTGCTCCCACTCCTCAGCCAGCTGGCTTAAGTCGTCTACTTTGGGCCTTAGCAAGCCCAGATCTCTTAAATCTTCATCATTCACCATTGCGACGACAACGTTCTCCACCAATCCAATGCATTCCTTTGCAACTTCTCCCTTCAAACCTTTCCCATCCGTTTGAACAAGCTTGGTCATGGCACTGACTGTGCCTGGAAGGACAGCAGCGAGCACATCATGCTTTCCGGCGAGGTACACTGTGATGAGTGGTCGAAGTAGGCGTAACGAGCTTAATTGAAGTTGACGATATGGTGGAAAGGGTGCAGCTGTCTCGAGCAGAAAGGTGATCGTCTGGAATAGGGTAGGAAGTAGAGGAGATTTGGGTGTTGCCACGCGCTCTAACATTGACGGCGTAGGATGGGGAAGTCCGGCAGTATTGACATCTTGGGGTCGAAGGAGAGCCGCAAGGAGATTGACCGCCTGGAGCTGAACCTCCTGTCCCACTTCCCTGCCCTTGCCTTTATCCTTGCGATCTCTGCTGCCCACCCTAGGTCCCACAGCAGCCACACAGAACCGCCAAAGCTGTTCCCAAGCCACCACGTCCATTCCACCTTCGCACCTTCTCCAGGCATCCGTCGTGTAGGACAAGAGCCGGAAAGCCGACTCGAGAAAACTGTCGGGCAAGGCAGAAGGGTTTGACTGACGCATGATGTTTGTCACTGGGAACAGCACGTAATTGATTACAGATGGGTCGAGAGAGCTGATCGGCATGCTTTCCATTTTGGAGCAGAGGCTATCAATGAGTTTGGCATGTTGGGAGTAGGGTGTTGGTAGCTGCGACGCTATCGCCATGAGCGATACACAAATCGGTTTAAGCTGTGAAGGATGTTAGCGTGCTTTATTCGACCAGCCTCGGACGATCCCCATGCGTACCTGTCGAAAAGTTTCCATTCTAGCCATTCTACGAGCGATATCACTGGCGTTCATGTTGATTCCCGGTGGGGGCCTTGCGGAAGAGGGGCCGGTGGGCACTCGTTCCGAGGCTGTAGTCGGTACGGGCATTGCGTTGTCTGCTCCTTTGTGCGTGATCTGATCCACCGAATCGGGTCATCCACACCTTTGGAGACACGCCACGGCAAGAAGACTTCGGTAGAGCAATCGAGCAGCCACTCGCTAGAACTATGGCTGAATGGGCTACGGTGTGTATGCGGCCGAGGACTGAGCAAGCGGGTATAAGTGGTAATATGGAGGAAAGTGGAGAGGTTCAGCATTCTAATCAGCTGGAGATCCTATGTGGAGGAAGATCCTCGACGACTTTGATCCCGCTCGAACTTGGTCCACTCCGGTGAACGCCGAAATGAGATAAATGAGATCCATTGGCGCTCGATATTTGACGATACCAGTAGCATTCTCTCGGTGCAGATTGCGATGTGACAGGCGAAAAGGAACGAAAGGTCATTGCGGTCGATCCTTGATGTGAACGTGAGGGATCTGTGTCTTGATGATGTACAGGTACAAATGGCCTGACGAGTTGTCTACGTCCTTCCGTAGAGTCCCCGAGCGACCGGTGTCTTCTAGTCCGCTTTCAGGCTCTAGTATAGGACATGCACTATCACAAGTCTTATAAAATCAACAGCATGGGACTTGTCCATATTCGCCTTCATCAGCATCTTCGTCCTCTGACTGGCACAGCTTAGACCTCCCAACTAGTACAGCTTACACTCTCCGACGTCGACCAATACACATTGTCATCAGTCTACTTGTATGGGCCAATGTGTGGGCAATTTCCGGCGTCATCGCCGCACAGGGCACAAAACTTGGCTGCTGCAAACGGTTCCGCCTCGATCCAGCCCTGAATCATCATGTCATTGATACGAACGAGGACGGTTAATCCTTCACGTGGTGTCAGGTTGAGTAGCTGTGGTCCCTCATCCATTGACCCTTGTCGATAATCCGACAGAGAGGGATATTGACGCTGATAGGCTGTTTCTTCTTCGCATGGGTGATCGCAGGATCTATGCTTCGATGACTTGAAAAAACTATACGCGTACTCTTACCTGGCCTGGGAGAACACTCCATTAGGCCATCTATATTGGTTTTGCGCTTGTTCCGACAACCCTCCCGATATCAGAGCGTTATTGTGGCAATCAACAACTTGTGGCCCCCTGGACGTAACCGGCGAAGGGGGTGACATTGGGGTAAGTGTAGGTCGTGTGTGGCCCATGAAGCAACTCTAATGCGTTGACGAGATATTCCACCATTATGTGTGGCTCAGGTGTCTGCCAACTATCCACGATGGCAGGAGTACTGTTGCGCACACGACGTTCGCCTCTCTCTACCTGGCGTTAAATTACCAAATACTTTCAATGCAGGGCTCACTGTGCAGGCTTCCCCGTTTTTGCCCTTCTGAATGATCCGAATAACGGCACAGCCTCCTGCGTGTGCGTCCCGTCGGGTATTCCTGGCAACACGGATTATCTCTTCCCTTGGCACTGCTACTATGAAGAAAAAGAGGTTCAGCCCAGCGGCATGATCGAAAGACATCGACGCGAAGCGATTGACAGGCAACGATTCGTGGCGGCACAACAGATCTGTCCTGGAGGATTGACCGCATGCAATATTCCAGGCAGTAACGGGTCGAGCTACGAAGTCAGTCTTCTCTCCTGCCTCACATGCCTCGTCCATCATACAACATACACCCATCTACTACTGCGATGCTGACGATATGACACTGGCAGTGCCTCGATGTTCAATGGGAGCTCGAATCATGCGGTGGCTGTCTGCATGGAGTGTTCCGACCCGACGCGGACGGTCAAGATCTGGTATTTCACCATGGCATCGAGTGAGTGCTTGAGTCAGCTATCTCGCTGAACATACACGATGCAATCGTCGACTGGGCTGTCCGTGCTGTATTAGCTGTACAGCAACTCCCGGAGTTGACCCTCGAGCGACAACGTGCGAAAAGGGTCGTCGCATAGCCTACCTGTGCGAAGAGGGGTATCATCTCGAAGAAGGTATCTGTGAAGCCTCGTGAGGAATGGATCATGCCCTTATTTACAGACTTCCGACTGGATTAGCAATTATGATTGAGGTGATAATCAACTAAGCTTTGTGCAAACGACGATTATTCCCCGTGACGAGGTTTCCTCGTACATCTACGCCATGCCATCAATGCATCCCTTCATGCAATTTTGTGCAGATTCTGCTCACTTGGCCCGTCACCGTCCGCGGCAAGAGCTGGATCCAGAAGCTCACGAAACTCGTTGACGCTCGGGGCCAATCAAAGAAGACTGCACCGCATTCGCAGTTTATTACAGCTTCGGGCAGATCTGCTTGCTGCTTACCGCTAGTACCGCCGCTCCACCGAGAAGATTGTCATACAGACAATAGGAAGCTTTGTATCAGCTATATTCAGCTCTGGATCGGCGCTGAACTCCTTAAGGGTAGAATGTTCGGTCAGGTGATCTTTATGGCACGGCTCGTTCTTCACGATGTATCGGGCATTCATACAGTGAGTAAACCTGCAGCGAATACAGTCCAAACTCAACGAACCAAGAGATCTATTCCCATGTGTGCGATATGTACTGTATGGGGTAACAGGTTGATCGCAAAACTCGCCCATTCTGTTCTTTCTTTGATCACCGTGTTCCCTATTCACCTCTCCTTCATTTCGTCCATTGGCAAACAGGTTCAGTGCAGAATGATACCTCCAATTGCGTTGACGGTCTTGTTCTGTGCGATTGTTGCTCGCGCCGGTGTCGAGTACGTCGGTTGCTATTTCGGGTCCTGGATCGATAACGAAAGCTTCACTGTCTGGACTGACGACAACCATCCATCTTGCATCGTGAGTCACTTCGTTCCCATGCCGTCCACCGAACGTGCCAGGCGGACCAGCCTTTGAATGTACTCTTTGAAGGATGATCTTCACCAAAAGAGCTCAACGAGAAGCTCCACTAACACCAAAGCTTTCCCTGTGGTCGAGTTCGATAGGATCATTGTTTAGCAACCACGCCTGGTCTCACCTACGTCATCCAATTCTTCGGACAGAACGCAAGGGGACCTCCTGCTATTTTCGAGCATTGCGCTTGCTCCGTCTCTGCTGGCCTTGCCGGCAGCCCCGACATATGGGACAGCGATGTTCGTTGTGCTACAGGAATAGAAAGTCCCGGGACTCCCTACGCCGTCAAGGTGGGTTTCCGGGCAGCACAGCCTAACTGACACCCACCGAACGTAAATCAATCATCTTTTACGGTACCCACGATCGAAGACGTAAGGCCCATGAGCTGATCATACCACTGATATCTTCAGTTGTTCAAAAACATGCCTGCATGGGACTACATCGGATGCTTCACGCTCGACGTCGGCGCGTATAAACCGGTAGACACCATCATCTCCTGCGAATCGCTGTGCACCGGATTCCAGTGCATGCTCGTGCAATATCCAAGTGACATCGAGACCATCAAATGCTCATGCGCTGACAGTAACAATATGTGGCAAGGCCTTGATCCGACACAATGTCAGCGCGACTCCGACTGGTTCGTCTATCAGAGCTTAGGTCAGCCGAGTGCTGGGATCAAACGCGCTCAGCGAGAGTTGGACCGAAGGAACGAGCAGGAATCGCAGGGGCTGCTCTGCCCGAAGGAATTGACAGCTTGTAATGTCCTCGATGGTGTTGGTCTCAGCTATGAAGTGAGAATCAGCTCTTTCCTAACCCCTGTCCAGACCGCTTCGCCAGATCAGCTTAGCATACTTCTTTGACGCGCTAGTGTCTCGACATTGAGCAAGAACTCGAGTCCTGTGGCGGATGCCTTCACGGTGAATTCCGCATGCAAAATGCACCACCCCGCGGTCACAGACAGGGCGTTGAGTGAGTGGAATGAATTCCTGTACGCTTTCGATACTGGAAATAACAAACTCATATGCAAGTGTACGCAGCTGCACGCGACTTTCCGGCGTCAATCCGAGGGGCGTTACATGCGAGCTTGGTCAGTGCGTAGTGCACTTGTGTGAGGAAGGTTTCACCTTGCAATCGAACCTGTGTCAACCTGCTTGAAGCTCGCAAAGATCCTGGTGATCACTCACAGGTTCGGCACCAAGAATACCTGTGACAAGGTGAATAGCAGTCCGTGCCACGATTTCGATGGTGTTTGTACAAAGATCAACCATGACAAGTCGTATGCAATCATGCCTTGCATAATGTGTCCATGCCTGGGCAACTCTACAGTAAGAACCTGACAGCGTAGCCCCGCACTGAACGACCGACAAGGACCTTGAACGGCATGTGATGCAGGCTCGGTCGATCGTCTGATTGGGTAGGGTTGTACGACGGTCAATCTGCGCAAGACCATTTTCATCCCCAGATGTCGCCGAAAAGTAGCGATCATTCCCCAAGCCAGGTCGATTCAGCTTTCCCAGATCACCTGGGAGCCGAAGAGCCTGAAAATCAGTGATCGTCAAACTTTTACCACATCGTCCCATCGACACACATCTCGCCTAGAGCTTGCACCTCCGCTCACGGTGTTCTTTCTTGGCATATAACGATTCTTATGCCCTTGCCCTGCTGACATATCATATTCCCACGTGCAGGGATCTCAGACCTTCGAAATGCGCATTGTACAGGGGTCCACATAGACTCTATTCGTCGGGCAAAGTAATTGCTCTTAGTCGTCCTTTCTTTGCCTGCTTGTCCTGATTGGTTGCAACAGCATCATTTAGCCTACCACACAGTTGAAGCGGCAAGACTCTATCGCTCGCAATGACATTGTTACTTCTTATCGTCACCTTCTGTATATTCGCCGCCGCCCAAGAAGGGGTGTATTTCGGCTGTTATCGATATCCTGAGGCTATTCAAGACAAGACTGTCGTATGGCTCGAGGACTACGGCCCAACCTGCTCTGTAGGTATGAGAACGAGTGATCCAATGCCCATCCATTGTCATGCTATGGTGAATCTTCTCGGTTCAGACGCGGTTGACCAATTCTTGTCACTTCATTAGGCGTACTGCTTCGACCAGATAGGCACTGTCTACTCTTATCAATTCGCCCAATACCGAGGAGGACCGGGGATCGATGAATGGTGTGCCTGTTCAGACGACTCCCCTAGGCTCGTCTATGAAACAGGCAATCAGCGAACGTGCGATGCTGGTGCTTCTAGCCCTAGCGATGTTGCGGTAGGTTGCACCACGGATGCGTCATAACAATGAATGTGTCGTGAGCAGTCGCTGACTTTGTTAGCTGTTACAAGGTGCAAGTCAACGACCCCAATTGGATCTATCTCGGCTGCTACGATTTTGAGGGGCCAGCTGGTTACATCACCGACGAAGCTTGGACCCCGTGCAACTCGCTCTGTGGCGATCATCGCTACATGCTCCATACATTTACCGACAGCGGTTCGGACATTTGTGCTTGTGTGGACGACAATCACCTATGGGCCGGATTGCCTCGATCCAATTGCGCTCACCTGACCGACCAGTACGTCTACGAACGAATCAACAGGCCGAGTGCGGTTGTCAGACGGGAAGCACGAGTCGAGGCTGAGAGGATCGCTCGGGAGTCAAGTCGATCCCTTTGTCCCAGCGGCATAGCGGCGTGTAACATCGTCGACAGCGAAGGCCTTAGCTATGAGGTCAGTGCCTACCGTAAGATGCCTAATAGCAATGGTGTGCGTCTGACAATTTGTTTTGCTGGTCTATGAACCAGTGTCTTGACACCCAACGAGAATTGGAATCATGTGGCGGATGCTTGCACGGCGGGTTCAAACCTCATGATCAAGGTTCCGTAGTCAGCATAGTCAAGCAAGGTGTCGAGTACGTTGCCACCCTCTCACATCAGCCCGATTCTTGATAGGATGCTGATCGTAGATTTACTGTACCTCACAGCTGCACTGCTCTTCCAGGCATCAATCCTCACGGTGTCACATGCCAGCATGGCCAATGCGTCGTTCAATCGTGCGATGAAGGTTTCAATCTCGTGGAAGGAGTTTGCAGACTTGCTTGAAGATTTGGGCTCAGTGATCTTGGGCTGCCAGCCCGTGTATACTGTACAGCAGTGTCCGATGTCTTATATATGCAGTAATGTTATTATGCCTTATGCAATTTACAGCATGCAACCATGTCATTGTTCTTGGCACTGCCAGCACCATAGAAGGAGACACCCAACCGAGGTCTCTATGTGTCGGATCGCGGAGCGAGGTATTCAGGCTCTAGCCAAGATCGTCGCTGTTCGATACAGCTTTCGTCAGGAATGCGGTTGTTGCTCATGGAGGCTGTGTGATCCAGCGATAGCGATGGGCCGCGGGCCGCTCTTAGTCAAAGACTTCACAGAATAGTGAGCATGGTTCTTAGCGGTATGACCGGTGTGAATCAAAGCCCCATCACACTGAAACTCGATAATTAGCTTCCAACGATATCTGTTTTGGCAGGAAGGCGGTGGTCAGCACTGCCTCTGCTCTTGCGGAATATCATGCCACACTATTCCAATACTGGCAGGCATCCACCAAAATATCGTTAAATACTGGAACAAAACCTGAACGAGCGATTCTGTACTGGAAATCAACCCTACTGTATCCACCGCCATTCACTCCACTGACACGTATTCTCCCCGACCAGACCCCAAGAGCTCAACCATGAAACTGCTCATCTTCATCCTACTTGCAGCTGTGGGCTCTCTCGTCCACGCTGAAATGGTCAGTATGGGTTGTTTCAACTACCCTGAAGCTGCTACAGGCGCAGGCAAACCTTTTGCAGTGGTGTGGAACAAGGACAGATGCCTCGTGAGTAAGCAGCCCCCCTTACAATCAAAGACTTTCTATATTCGTGACTCCCGAGGTTTGGAAGCTATGCGCACGTTGACAATAAATTGAATCTCGTCGATATACTTCAGGATATCTGTCGCTCTAAGGACACCAGCCACGCATATACTTATTCGCAATACGGCAACAGTTCTCAGCCTGGTGTCGAATATTGTGCCTGCGCCGGTGAAGGACCTTCTCCTCTTGAGATAGCTCACAACCCTCTGGGGTGCGAGCCATGGGAAGATGGTCCTCGCGTTGTCTCTGTGAGTCATTCATCCATGGTCCCAAAGATCGATGGCTGGCCCAGCGAGGCTTCTACCAATGCGGTATGATGCTACTGTAACAGGGAAAGAAATTGCGCACTTCACAGGCGGTCGCGAACATGCCAAGGTCGACACATCTTGGCTGTTACCACTTTCCCGGCTGGGCTGCAAGGACCGTATCTACCATGGTCGAGTGTGAATCACTCTGCAGGGGACATCGATACTATCTCCTCAATTATTGGGATGAAGACCCGTGTCTTGGCTGCGCATGTGTTGACACCGACGATCCCTGGCCGGATTTATCCACAAGCGCTTGTGGCGTGGGGAGAAGCGAGAGGTATGTCTACCAGCATGTCAACCAGCCCAGTAGGCCGTCAAACGTCGCCAGCGAGACAAGGCAAGAATACCAAATGCAGCAACGACTCAGGCCGTCTGCCCGGACGGCATGAGAGCCTGTAATATTGCTAGCACCGCCGGTCTCAGCTATGAGGTAAGGGCTGTTTTTGCCCTACAACTTGTCACGCTCCACGAGGTGGTAGCTATCATATTATGCATGCCGCTAACAGATACAACTCAGTATCTCGACACCCAGCAGGAACTGGAGTCATGTGGTGGCTGTCTCCATGGCGAGCTCGGTCTTTCTGAGCTAACGGAGCCACATCTGAGGGCAGAGATCGTCCCGCAAGGTATCGAGTAGGTGGTGCTCCTTTGATATGTACATGAGGTACGATCGCCTGATTCTTCCCTGTTGTGGGTTGACTGCGTCTGTCACAGCTGCACTCCCCTCCCGGGTGTCTCTCCGAGCGCAGTGACCTGCCTGGACGGCCGATGCCCTGCATATGCTTGTCAAGACGGATTCATCCTCCAAGCGGATGCTTGCACCGCCACTTGAGGTCCTTTAAGCCCAAGAGTGCGGCGATTGGACGTTGATTCCCAAATGGGCCTGTAGGAGGTTACCACATATGCCATGCATACATGTTGTGTATACGGAGTGTTTCTCATCATGCCAATCTTGCCCTAGACTTGAGCTCTCTGGCACAGCACATGACCCCACTGGGAAACTCGGCACGGCCATCCGATGCCTTACTCAAGTGACCGATGAGAAGCGAAGGATTGTAGGTAAACGAAGAGCGCTTACAGTAGCGACTATGATCTGCGAGTCGTCCCTTTCTCCTCCACGGGGACCCGAACAAGCTGATCAGTTTGGTTACCGGCGATCCTTCCTGTGGCTATGTGTTTTTGGCGGAGAAAGGTGATGGAAGAGTGAAGAGCGTCCAGCTGATTTATCTCGATCATCTGGAGCTGTGTCAGTATCGGTCTCACTGAAATGAATACGCTGGCGACGCCTTGCGGGGTGCAAGTATGCGGCCTACGGTGCTCGATCCCAGGAAAGGTTCTCTGGCTTCTGCTAAAATTGCCGTCTGGGACTGACATCGACTAGTGTTCGTCAGTTTCTGAACGTGTCAACACCTTGCAGTTACGCTTGCTGATTCTACATGCCACACCGATATGCTCACCCGCGTTCTGTTCGCTCTTTTTCTCGTCTCTGTAGTTGTCTCGGACGACGTATCAATCGGCTGTTTCAAGTACCCTGATGTTCTACATGGGGCGTCAGGGGAGTGGGGTGGGATCTTTGGAGTCGATTGTCGAGTGAGTCGAACGTATTCGGTTAGAATACTTTGCGCACTGCTCGTGCACTTATTGATTGGCTTTCACAGGAGGTATGCGCTGAACACGGCACTATATTCACTTATGATTACGAAAAATGGCGAGGTGGTCCAGGTGTCGACATCTACTGCGTCTGCAAAGACTCGCCCCCTGACGCCAAGCTCAACACACCTTTTTACCAGGATTGTGTTCCGGGCTTTACTTCTCCGGGTGATGTCGCGGTGATCTCTCACTATGCCTCTCTAGGTGCAACTGTCTACTTCTTCCTACCAATGGACGAATGGCCGCTGATACGTATACGTCCATCCGTCTGACCAGGTATGGGCAGACGCACCAGGCTGGCGTGATGTCGGATGTTTCCCCACTGGCTTAGGCCCAGGTGAACCAGGCTTCACCGACTTCTTCGGCTGTGCGAACCATTGCCTGAACCACCGATACTCGATCCAGGTCTACCTGCCCAATGACCCATTCGTTTACTGCCAATGCCGAGATGACGACGATCCATGGAGTGACATGGAGCCCAGTTTGAACTGTGCGCAAGGCGATTGGAAAATCTACCACAATACAGCTCAGCCGAGCGCATTCGTCAAGCGCCAAGAGAGGCAGAAATTACTCAAGGCTCAGAATGACCACAGTCCGCTCTGTCCCGAAGGACTGAAGGCTTGTATGGTATCGGAGGATCCTGCCGCTGGCTTCGAGGTGAAGTGGTACACGCTGTCTTGGGTGCTGATTGCGAGCTGATGGATGTCCCTCGTAGTGTCTTGACACAGAGGAAGAGCTTGAATCGTGCGGCGGTTGCAGGTACGGAGAGTACGGCGGAGGAGCAGATACGCAACACTCCCTGCCGAACGGAGTCGAGTGAGTTGACCTGGTTTTCCTCCTACCATACACACAGAAACACGCTCATAAAAGGTTCTCATATACTATACAGTTGTTCTCAACTGTCAGGCGTTGCCTCCGGCGGTGTGACTTGCCTGAAGGGCCATTGTCATATCTTCGCTTGTACAGATGGCTATAGCCTCAATGATCATCGTTGTCTGCTCAACCCGCAAGCTTAATATGAAAACGTGTTGATTAGTTCTTCAGGACCGGAGGTTCCGTCTATGCCATGCTATAGTCATTCTCTCTCATGCAAATCAATCAGATACGAAATCACGACTTTTACGTGATTGGCGAGGATCTGTACAGTAACTCGCATCGATCCCATGACAACGAAACCATAATCTGACAGAAATTCGCGCTTCCCACGCGTTAGGAACAACCTCTCATGTTCTGCGAACGCATCCCATACTTATACAACCTTGTAGAAGCAATGGAGAATCAGTATGATAGAGTGATACGATTTAATGTCTCTCTCGGCCGTCTGTAAGCGATCATCCTTATCTGGGCGATACACACCTCACACTGCGTTACATTCTACTTCCGACCATATATCCGAATTCCGAGAAGCGAGAACTCTGGAATACTGTAGTTTCGCAAGGATTTCAGTTAGCAGTTCTCTCCCTGGCCACACAGCAGCTGCACAAACTCTGTTCATTCTTGTGCACTGTCTCAAGTGCAGTCCATCGTAGATGTATGTATCGCATTCGGGTGCCTGTAAACGGAGAACCGTGAATCAGGAGAGAAGAAGTCAGGGACGATAACGCTCACACCCCTACCGATGATCATTCGTACCCTACTCGAGTACAGTACCACTAACACGGGTGCCATATCCCGTCAGTCTTCTCACAGTTAGTATCCTTCTCAAGGTTGTTACACATCCGGTGGCGTTCACAATATAGGATGCAACTGGTCAGAGAGCGTGTACTGCGGATCCTTCCGTGCTCCAGCCAGCAGACATGCATCAATCTCGGTCGGCAACGGTCAGGAACGCCGATATGGACGACCTGGACATCAACATCAACAAAAGGCAGATTATCGGCGTGACCACATACTTTCTTGCTTCTGATGAGGAGTGTCAGAAAAACACATGTATTTCAGCTGACCAGGTGAATTTGATGCGATTGTGTGCTTGAATACCCGTTCTTACCATCTTACCATCTTCTCAGTTGGCGACATCACTCACTCTTCTACCCTTAATTTTCGTCAATCGTCGTTCATTCTCGCCATAACGACGCGTGATACCATCAACAAACCAGTGCTCGACCATACCTTGACCGTTCAAAACGCCATGCGTACCGTGTTCCTTGCTTTTGTGGCTGCTTCTCTCGCCCCCATTGCCTGGGCGGCAAATTCGTTCCAGGTGGGCTGTTGGCCTCAGGGATATAGTGGATCTCAACGAGTCAACGATCCTCAAGACTATCCCTCCTGTGCTGTGAGTCATCTTGCAAGGTATCGACAAAAGATTGGGCCCTGTCAACCTGAATTTAATGTCCTTCTGCCCAGATGCTGATGAGGTCTTCCTTGCTAATCGTTGGATTCCTTTTTCAATTAGGCCGCCTGTGTCGCTCAATACAACTTGCTCTACGCGTATGAGTACTCTTACTATGTCTGGGTAGAAGACCATAGCGAGCTCCGATACTTTTGCGATTGCGACGCCTCGGCTCCAACCAACACAGAATGGCAGGCGGGTAGTTGTTCCTTGGATAGCAATGTCAGGGTGCGTACACTACTGTACGAGCGTTGGTTGTGTGAAAGTGTCATACCAGCTCGCTGATCTAGGATACTTGTTCTGTTTTCACAGGTCACACTGACCCAAACCACATTTAGCGAGCTTGGATGCTACGATTATATCTTCGACTACTACGACATCGCCTACACTCCTCAGCCTGACGTAGGCAAATGTTTCGTCCAGTGCAAAGACTACAACTACGCCTTCGTCAACCATGCCAACTTCCAAGATTCCAGCACTATCCTGTGCAATTGTTCAATGACTCCAGACTACTACAACCCTACAACCTGCTCGGATACCTCGATCTACGCTTATCAGCACACGGCCGGGTCGAGCGGACCCGTGCCTAGTACATGGGTGAAAAGGCAGGAAAGGGAGAGATTAGAAAGGTCTCAGAGCTTGCAGTTCAACGCGCTGTGCCCGGCTGGACTGACTGCTTGCAAGGTGGATGGGGCGGACGACATGAGTTTTGAGGTGAGCCATCGCTCCCCGTGCTGCGTTTGGCGCGACTACCTCTCCCGTCGATACGGTATTTAATGTGCTGACCTCTGATGATCTGCAGTGCATCGACACTGACAACGAGCTGGAATCATGCGGAGGATGTTTGTACGGCAACTATGAGCAGGAAGCCAAGGAACTCGGGGTGACCGCTACGAAAGAGGGCACAAAGTGAGCTCGGTGTGGATCCTGGTAGTCTGTGCGGGTTTCATTGACAAACCAATGACGCTTTTTGTTTCCCCTGCGTAGCTGTCTCAGCGTCGCTGGTATCGCTCCGGGCGGCGTCACATGCTCCCGCGGGCAATGTGAAGCCTTTGCGTGCGAAGAGGGCTTTGATCTTCTCAATCAGACCTGTATTGTCGATCAGTAAGGTTGTGAGGCTTGCTCATGGTACCGAATGAAAGGATTCCTTTGCCCGTTTGGTCTTCGAGTGAGCGAGATGCACTGTATAGTACATATCTATCCGTCAAGGACAATTTACAGTATACGGACTTTGGGGTCTTGGGGTATATGATTTTTCTCGATTTGTAATTGTCGAATGCAGTATGCTCTGGAGCATTGGTAGCAATCTTCCGTACCATTACGCACAACACATGCTGCTCCACACAGTAGATACTGTACAGTATGCATGAAGCCCTTCGCCTATGTCACCTATGCTACAGTACATTCGAGTATGCGCAGGCCAGTCTAGACTTCATTACCCACCTCACGCAAGTCACTCATCCGCTCCCCTCTCCACAGGCAGGACAAACACCCGGATCCTCATCCATCAGCTCTACTTGAGCAGCAACCTCGTCCGTTACTCCCAAGAAGGCCAGCATCACCTCCTTCAGCTTCTTCCTGTCCTTCTCCAGCTCTTCCCTCTCGGTCTCGGCGAGCACTGCAATGATCGGCATCACATCCTCCAACATCTTCGGGTTGATCAGGTTGTAGATCTGTATCCTGGTCTCCCGATCAAAGTTGATCATCTCCGCAACCGACTTGCGCGTCGCGAATTGCCCTTTGAAGAAGTTGAACACCAGCGCTTGGTCGGCAACCGGCACGTCCCAAAACACCTCGTCCACCACCCATCGATTGATCGAATTTCCACCCTCGACGACGTGCAGCCAGCTGCCCTTGTTGATCTGTTCCAGCAGATGCGTCGTATATGTCTTGGCGGGCGGAGTGCGATCGCAAACCAGGAGAGGCTCATTTGGGAAATGGTTGTTGTGCAAGTAGGTGAATGGGCCGGTGCTGACATGCGAGCAGACGTGGTCGGGTGAACAGTTGTTCGCTAAGAATCGACCAAAGAACCGATTCTGGAACACCTGATGCAACTTCAACTTTGCATCTTCCAGCGCTTGTTTCCCAGCGAGATCGTCCTCACGAGCGAGGTGGCTCGTGTCTGTGAATTTGAGCTTGTTGAACTTGGGTTCGTGGGTATCCCAGTGTCTCTCGCCGAACGCGCCGACGGTAATTTGCCTTAAGTTTGGGAACAGTGGAGGCGCGCGTGAATCCATCGACCATGAGAGCAGGGGGTCGCCAGAGACCTCGGCGGCCATGTCGATATCGTTCGTCAAGGGTGCGATCATCTCCCGCGGCAAGTCCAGTATGTCCAGGAATTGCGCTGGCAGCGAATCTCCATACGCTGGCGAGCCGATTATTCCACAACTGCCTGTGTTTGGGTTGGTGTTGGTGTTGGACTCTCGCTGAGCGCTCCATTGCTTCGTATACACGCTTGTATAAGCCAGATCGAGTCTCTTGATATGCCGAAATAGCTTGACTTTAGGAATATCGTAGTCATTGTTGACGCGCGGTTTTAGGCTAGGTACACCATGAAAGAACCGAGGGAGGTCGAAAACGATGACGCGTTCGTATAAGATCGGTGCGGCGATGTCATAGAGCATCTGGCATAGCCGAAGAGATCGCATGAATCATATGCAGTGTGGGCATTGAGGAGAAGGTGGAAGAGCGCACGTTGTGGGTTTGGTTCGAGAGAGATATAATTAGCATCAGCATCCACAGGAGGTCTCGGACTGCGAATGATTTTACGTTAGGTCGGTCGAGATTATCTTATCTCAGATAAGGGATAAGGAGGTATTTATAGTATATTTGAGTACGACATCCGTGAGTAGGTACGTAATGGCTTTTGACGTCTATTATCTTCGAAGCGACACAATATGCGACCGAGTAAAAAGAGGTTGTGCTGGACTGTATGTAGATGACCCACCTTGGAAACCCTCATGACTGTCGCCAAATCCGCCTGATGATAATCGTTCGGATTCCTGATCGATCCAGTAGAAGGCATTTTGCGCCGTAAGTGAGGGATGACGAGAGCCCATATTTCTGGTAAGAGTGTCGAAGGCGGCATTGGTTTTGACTTTGGTGTTGAGGGTGATGATTGTGCATCGCACAGAGCTGCGTCGGAGGCGACTGCTAAGGATGACATGTTGGTGAAGGACATGGTGAAGGACATGGTGCAAGCTCAGCCCAGCGGAAGAGTGAAATCGTTGATGGATTGAAGTGGTTTCGAGCAAAGATGCAAGGAAGACATGATGACCAATGACCAGGTTGATTGTCAAGGTTGATCGCTCCCTCCAACGCAGCCTACAGTCACAGGACCAGGCAACGAGACTCAGCCGGATAAGAGGTCCGTGTCCCGAGGTCGGACTCGAGCTCGGAGAGAAGCAAGAACAAGCGGTGTGTGTGTCCTTAGGCCAGACGGACATGCCTCGACTTCCGCTCACTTTGGCGTCAGGCACCGAACTAGTCCGAGATTAATGATTGCGTTTCATCTTTCATCTCCGGTCCTCGCTTGGCAAACGGTTCAATCGGGTCAATGCATGCATGCGTTGAAAGCTGTACAAGTACTCAATCGAAAGGGAGGAAGGACACTGATTGCATGAAACGGGTCTTCACAGTCGTACCGTAGCCGGAGATTAGAAAGGCTGTCTGGGTACTGTTCACACTAGTGTGGAACAACCGATCAACGGTTGTACAGTGGGTAGACGGATGGTATGGTATGGTATGGTATAGACATGTATCACTATGAGACAACAAGTCACTGTCCACCCCTGAGTCACGTCAAACACGGTAGCAGCGAGCCAAGGGCTTCTTTAGTCTCATGCTTGTCCCCTAGGTAGTAGCCCAGAATCGCCCACAGCCTGGACACTCTCCAGCTTGAGACCAAAGGTTCACGTCGACCTTGACGCCACGACACCTCTCCTTCCACGCATTACTTCCTCTAAGGTACTGAGAGAGACTCTCCATAATTTGTGCTTCGGTGAGACGAGCTGGATCAGGCTGTTCGGGTCGAAGGAGTCTGAGTGATCTTCGAAGACGATCAATGACGCATGGGAGGTAGATCACGATCCTTGTCCCTGTCTTATGCCCCGGGTTCTGACCCGCATTAGTGAGGACTTGCCCGACGCTTCGAGCGAGCGTTTTGCGAAACCATCTCATGAACTTATGTATCGCCAAGGCTTGCTCGTTGGGCGCCAGGAACGGAATTCGAGTGTGAACAAACTGCTGGATGGTTCGAGGATCGATCATGAGTCGGGTTGTTGAACCCACCAGGACCGGCACGGCAATCTTGTAACGTCGATTCCATTGTCCGACAGGCGCGGTGTATGTGACCGGTTGAGCTCCCTTCCTATCCGCGGAACAGTTCTGCGAGTTCGCTAGGTAGTTGTATGGAGGAAGAATCGTATGCTGACAGACATGTCTAGGCGATGCGACTCGTCTCAGCTCAGCCATGAATACTTTGCCGATCTCATGCCCTCGATGAAGTCGACCGCTGGTTTGGGAGGTGGTGAGGCCTATCTGACGATTGAAGTCGGTGAGATTTTTGTGATCTGTCCCAATAAGTCCCTGATGATGATCATACATCTATCCTTGGAGTTGACCAAAATGGATCCTCTCGAGACCAGGAAATAATAGCTGAGCCTGCTTATTGCAGTTGGCACCGATACCTGCCTCCAATTCAAGGAGGTCACGGTACCTCTTCAGAATGTTGATCCCTATCAGGGTCGATTCCAGCGCTCGGTAGCAGGATCCAAAGACTGCGTGGTCGATTGGAGAGATGCCGTAAGGTCTCCTACTAGCAGTAGCGCGTGTGCTATTCGGCCAGACGAGTTCGATACTCTCTACAGAACGAAGTTTGTCGATCTTGGTTAGACGATTGTTGCCGGCGGGAGTATAGTCGATGGCATAGAAGAACTTGGCAGGGCTGCTGAATTTGGCGTGACGATAGACGATGGGAGAAAGGAGGTCATGGAAGCGCTGAATATTACGGGATCTCTCGTCAGCATGAGCTACACCACATTGCTTGACACGAGGAACAGACATCTTTTTGCCACCTAAGGATGATCGAACGACGTGGAGCATGTGTTGGGATCAAGAAGGTCTACGGATACTCACATTAGAGACCTGCATCAAAGGGACTAAACAGGAGGTATCGGCCATCTCATTTGGTATGACGGCTCCGTAGGAGACGGGGAGACCCGTCAGTGGGTGAGTTTGGCCTATTGCCGGCCTGATCGTGATCTTGAGCTTCACGTTGTCTTGCGCGGACAGAGCTTGAACAAGCTTGAATATCTCGAGCCATATCTCGTCGGGAAGGGGCGGAAGAGGTTTCCCAGGAATTAAAACTTGCAGACTTCCATCGGTAACCTTCTTGATGACCTTCTTGACTGAGGTACGGTGCTGTGCCTGGAAAGGAAAGTGTATGAGTCAGCACCAGCTTGAGATATTCCCTAGGAGGAGAACAGGTGAGAGCTACAGATGGCAACCAGAAGGGAAGGTATGGGAGGAGAGGAGAAGCAGTGCAGACGCTAACCTTTGTTGTCGGAAGGCCTGTTGACGTCCTTGAGCGCTGCGCCGACATGCTCGATCACCGTCCCCTCTACAGTCAGAGCTTCACTACGGGTAGGTCGAGGTTCAGGATATTGGGACGGTGAAATTACTTTTGAGACAGACTGACGCTAGACTGCAATGTCCATACAGTGAGTGAAAAGAAAGTGGAGGAAGGAGAAGGGGAGAAAGAAGGGAAGAAAGAAGGGAAAAAAGAACCACAGTGTGACGGGTGGGCATAGTACACGTTGTTTTGCGGACTTGCATCATTGTGGTGATCCGCAGTACCCGTGATATACAGTCATGTCAGTACGTGCACCAGCCTCGTTTTGATGATGATGGTGATGGTGATGGTGATGGTGATGGTGATGGTGATGGTGATGGTGATGGTGATGGTGATGGTGATGGTGATGGTGATGGTGATGGTGATGG
>KI669499.1:72474-440724 GCA_000507405.3 Kwoniella heveanensis BCC8398
GATGGTGATGGTGATGGTGATGGTGATGGTGATGGTGATGGTGATGGTGATGGTGATGGTGATGGTGATGGTGATGGTGATGGTGATGGTGATGGACGGTAGTAGACAGAAACGTGTCTTACTCCCAGTTGCTCTGGACTACCCCGCCGTGGTGTGAAGTACATCGCTGGCATACAGTTCATAAAGTTCATACAGTTTCACTATCAGCTTATGACTACATACAAAAGTTCGGAAGGTACAGTATCATAGTATCTACAACGTCCCGTACTAAAAGCTACTATACCCACAAGCAGGACACCTTCCAGATCTCCCACTGATCAACTTGATCTTCGTATCATCAGCCGGCAGATCAAGCCACCCATGCACGATATTCAGCAGATGATCTTGTGTCCAATCGTCATCCCATTGTCCAGGCTGAAGAAGCCTGTTATTACAATACACCCACGCTTGATATATGAATTCCATTTCCGTCACCCCGTAGATTTCGATGAGAGAATCGGCATGCCCTCGTCCAGCGGCGGTCTGAGCGTTGAACTTCGCTTGTGCACCGGCTATCCTCCGCTTGAGCCAGATTATGACTTCCCAACACCTCTTGCCGAGGTTGGTGTAGATGTATTCGTAGCTGCCCGCCGTGAACTCGTATCGATGTGGATCCGATGCATCGTCCAGGAAGTAGGTGTAGTCTATTACCCATCTGCTCAACGTCCCTCTTGCGATGTGCATCAACATTTCCTCCGCCACCTGCCTCGGATATACGTGTGTCGTATGTGAGATGGGCGGCCTCATCCATCCCTCGATCTGGGCGCGGATAAGACCTTCGGACCGTAGAGCGAAGGGGCCGATCGTGTCATTCGTACAGATGTGCTTTGGGGACGCGTCCACGTAGATCTGGTAGGCTAGTTGCTGGGTCGTCGATACTTCGACGTACTTCTTCCTGAACTTCTCGAGTGGTAGTATCCGATATTTGAAACCTTTTCGGTCCAGCTCGTCGGGATACAGTCTGTACCCTGGATCCCAGTGTAGGTCTGGCCGCTCTCCAAATGCGCCCGTCGTCACCACTTCGAGGTTGAGGAAGACCTTGCCGCCCTTGAGCTTGAATAGGACTTCTCCTGCCTTCTGAGACGACTTGTAGTCCCACACCAGAAGTGAGAGGCCTTTCTCCAGTTTCGACTGGCCCAGTTCGTACGAATTGTAGCTGGCAAAACGGAACTTCATCGCTTCTTTCCCGTGCGCTTCGACACGCTTGTAACATAGGTCAAGTCGTCTGATAAAGCCGAGAAGTTGCAATTTGGTGAAACGGCCTCCCAGCTTGGGCTTGTGATCTAGGCCGTAGACCAATTTTGCTGGACTGTCGGTGACGACGCGGGCGTAGAGGATTGGACCGGCGATGAGATGAAAGCACTGGCCGAGTGAGGCGTCATGAAGTCAGGTCAGCATAGTCCGAACGCGATCACGAGAAGAACAGATCATTCTGGCAAATCGGTCACAACCTAACGAGGAAATAACGAGGAAATCAATGACAGATGTACAGTCACATTGTAGGAAATAGAGTCAAGCGAATACACATGACAAGCTTCACATACAAAGGAAATCCATCACAATGAACATGCCTCCATGCGTCATTCACTCACCTTGCATACCCTCATCACCGACGCCAAGTCCTTCTGTTTATAATCATCTGGGTCTCTATTCCTCAGCCCAACAGGTCCAACTTTCCGCCTCAAGTGCGGGATAATCATGTACCATATCTCCATCGGCAGCTTCTCCACGGCATTGCTTTGTTGCTTCCCTATCACCTGATCGCTGAGCGGCGCGGGTGGATCTGAGTTGTTGTGAGCGAGGATATCGTCATCATCGAAGGCGGCAAAGGGAGTTGATCTGGGATCACCCGAATGACTGATATATGGCGGCGCTGGCTCCCTGTCGGATGGCTGATGTACACATTTGGAAAACAGCAGACTGGTCAGTTAGAGGAAGCTCAGAGGAGAGGAGAGAGGATGAAGGAGATGGACCCACCCCTGATCGATACAGAACCTTTCGCCGTTGAGCCTCATGCGCTTTATTTGCCCTACTTGCGGCTGATCCCATGGCGAATGGATGATGAGAGGTTGAAGTAGCTATGGAAGCGCCGGCTGCGGGTCGTCGTGGTATAAGAGACTGAACATCAACTCCCGGACCATCTTTTAGGATCGATACAATGGAAGATACGCTCCGCCAGATAAGCGATCGGTGTGGATAGGATGTGAGATGCTAGAGATAGCAAGGCAGGAGATCAATGGCATGGTGTCGCCGTCTGTGTGACCGCTTCATTTCCATCAAGTAGAGGTAATGCGTTTGATGATCAGCAGAGTATGACGGACATACGGACATCGATGTCCTTAGTTCGGGGGCTGTGTACCGAGGTCCGAGCGTTCAGATACGACAGACATTCCTTTGAATGGCAAGCGCTCTTTCGTTAGCGCGGTTTGTTTGCTTGTTCGGAGGAAATTCACCGAGTCAACACCGGATCGGAATTACAGCAACACTGTAATAAGCGTTGATTACCGCGTGGCATTGGCATGCACAGATTCCAGTACGAGTACAGTATGATGGTGGTTGTGCGCAGTTCTAGCTTACAATGCAGGCGAAACACAGATGCTCCTATCATCATCCCTTGTGTCTCTTGACTCTTCCTCTCATCCCACTTTGCCCAAGTGTATCTCTTTTTCCAAGCACGGGGGTTTCTTTCTCTCTTACATTTTGTCGCTCAGGTAATCCAACGACATTCACTATCCCTCTACTCTGGCGTATCGAAATGGCTATCCAGTCATCCCTACTGGAGCATGGCTTCATCTGCCGCCTGGATACAACCGCCCTGCCAATCGACAGGACGACTTCGCACCATCTCAAACTGCCTGACGAGATCTGGCGACATATCTTCACCTTTGTCGATTCAGCGAGACGCTCATCAGCAACAACCCAGACGGGCAAACGCGCTATGCCCCGCCATCCCGACTTGACTGTCCTCATGCGAGTCAGTATGGTAAGTCCGAATGCCTGAGCTGACGTGATCAACCATTCCGCTCTTCCGACTCTCGTCTTGCTTGATATCTTTCTCCACTACTCAAGTTGGCTTGAAACAACTTGTACAGTTACTTTGCGGATTGCTAATGCCTGTTCTCCTTCTCGTCTGCTTTGCAATCTCAATAGCGGTTTCAGGTCATCACAGCACCGCTACTCTACCATACATGCCATGTCGACGCCCCAGATTGCTTCTTTTACGGTATCCACGATCCACCCACTAGCAAAAGACTGCACAAGCTAGATCTTCTCCGATTCGTGAAACGACTGGAGCTCAGCCATCGGGGTGTGATATCGAACGTGAAAGCCATGGACAGGTTAATCGAGCTACATGGCTTGGACGGCGTCGCAGAAGTATTGGAGGGAAAGGATGAGATTTCCTGCTATAGGGCCATGGCCAACCTTGCCCAACTCAAATACGACAGACGAAAACAAGGACAGTCTGACGTCGGTCTCATGCCGAACTAGGCTCTGATCAGGATAGGCTCATATGACGATCGAACGTGGCAATGGTGGGTGGCGGCGCTTCATCATCGCGCGATTGATCCAGCATTGGGGTATATCTCGCTCATACTGTACCCGGCGGAAATTTCTGGGACGAGATGGATCCGATTCCTGCTTCTGACGTTATCGGATTTGCCACCTCCTCGACGCAAGGACCGAGGCCTCTGAGCATGTACCATCGACACGTTGCTCGCCACCCAAATCAGTGGGGTCTTATTTACCCCATCCTGGATTTGATTTCGGGGAGCTCGTTTCACAAGACAATTTGCCAGAGTGGTGTTGCTGGACCCTTGTCCCTCGGCAGCATTCCGGTGAGTCTCGCGGACAATCACTTCAGCTATCTCTATGACAAACCACAATCAGCATCGGCGGGCTTGTGCAATCTTCGTGTAATATTTCACATCAACATCAACGGTCAAGGACGATTGCTTTCGCCATACAGTCCGGTCGTACCTGGGGCTGCCAACCTTTGGTATGTCGAATACGACCAGGTATGGGACGAGTGGGAAATCAATCATTGGGACGACACGCTCGACTGGCGTGCCAACTTGCACCACTGCATTCCTGTCCAGGATGCCATCATCCAGTTCTCGCATTCGATGCACGCCAACGCGAACACCACATTGACGATCTACAGCCTCAACGATTCGGCACACGTCAAGGCGCGCAAGGACGCAGTCCACTCAAACAGACCAGATTTAAGGCACAGCATCGAGACCCTCTGCGGTAAAAAGGAGCCATGGATGAAAGATCTCAGCAAGATCACTACACCTAGGCGATTCGGTCCTTTCAACATGTATCGAATCAGTACCCAGCAAGGCATTGAATTGATGGATGTGGTCGTGGGTGGGCTCAAGGTCCGATTCAAGGATTTTAGTCCCGATGATGGAGACGAGGCATGTCCTGCGTGTAAGGGGGATCGATGAATGGTGAGTGGGATCACACACGAGCTACTGGACGTCACTTCGAACGGGCGTATGGGGTGAAGATCTGATGATGTGGCCGTTATCGCTCAGTTCTCCTGCCACGGTCAAGAACAGCGGTACATATAGTCGCCGAATCGCCAGAATGGAAGTCTTGCGGATGGATCCGACGGATGAGATTCTGGGGTGATAGCGGTTGTAAGGATGATGTGGACACGAATCCAGAGAAGAGAGGGACTTGAGATCGCGTCTTTCGTTCGACAGTGGCCAGGCAGTCGAGTAGCTGTGACCTGTCTATACCAGCTCCCGAAAGCTAATCCCATATATAATATATGCATGCATTCATGTGTGTCAATCGGAACATCACTCTGGATCTATTGCTTGGCTTGAGAAGTCGGGAGTGCCGAGCAGACGGCATCAACCGTAGAAGCCGTCAAAAGCGGTGCGGCAACGGCCGCTGAGCTATACGCGCGCAAAGATGACTGACCGTATGAAGGGTCGGATTTGGGCGGACATTTTCCCGAGCGAGGCGGAACTGGATTAACTGTGATTTGTGTGAAAACATCTTCACTATGACTGGTTCCGGTAACACTGACAACACGAACAGCGTCACCTGCTACCGCTGCTGCTTTTGCTGTGACTTTGTACGACTGTTGCTTTTGACTTGCTAGTCTATGCTGCATACTTAACAACTTGTACTACTATTCCACTTAGATATCGCATCAAAACTACCCATCACCATGCTTAGGAACTCATCAAGGATCATCGCGTCTTCTTCCACTTCGGCTCTCAGGAGATCAGGAGCTAGGGCGCTCGTCGTAGCTCGAAATGTTGCGGCTCCCCAAGTGTGAGTGGGTGGTGCCTTCTCTCCTCCACCACCATTGCCAACCTTCGTCAACTGTAGCCTTGGAATCCTGTCATGTGGAGCAGCGTATGCGTCAACGCTCCTCACCAAGTCCGGAGACGATTCTGCCCTGGTCGCTGTGTCTATGATCCCACATTCTTCACCTCCTGTTCAAGGTGCACTCCCGGTTTGGGAGCATAATTGAGAGTCAGCTGACATTATTGTCAATTCTTCCTTACCTATGTAACACGTCACAGAGCCCGAGTCGCTCTCAAGCCTCAATCGGCGAACCTCATCTTCCGATCAGCTTTCCACTCTTCTTCCCTCCTCCTTGGTGAGTAGTCCTCCAATAACACATTGCGGCGATACGTCACATGGGCACATACATGGCTGGCGGATACTGACCACATGTGACACATGTTCTGTGATGACCTGCAGCTGAGACCGTCAAGGTCCCTCAAATGGTGAGTTGCTTTCTTTCCGGTCACAGGCAATCAGCTTCGTTGAACTCCCTCTGCGCTGCACACTTGAGAGAGCGAAAGCTGACAACATTTTCCTTTCCTCGGTCCTCGCCATAGGCTGAGTCCATCACCGAAGGTACGCTGAAACAGTGGAACAAGGGTGTCGGGGACTTCGTTAGCCAGGATGAGGAGGTCGCTACCATCGAGACGGACAAGGTGAGTTTCGGTTCCCATTTGGACGCTGAAACCGGCAAATCACGGTTCCGGCACACCGGATCAGAGTGGATTGTGGACTACAGTCATATAGTGCCTGAGAGCAGCAGGGATCCAGTTGTGAACGAAAATAGGCAATGAGAAGGGATTATGCCAGCTGCGCGTCGAGTACAAAGGATCAAAGCTGATTCTTCACGTCTATTCTCTTCCCGTTTAGATCGATGTATCCGTCAACGCGCCCATGGCTGGTAAAATCACAGAACTCCTCGCCGACGAGGATTCCACCGTCGCTGTAGGCCAAGACTTGTTCAAGATCGAGCCTGGAGAAGGCGATGGATCAGGATCCGGCTCACCAGCCGCCAAGGAGGAGTCCCAACCTTCAGGTGCTGCTCGATCAGAGCCCAAGAGCGCTGAGGAGGGTAACAAGGACGACGCCGCTCCCGCTGCCAAGAAGGAGAAGGACGCCGGAGACAAGGTGTTGAAGGAGCAGGATGAGAAGGCCCCCCAGATGGACAAGGCCAGCGAAGCGCAGAAGCCCGCGCCTAAGAAGGAGGAGAAGCCTGCCCCTGCGCCCAAAAAAGAGGAGGCTCCCAAGCAGGAGAAGGCTCTCGGCAGCAGAAATGAGACCAGGGTGGGTCTCTCCTGGTTCTTTGCATCTCATGTCCCTTACTTTTCCGCTGTCTGTTTTGTCGGCTATCAGTTACCACATCTCAGCGGACTCTTCTGCCCTGCTCCATAACACTTGGACTTCTTTTTTTCTTTTTCCTTCGGCTCACTAAACTGACACACGCGCTCTTCCACACAACAGGTCAAGATGTCTCGAATGCGACAGACCATCTCTACCCGACTCAAGGCTTCTCAAAACGCCGCCGCTTCCCTTACTACCTTCAACGAGATCGACATGTCCTCGCTCATGGAGTTCCGAAAACTCTACAAGGACGGTATCCTCAAGGCTGACGGCGTCAAGCTCGGTTTCATGTCCGCTTTCGCCAAGGCCTCCTGTCTCGCTCTCAAGGAGATCCCCGCCGCCAATGCCTCCATCGAGGGTGACACTATCGTTTACAGAGATTACGTCGACTTGTCCGTTGCCGTCGCTACCCCTAAGGGTCTCGTAACGCCCGTCGTAAGAAACGCTGAAAGCATGGGTTTGGTCGAGATTGAGAAGGCCATCGCTGAACTCGGAAAGAAGGTATGTTAAACCAGCTACGTGATTGTTAAGTTCTTTGCGAAGCTGACGGGCTGCAATGTGCGATATGATGACATAGGCTCGAGACAATAAGCTCGGCATTGAGGACATGTCAGGCGGTTCATTCACCATCTCCAACGGTGGTGTCTTCGGCTCTCTTTACGGTACCCCTATGTGAGTGCGAGCTTAACTACATATCAATCGTTAGGAGCAAGATTCTGCCTTTTAAGCGATTCATCATGTTGACCTGGTACCGCTCGATCCTTAGCATCAACCTCCCTCAAGCTGCTGTTCTCGGTATGCACGCCATCAAGGAGAAGCCCGTTGTTGTTGACGGCCAGATCGTGATCCGACCCATCATGGTTGTCGCCCTGACGTATGACCACCGACTGCTCGACGGCCGAGAAGCCGTCACCTTCCTTGGTGAGTTTGCGTTCCGCTTTGCTTAGCGCTCTGTATATAAGCACTGAAAGACCGGGGGCTGTGTTCAATGATCCGAGCTGATCATTTTTACCGTCTTTTACATACACAGTCCGAATCAAGGAGTATATCGAAGACTCTCGACGAATGCTCCTCCCTTCGCCTCTGTAATCTCATCCGATGGGAAGAGAGAGCTGGAGATCTTGGGCGTTGAGGGATAGCGGATAGGTTCAGGGTTGTGTGAGGACGGATTACACATGTCCGTGGGACTAGTCGCAGAACGGATAGGACGCCGCACACGAATATCTTAGTTAACGGGGTCTCTAGCGCCCCTATGCAGGCAATTTCCAATATTCCGATTCTCGCTAGTCACTACTATCATTACTTATCATTTATCAGAATCACAATGAAAGATGATTGTTTCACATGCAGCATTCGTGTCTAACGGCGTGTACAGAACTGTGCTCTACCGGATTGGACTATACATGAACCGAGCAGTGCATGTTTACTGTACTCTGTGTACAGTATGTGCGATCCGTCAGAGGATGCGATCGACTATGACTCGCTACGCCGCTGCAATACTTCCTGGTGCTCTTGATCCTATACACACGGGGAACTACAATCACGAATCTGTTCCGCGTTCTACTGTATCATAACGTATTGTATTGTAGGTGACGTTGTGAAGCGATCTACTGTACATATACAGTACTGTGGCCACGTGCCACCCGGATACTGTACGCAGGGTCACTTGCTTACCTGCACCTACTCACCCACCGTCACAGACCGGGCAAGTTGCAACGATCTGTCGCCTGTGGTATGTGGAATATAGAAATACACCGGCCCAGTGTAGTGCAATACCACATGAGCATCAATTCAAAAGTCCTCGGACCATCTCCTTGACAGCGGTCTCGATCCAATCATCGTCCAAACCTTGATTGTCTTGTTTCTGTTCGGCGTAATACAAGCGGACGAAGATGAAGCGAAGTGGATTGGGCTACATTATCAGCAACTCTGTCCCTGCCTCCGCATCATAAATCGGACTCACCGCCGGGGGCTCATCCCCCTTGCAGGCAGGACACTCCTCGTCCCCATCCTCTGCACTAAAATTCTTGAATAGAACTCTCAGTCCTCCCACCTCGTAACTCATCAGCTCGATACCTCTTGACAGGCTGATCTGATACATGTTCGAAGGACCGAATCTCTTCGGCTTGGCAGTCTTGCTGAGATCGTCCATCCAAGGCGATTTGCGCGAACACAAGGCCTTGATGCTGGTTTTCATCCTCTGTCCATTTTTGTTGATGGACTCCTTGAGCTCTTGTGCGTGTCTCGAAGGGATGAGGTTGTAAACGACCAAGGTGGTGTTGATGTTTCCGAATTTGGACTCGGAGAACTCGATGAAAGACTCCTGGAAGACACTCAGGTGGTAGAGATCCTCCTTTCTGTGCAATGCTAAAGTTTCCGATGACATGTGTTCCTCATCGTAGTCGACGAACCAGAAGTTGCTGGCACCCGGAACGATAGGGCAGTAAGGTGTGAGCGGACTCTCGTGATTACTCATCTCGACGTGCAGGTACACTTTGTGAGCGGGTATGCCGGCATCGGGATCGATGTCCTTGAAGTACTTCTTGGTATCGGTGAGCGGGAGGCTGCCTAGCGTCATGGGCCCCCCTGAAGTCCGCTGGCAGATAACCATTGGAGTGAGTGAAGTAGTATCGGTGGAGAGTGGGTTCCGAAATCTGATGAGCTCGAGCAGAGGGTAGATTAAACCCCATTTGTGCGGATGAGCGGCGACTTGTCGATCGTACATTCTGACACGAGGGTTTTTCTTGCGTCGTTTCATCCTACGCTCGAATTCGTGCTCTGATTCTAGGTTGTCGGGATCCAATTCGTTCTCGACGGCGTTTTTGGGCATCCTGTACCATGGTAAAGGATTGACTTTGTGGTACACCAGATCATCGATCCAGGTATACCAATCGGAATTGTCGTATGCGCCAATCCTGATGATCTCGAGGTTCTCCATAAATCGACCAGCGGTCGAATTCGCCTCGGGCTCGGTGTCGGTGGAATTGGGCTGATGATCGTGAGACTGTGACTGTGACTGTGATCCGCTCTTGCGCTTGAAATCCACGAGAAGCTTGTTGGCGAGGGCACAATATCGATTGTCAGCACCTTCAAGTACCTCGGCGGCTACCTCAAACCCGTACAGGTCCGCCAGATCTTCCACCCGCCCGTCGTCGCTGGCTTCTTCCGCGTGTAACAATTCGAGCCTCGGCGGCTACCTCAAACCCGTACAGGTCCGCCAGATCTTCCACCCGACCGTCGTCGCTGGCTTCTTCCGCGTGTAACAATTCGAGCCTTCGAACCATGTTGAGAAGATCGAGCTTGGACAGCTTGGAAAGGCGTCGATGTCCTGCCCCTGCCCGGGGCGGTGCGTGAGAGAGGCCGTATAGGAACGTGTGCGGGGCGTCGACAAAGCAGGTATGATAGAGTAATGGGGCGACGATTTTGTGGAAATGCTGAGGTCGAGGATCATTCGACGATACAGCCCGGCGATATCAGCCTCCTATTTCCTATGACTAAAGGTGCCCACTGCCAATTCCAATAAGCTGACGTGAGATGATCGAAAGATGTCGGTGTGAGCAGAGTACGGGTGAAGGGAAAGAAGCCTTGCAAAAAGCAACCACGACGAGCGTTGTCTGTCTTGAGACGACAAATTGCGGTTTGACCAGACGTAGACGGAAGTACACTCACGGCGCTGACCCGCATCAAGATTGTCAGGTCATGCTGATGCCACTCCCTTCGGCCGAGGCCCTCTCGAGTACGAAAAGGGACGGGCGGTCTCTGGAGAAAGGTGAAGATGTATCGCCAGAGGTTATGGGGGAGTGTAGAGGCGTCCATCATGCTGTTATTCTGTGAGGTGTTGTTGTTTGCTGCTTCTGAAGTCGGGATTGGATTTGGGTTCGGTTTTGAATTAGGACTTGATTTCGATTCTGGGTTCGAGTCGGAAGAGGCCGTGGCAAAGCTCCTGATAGAACTCTGCATCAACATTGCAGCTCATCGAGATTGGGTATGAAGACACCGATAAGAAAGCAGAGTCCCAAGAAAAGGTCAAGTCAGAGTGAGGCGGAAATGATATGAGCGACGTAAAGTCGTGGGCGCAGCTGTAGCCTACGAGTCTGTCCACACTCTGCGACGTGCTTTTCTATTGTGGGCCCAAGCACCGGGCAATCATCACCATGTGAGCGCGGAATATTACCAACCCCACCCTCAGACATTATAGTTACATTACAGCGCCACCTTGACCACCACTTTCATCACACACACGACAACGATTCGTTCAGACAGTAACATAATCGCATTCATCGTCGGTCGTTCAAGGTTAAACCACGTGTCGCGTGACGTCAGCTCAGATCAAAAGTGAAAGTGACTGCGAGCGAAACGTTATACCGTATTACTCTCTCTACCCTACCCTGAATTGGGGATTGTTGATGTGTTTCACTTTTGTCTATTGCACAATTTACGGATCGAGTGTGTGTTGAGTGTTCATCTCTATCTGCTGTGTCATTTGTCATTTCATCATTACCATCAACCGTTGGATCAGTACATTCATTGTAGCATAGGAGCTCGTCGCTTGCAACATATATCGGCAGAAGGAGAGGACATTGTCCACTCATCATACAATAGATATACTCGTACAATTTACAGAGCCGAGGCGGAAGAAGCAGTGCGTGACGGGTTTGCAACCATCTCTGAAAGGAAGGCGGACGGACGCGCTAGAACGAGCAGAAGGCAACCAGGATGTCGTGAGTGAAAACCTTGTAGTCACGTCTCTAGGATCCTAACTCAAGGCAGGTCGACTTTGAGCTCACGGACCGTTGAACTGTCTTCAGCAACACCAACCAGGACGCTCTTTCCGCTTCGACTTCGTCGTTTGTCACCTCGTTGGCCGTCAACTCGGCAGTGGCTGGAGGAGAGTTGGTCGCGTTCATAATCTTCAGAAGATGGATCAAGGCTATGTGAGCGGCTCTCACTATCTCTCTCATAAGCTGTTTTCAGCCATTGCACTCTTTATAAGTCACCCGTGAGTGAGGGCAAAGCAGCTGAATGCAAGTGTTCGCGCTCCGGCACAGATATGAACCGAGAACATATATTCCGCCCAAGGATGATCAGGCGCCGGTACTGGGGAGGAATCTGTTCGTGCCGCTGTGGCGTATCATCATGGGTAGGTCAGGACCACCCGTTTTATTGTCGTCACAGGCGACGACCCCGAGCTACGCTGATAAAGAGACGTGTTGTAAATGCTGCAGCGGATCCGGAAGAAATCTTACACAAGAACGGGGTAGATCCTTACGTCTTTGTCCGTTTTTTGATCATGATGTCGAAAGCCATGATACCCATCTGGCTGTTATCATGGCTCATCCTGCTCCCGGTTGATGGCGCCAAATCGACTGTATCAAATAAGGAGGGTCTGGATAGATTCACGTTTGGAAATGTGGCGAAGGATAAGCAGAGTCGATATTGGGCGCATCTGATACTGGATTGGGTCTTCATCTGTGAGTAGTTTGTGACCCTTACTTCATTCTTACGATCTCCGTTTGAACAGGGTTTTGAATCTAGTTTGGACTGCAGCTGATTGCTGCTTTGCACCTCCAGCGTGGATTCTCTGGCTCATCTGGGGAGAGATGAAGCACTGGCTGGTGGTCCGACAGAATCACCTCATCAAGCCTTCCCACTCACAACTCGCCCAAGCCAATACCGTTCTTGTGACTGGCATACCGAAGCATTATCTCGATGAGGAGAAACTGGAACAGCTGTTTTCGCATCTACCAGGAGGTGTCAAAAGAATCTGGTTGAATCGGTGAATCCCGTGACGGATATCTGTTTGGGCAAACTTCAGTACTCGTGATGCGAGGCAGTGGCTGATAATGATCGGTCCTTTCAGGAACCTGAAAGAGATGCCCGACCTGCATGACCGACGAGTATTTGCCACGAAGAAATTGGAATCGGCCCAAGTAGATCTGATCAAGTTTGCGAGGAAGTGGAAGCTCCAGAACGAGAAGAAAGTGGAGAAGTTGGAACACAAGAAGAAGCCTGTACCAGCGAACCTGACCGGACCGGTCAACCCTCAACTCTTGACTTCGGCGGAAGGCGGTCAAGCCTCTGCGTCCAAGACCAATCCTTCTGATGGCGCCACCCTTCATGCTGGTGGCGGTCACACCGGCAACCAAGATCCAGAATCTGGCAACTCAGATTCCAGTTCGCCACCGTTCCCCTCTATCGAAGATCTCGGTCGAGCAGACCAACTGGTCCCTCGTAATAAGCGGCCCACTTACCGCATTGAGCCTAAATGGGCGCCATTCGGGTTGGGTTTTCTTGGAATCGGCCAAAAAGTGGATGCTATTGATTGGGCGAGAAAGGAAATTGCGTATTGCTCTGCTGAGTTAGAGAAGTCTCGAGAGCAACTGAGGAAGGATATCGACAGTGTGGGAACGAGCAGCGATTACTATCCTCCATTGAACTCGGCCTTCATCCATTTCAATCAGCAGATTGCGGCTCATATGGCTGCGCAATGCCTCGTACATAACCAGCCGTGAGCTCAACGTGATCATCCGATCCGGCATATATCTTGCCACATCGAGTAGCAGATCAGGTCGGACGTAGCTGATATCCATTCATTTCAGATACACGATGGCTACCCGTTATACCGAACAATCACCAAGGAACGTCATTTGGCGAAATCTCAGTATGAACCCGTATGAGCTGAAGGTCCGACAAGCTCTCTCATATGCGGCGACTGTAGGCTTGATCATTGCTTGGGCTACCCCTGGTGAGTGAAAACTGGTCAAGTATGCATACGATAAGCGAGATGTGGAGGCTGAATTCACACCTTCGCAGTCGCTTTCATCGGTGCTTTGTCCAACATCAAGACTTTGACCGTGAGTCCTTTTGATCAGCAATGAAGGCCCGATCGTGCGCTGAATGTTTCTGTTCGGTCACATAGGACACATTCCACTGGCTGGCCTGGATCAACGGCGATTCCTTCGGCAAAAAGCTACTTCAGGGTGTTATCAGTGGTATCCTGCCTCCTGTCCTTTTGGCTGTACTCATGTTGGTCCTGCCAATCATTCTTAGGCGTGAGTCGTCTTCCCTGCGAGGTGTTACGAAGACGATGCTCATCGTCGATCCTATGATGTTCGCAGAACTGGCCGCATTCGAAGGCATCCCTAGCAAGAATGGTGTCGAGCTGAGTCTGATGACGCGTTACTTCATCTTCCTTGTCATCGTGAGTATCGCATCGACCCTCACCAAATTCTGCTCGTCATGCTGATCATTCCCTTCATTCGTTGTATAGCACACTTTCCTCCTTGTCACCTTGACCTCCGGTCTCATCAGTGCAGTCAAGGAATTTGCCGATAATCCTGGATCCATTGCTACTACGCTTGCGTCGCAAATGCCAACTGCATCAACCTTCTTCATCACCCTTGTTCTTACTCAATTCACCGGTACGATGGGTACTCTGCTACAAATCGTCAACCTGGTGCTGTATTACGTCAAAATCATTCTTTTCGGTGGTTCTCCGTGAGTTACGTTGCGTCTCGCACTTACAGTATCACAAGCACTGATACAGCTTCGGTCACGCAGTCGATCCGTCTACAACTCTCGGTATCAGCTCCAGACACCCAATTGGGGCACGACATTCCCTGGTGTCACTGTGTACGCCGTTATCAGTCAGTTTAACTTTTCTTCGGTGTTAGAAGGAACCTCACCAACTGACCTGTTTTGTAGTGATTGCATACTGTGTCATCTCTCCCATCATCAACGGTTTCGGCGCCGCCTTCTTCCTCTTTGCGGGACTGGTTTACAAGTACATGTTCATCTGGACCCATGATCAGCCTCCCGAGACCGACACTGGGGGCTTGTTCTTCCCCAAGGCAATCACCCACGTCTTCGTGGGCATGTACATCCAGGAAGTGTGTATGGCCGCTCTGTTCTTCCTCGCTAGGAATGAGCAAGGGAACGCTTCGGCTATTCCTCAGGGTGCTCTCATGATCGTCTTGATTGCTTGTACGGTGAGTGCGATCTGTCTGAGGTCATCTCAGAGGGTGTCTGTCATTCTCAAATGATAACTGATCGAAATGATGCGGTATCCAGGCCGCATGTCACTATATCTTACTTGAATCGTACGGTCCCCTCATCCATTCTCTGCCGCTCTCGCTCGCTCATCGAAGCTACGGTATGCCTTCCGAAAAGGACCACGAACGAAGTATCATTGGCCAAGATTATGGTGACAATGAGTCTCTTCAGCAACCTCAAGGAATCAATTCTTCCAAGGAGCATCTCACAGCTGCTACCGCTAACAACGGGTTCGAAAACGGTATTTCGCCCGCCACGTCACACAGTTCGCCTAGCAGAGGAGAAAAGACCGAGCCGTACAATCTTGGTGGTGCATCCGGTGCTCATGAGATAGGTCTCAGCAATGGCATGCAGGGTCGAGAGGAGCAGGAGGAGGAGGTTCTGGATGATTGGAAGAGAATCGAAGAGCGAGAAAGGCTTCAGGCGGAGGAAGGTATCGATCAACCTACCGAACGAGACTTTGCCTACGCTGCCAACGGGGACGATGTGGAGTTGGGCGTTCGAACGAACATCGATCATACACCCAGCGACGACCAGACTCTATCATCACCCACTGCGCCTGGACCTCCTGTATCCCAGCCTCCAGGTGGGCCTCAATCCCAACAACAAGCGAAGCGCGCTCCGAGCGTCAAGTCTCCCAAATCTGCCAAATCCACCGGTTCAGAAGAGACCGTCTATTTCGCTGTACCTGGTGGAGCGGGTGTCCGTACTCGAAAGCAAGATGATGGGAATGACGAGAAAGCGTTCTTCCATCCTGCGACGAAAGAGCCTCAGAGGATCATTTGGCTGCCCCAAGATGAGCTGGGATTGTGCGAAGCTGAGATCAGGAGGAATGAGCAGGAGGGCGTGAGGTCCAGTTCTCGGGCTGCTTGGTTGAATGAGAAGGTGAGCGGACTCGTCCTTCTAAAACCGATGAGAAGGTCAACCCAGCTGACTTGACTCGCTCCTTCTGCGTTTCATTCGTCTCAGGGCAAGGTGCAAATCTCGGGTCCACCACCCGACGATTATTAGTTTCTATAGTGCAGTGGCCTGGGGGACTTTTGGTTCTTGCCTTTATAACGACAAATTGAGACGACGTAGGGATGTTGCATACATACATAAATACATACATAATACACGCATATATGCACGACACTATGATGATACTATATATACATACACATACATGTATAGATAGATGTCACACTTACGAATGCGGAATGTTCGGCGTCAAGCCCATTTCACCTCCGATAGACGGAATGTGGTCCGTGGAAGCTTATCTGGGAGACAACGGTAAGTGCTGGATTCAGGTGCTGTATCAGAAGATATCCCTCCCATGACTCTTGAGGTCGACCTCTGTGAAGAGTGCTTCATTTATTCTGTACATGGATGGCTCAGCTAACGTTGGGAGACTCTATTTATACCACATTAAAACGACTAAATACAGCAAAACCATAGTCGATCGAATTATATCTATCTTTGTATATCTCATTCTGTATCTCCTCGAGCATGTGCTGATCACAAACCCCGTGGTGCATTCTTCGGTGTGACTCGCAAGATTCTTGCCCTATTAGCATGGACCATCCGTCCATCAGAGGTTCTCTTGCACCTCCGCCATCTTCTTTCGCTCTCTCCTAACCCATTCCCAAGCGACATCCTCAGCAGCCGTCCTTGCTTTCTTCCTAGCACCAGAGACTTCTGCCGCCGCCCCTACTTGCGTAATCCCATCTACTTCCATACCGGAGCCGGCGGCCCCTTGGCTCACACTCTCCCCCTCCTCTACGCTCCTCAGGAGCATTCCATTCCCAGCGATGATGCCCACCACACACGCCCAGGCTTCCCCCAATTGTCTCCAAGTACTCAGTCGTCCTATACCGAGGGTGCACAGGTTCTGCCAAACACCTTGCAAGACCTCCAATTTGCCCATCAGGTCTTGTACGCTCGAATCGGACAAAGCGCCAATGATGCTCGATCGAGTCGTGCAGCTCTCAGGGATCGACAGCAGGTCCGGAATGAACGCCCTTTGCGGGTGATGAAGGTGTCTGTGGATGAGCCCAAAGGTCTCGGGCGAAGGGAGAGGGGGGGTGACGATGGGTAAGTGGAGGAATCCGCGCGAGTCGCGGATCGGTCGGGGAAGTGCTGAGGCACCCCCGCTGCCGTCAAGGTCGGATTCAGATTCCGAAGCGGAAGCCCACGAAGAGTCGGACGAGAACGAGGCATCGGCATTGGCATCAACGTCAACGTCAACGTCAACGTCGATTTCGGTCTCGGATGCAGATGCAGATGAGGACGCCGATGCCAATTCTTCGTCATCGACCCGCTCTTCCCGGATGGAAGGTAAGAGCACCGAAACAGCCTTTTCTGACGGCGTGGGCTGTGCTCGTTGCGGCTGCGGCTGCGGCTGCGGTGACGATACGCTTCGGTGTATGAAGGCTGACGATGACGATGATGATGATGAGGCGTTAGGGCTTGGGTTGGGGTTAGGGTTACGGTTGACAGGCGGAGTGGTGAGTTTCGGCCAGTAAGCGCAACGAGTGGCAAAGACGAGTGACCTGCGTTGAGTTGTTGACCGTCAACATTGAGCCCCAAGCTCCCGGAATCTATACACTATGTGAAGTGATCGTTTGAAAAGGGCCTTCCACTCACATGACTGGTACGATCATCTTGGCCCCCTCGACCTCTTTGCCTTTCTTGACGATCCCAAGGCACATATCGGGTTCTCGTCCCTGCGTCTTCTCGGCCCAATGGGGTTTACTACCGTCCAGCACTTCTGGGATAGCCAGAGCGAGTGTAGGGTGAGTAGAGCAAGAAGACGAAGCAGATGCTTGTGGTGCAGTGCGATTCGTCGCGTTCGGGTTCTGGACGGTGGCGTACGGCCTATGGGCGAGGGTGATGGTGGAGATGGATGGTAGGAGCGGAGCGAGGCGATCGGCGATGTATTGAACGGGCTGTAAAATAAGATACACGAGTCAGCATGTAAAATCATCAGAGTGATGGGATGGAGGCTAGTGGACATCGAATTAGAGGTCTTTCCGTCACTCACAACGTCTTTCAGTGCCTTGCTTTGTATAGGAGGAACGGGCGGAAATTTGGGATACGGCAGCATGAGCGGTACTCTGACTTGACCTAACGCGAACCCTCTACCGCTTGCACTACCCGCTTCGGCGTTGACGAGGCTGATGTCGCTTGCCGATGGCCTCCAGATACTCTTCCTCCATCGATCGAGCCTCACTCGATCCATTACTCCCATGTTCCCCCTCAATGCCTTCGCCTGCGCAGCAGAACCCGAGATAGACTCAGCATCCCACGCTACGATTTTGATGGGGTTCGGATGACTCTTCAACCCCTTCTTCGATCTTCGGACTTGCTGCGTCGTATTCGTCTTCCCAGCGGCGTTGGCATTGGCGGCTTTTTTCGCTCGCTGAACTGAAGTGACCCTCCCATACGGTTTACTCGAATGTTTCCTATAAGTGAATTTTGGAGCTCGACCGATCCCTAGTCCACCCAAGGCAGGTTTCTTACCTGCTCTTGAGGAAGAGAAAGAAAGATGCGAGGCGGGGGTGACGCCTGAGAGGGAGGTGCGGAGCGAGGTGGAGATGGCGTCGATGTCTGTGAGCTCGAATACCGACGGCGATGGCGAGAGAAAGGGAGCGTTCTCTTTGTTTGAGAATATTCGGGGGGGTCGATGTTGATGTTGAGGGTGAGCGTGAGAGTGGGCGTGGGAGTGGGGGGATGTAGGTGAGAGATAGGTTGTCATTTTGGCGAGGGGGTTGCTGTACGAGGTAGAGAGATTTGTGTCTAGTGACTACGGCAGGTAGATGCGTTATACGTCAGCGGCGACGTGTGCGTATTGAAAGTCGTGCGAGCCGGGAAACAGGAGGATATCATAACGACGAAGGAGTAAGAAGTTGTTGACCTGCCTCAAATAAGGCAGATCGAAATGAGTTGAAGAGAGAACTCACGTGAATGCTGCTCTTGTTGGTTCAACTTCTACCGCTGGGGAGTAGTCAGCTTGGCTTGTTCGGAAAGTATGTTGTTCTCGACTTAGATATGTTGACAGCTTGATGAGGTGAGCAGATATGGGAGAAGATGACCAACCGATGGGACAGGTGCGACAACTCATGCACAGGTCAGATATATATGTTAGTATGAGTGAGTTACTGTATGCATGCTAGGACAGAGTGACCTCACCATCTAATCAGACGAAAGCAATGGTGTTCAAAGCGTCAATAATGATATGACAAAGTGACGAGCGAGTGAAGTGTCAAAGGTCCTTTATAATTTGGAATGGGTTCAACGATCGTCTACTCTACTCGTACTGTACGCTTTGAGCGATTTTCGATTCTAGATGGAGGTAGCCACTCTTGGTACCAGGTGATGATAGTGGTGCCTTTAGATGCTCTCTTTGCTCTCTTCCTCTGCGTAGGGGTGTCTATGCTTGAAGTCGTGTTTCGAACTCGTGAATAGGTCATGAAGCCTGTTTTGATGGATACACTGTATTGTATCTCGATGAACCTGATTTTGATCGGGGAATTTTTTTATATACTGTACTTTAGCAGGTCATACAGTTTATGCAAGGTTGTGTATTTTCTTGTCGTGTGTGCTCTGTCGTCCTGAGTTGTGGCAATATTCGTCTACAGATGACCGGAAAGTGAAGCGAGAGACTAAGAGGATAACTCAGGTGAGCCTGTCTCGCTTCAACTCTGCAACCGCTCAAGGAGCCACTCAAGGAGCCACTCAAGGAGCCAAAGAAGAGTGTACATTATCGTATAGTCTCAGACAGACACAGATCATGGCGGAAGAAGCAGCTGCCCGCGAGTGCTTGCCGATGCTCTCTGGCTGCATTCTCTTGAGGATGTTGACGAGGGTATGAAGGCTGTTTTGATGGTAGTGCTGTAGTAGTCATAGTCATAGTCATAGCAATCAGTCGCTACTGTACCTCACCTCACTCCCGCTATCCGTGTGTGTCGTGTTCCGTTGTGGACAGTTGATGGTCTGTGCGCCACGCCACGCCACACCCACACGGTTCGTTTTCTGGTTTCTGATCGCTGGTCGTTTGACTTCACTTGCTCGTCACAGTCAATTCAATTCGATGCATATGCTTGCTGCCACGACGCTCTGCTAACAGGACATCGAGTGCTACACTGTTCACCCAATCTGCATCTGCTGCTACGCTGCCGCTGGTCAAATATGCATGCCATGTCCAATGGTGTATCGTTATTATATTGTCCAAGGCCCTCAAGTGCAAGAGCCTTTCGTTCAGACTTCTCACAGTACCCGTGAAGGCGGAGTAGTACGAAGTTCGCTTCCCGCGGATGCATTGTAATGCATTATTGCATTCGAATGCATTCGCACTATATATCGGCTGAAATCTGAAGTATGGAATCTGGACGTCCTCTGGGAATCTTGAACGTGCAATCTCACTACAGTCTAGATACAGTACTCGTACGCAAATGGGAAGTTGACCCCCTCAACTCGTCTCTAACTCCACGAATGAGAGAGAAGACGCTGAGAAGATATTGCGCAACCCGGTCTCGGTCAAACTAGTTCTAAACCACTGCGCTGAAGAGAAAACTTGGAGACTTGCAATCGTACAGTCCAAGGACCAGTGACATCGATACTACCCGTTGCATGATTGTTCGCTCAGCGTACTGTACGCAACTTCTTGTTACACATGTGGACGTTTTTCCAGCACGGTAAAGGCGAATCACCGCGGGCCGCGGCGAAACCACCCGATATCCAGCAGCAGGGTAGTCCTCTTCCTCTTCCTCATCTACCGGACGACATATGGATTCAGATCTTTCGATCCCTGCAAGACTACGAATGGAATGATATCAGCCAGGATGACGATGGCGATGATATGAGTAGCATCCATGGAAGCGATGGCAGCGATGGAAGCGAAGGAATTGGAAGTGGAAGCGGAAGCGGAAGCGGAAGTGGAAATGGAAATGACATGTCGCATCAACATTGTCCTTATGTCGGGGTGAATGGGCTGGCTCACAACAAGCGGGATACGGCATGTCTGGTTCCCCTGATGCGAGTATGCAAGGTGAGCTCAGTCGTCCATCCGTCCTCGCGCCATCGAAATCACGCGACACCCCGAAACGACTGTGCAACTATCTCAAGGAGGTGCGAACATACGTATCATCGCAACTGGCTTAGGCATACGAATGCTGATACAACTGTACATATATGTATGCATATGTGACTTTTGATCCAGCGCTTCCACAACCTCGCCGCGCGGATTCTCTACCAACACCCCGACGGCGTTTGCGCGGGAATTACCCAATTCTTCTACGGCATCGACCATACCCCGACCGGTGGGAGGCTGTCAAAGCTCGAAGAGCTCAAGTTGGTGAAGGCGTTAGAACTGGTGTATCCGACTGCTCTGGTTCGAAGAGTAGAACGAGGACGACTTCATGCGTTCTTCAGTACGGATAAGGGCACGAGTATTCCTTCTGCTGATATGTACTCGTATACGTACACGAACGTCTATTCGCCAGCTCATTATACCTCTCAGTCGACAGTCGGTCTACTATCTGCTCAACGCAATCGCCATCCAAATCGTATACGGGGTAAGGATAGTGCCTGTTCGCTCTTACCGAATCTTGAAATACTAGAACTGAGCGAAGTGTTCCCGTGTCAACCTCCACATGGGAGATGCGACCGCTTCTACAAAGTCGGGGTACGTCTCGATTGGCGCATACAACAGAGCTCGAGTGACCAGCTTCCCTCGACTAAGACTACGACCACGATTACGACTGTGCCAGACGGGCGTGCCTGCACCCCGTCGATGCCGGTCATAGCGAATCCTCTGGAGATCGGTCCACACAACAGCCTGGCGCCAGACCTCGCTCTCGAGCTGTGTCAACTCGTTCGGCCCCACCACGTTTGTCGGCATCGTAGATGGAATGAATATGTCTACAGAGCGACTCCCGTGAAATCTTCTCCTTCTACTTCTCCCTCTCCCTTGCCCTACACGTCGACTTTGACCAGTTGTCATGGCTTGGAATCAGTCACCTACGCCAGCCTGATAATGGATTGGGATATCGACGACTCCCTCCCTCTACCTCTGATGGTAGGTGCAACATCAATCTTGCTGGCAGATTGGCGGCATCTCAACCCCCATGTGAGATCTCGTTGGCCCCGTTACGTTATTGCCAGCAACATGCTCAGGCGATTGCGCAAAGCATACGAACGCGCGATATCTAGTTTAAACGCTGCTGCCCCTGCTGCCGCTCGTCGATCGAGGCCTGAGAATTCGAGTTCAATTTCAGAATCGATCACCACCGATTTGGAGTGGGAGATCGGTAGTGATACAGAGACCACCACCACCAAGATCATCATCCGCTTGCCCCTGCCTATCGAGGACGCCCGAAGAGCCATTAGTCTTCTTCGACCTTTCAACCTCAAATTATTCGCGGCTTCATCAACGAGAGATAACACCACCGCCACCGCCACCGCCACCGCCACCGCCATTCTCGATGACTTGGCCCAGTATCTCCGAGGGACGACCGACAGACAAGCTGCCAGATTGGAGGTAGAGTTGGTCGACGACCCTAAACCATGTCCGATCTGCGGAGAGAGCTGGGTAGAAGACCAATTTGGACGGGCGAACCATTCGTAGCGCAACTCGAGAAGACTGTGCCGTGTGCCTGCATCAGATTTGGGCGAGCAAGCAAAAAAGCAAGCAAGCAAGCAAGCAAGCAAGCAAGCAAGCAAAATGCAGTACTAATACATCCGATACCTGACAGAGAGATACAACACTTTATCAAACGATCGATTCGCGAACACTGTAGTCTATGTACTGTACTGTATATTTCACCTGCTCGTGCACACATACCATGGTCCACATGCAGGCTGTCTATGTAGTACTTATTCTCCCCTCTGTCTTCTTGACGCATTGCGGTAACACTCATACGGTACCGAGAGCGAACAACAACCCTCCGCCTGAAAAGAGAGTCAAGCTGGCGACTTTCCACATGACGACGACGATAGCGATTCGTTGCGCCTCGAGCAAAATTACTCCCATTCTCCCGTCTTCATAAGCTGCGCGAACACTCCGCCCTTGGCTACGAGCTCGTCAAACGTCCCGTCCTCTGCTACCCGGCCCTCGCCGAGACAGATGATCCGATCGCATCGGCGCATAGCTTCGACTGAGTGAGTGATAAATATCGTTGTTCGGGACTGGATTCACCCATCGGCAGAAAGCAGGAAGGCAGACAAGATCATTAGCACGTGTGTCCATGTCGGGAGATTCATGATAGTGGCCGGGCCAACAAGGCGCAATTACTCACATCCTTGATCTTGGCAATGGTGTCCAGCACAACCCTAGCGTTGTCCACGTCAAGCGCGGACGTACACTCATCCAGTATCAAGATATTACTGGTCCTGCAAAGCGCTCTGGCGATCTGCAATCTCTGGGCCTGACCACCCGAGATCAGGCTCGCATTCTCTCCCAGACGCGTCTCGTACCCCTCCGGTAACGAAATGATGAACTCGTGAATATTGGCCGCTTTGGCCGCTCGTTGGATCTCGGATAATGGCAAGTTTGGCGTGCCGTAAGCGATGTTTTGGGCGATGGTGGTATCGAACAAGTTAGCAGACTGGGAGACGACCGCAATGTGGTCTCGGAGGAACTTGACGTCGGCGCTTTGAAGATCGTACTTCCCATCTAAGCGGATCTGACCAGAGGTGGGAACGTAGAGTCGTTGTAAGAGGGATGCGATAGTGGACTTGCCTGAACCCGAAGGACCGACAATGGCGACGCATTCACCGGGAGTCAGGGTGAATGAAAGCCCGTCGAAGATCGGTACGTCGGGTCGAGTAGGGTAAGAGAATGAGAGATCGGAGAAGGTGATATGGCCTGAGATTGGGAACCGGAGATCCCCCTTCGACTCGGAGGTTTCCGTTGAGAGAAGATAAAGTCGGTTGAAGTCTCTCGCCGCGACCCGAGCTTTCGCCATAGTGGGTACTGGAAGTGGTGGGAACGACGTCAGTATTCATCCGGTCTAGGTTGACCAATAGCTGTATATGGGCCACTCACTGAAGTCAAGCATAGCCGAGCCGAAAGTCAAGCTGAACAGGACGAGGTTGTACACCTGCAACATCTGTTGATAATTCATGATGTTTTGAAGCATAAACTCGGATCCAGCAAAGTTCATCAACGCTGCGAATTGCAGAAGGTGTCAGCTTTGTCTTTCGAAAGGCACTGGAGGCGCATTGGGAGATCGTACTCACCTTGCGCGAATAGTGGCAATCCAGCTACGACGGCTCCACCAACAGCTATCACCCACCCAGCTCGTTTGCCCAGCCGCTTCGCTTCCTTCGCATCCTGCTCAAACTTTTCGAGGAAGACGCCGTCCAGTGCCATCGCCCGGATCCCGCGGATATTGGATATACTCTAAACGGCGCGAATGCGTCATGTCAGTCACATCCCAAGCTCGACCCAGTGCTGCGCTGCCAAGTGATGTTTTCCTGCTGTCGATCGATGACGCGCGGATCCGGTCAATCTCACCTCGTAGAACGTCCGGCCAACAGCCTCTCGACCAGCTTTACACTTGACTTCCTGCTTTCCAACCATCCACGCATCCAGCGCAATATATCCTCCGAAGATAGGTGCGAGAGCGACCCCTATCAAAGTCAATTGCCAGCCCACCACCATCGCCCAAATGATACCAAGTCCGATCATCGTAGTCACCGTCACACTCTTCCCGATCACTTGAGCCATCAATGTCCTGGCGTCATCGGCATCCTTGATGAGGATTTGTACTAAGCGAGAAGGTGAATTGTTGGGTTCGTCAAAGAAGGCTTTGTCTTGCTTGATGACCTTGCCAAACGCCTGATCTCGAATTTTGTGAGTCCATCGAGCGGAACCGCCTACCAGAGCCCACTCGGATACGGCGTCGCATGTACCTTGAGCAGCACAGAGAGCGAGTACAATTAGGCCAAACTTGGTGAGAGAGGATGTATCGGTGCCGCCTGCGCCGACGATGGTCATCAGCTTGGCTAAGAAGAAGGACCATACTGGCGTAGTCACACCATGTCCGACGGAAGCTATGCAGCCTATCACGAGCAAGGACTTGGCAGGAAGGGTAGGCAAGTAGAGGCGGATCAAGGACGCTAAGTGTGGTATGGGTACAGGTCGGTCCCCAGCTGCGACAGTCGAAGTGTGTGGACTCGAGATGGTAAGAGCAAGATCGGAATTCCCCTTGAGATCGTCTTCCAGATTCTCGGACAAAGTCCGTTGTTGTCGTTGAATCGCAGACATCGATACTCTTCCAGGCGTGCTGTGGGGATTGGTGCCGTCCTTTTCTATCCATCCGGGATGAAGAAAGCCATTCACGTTACTTTGACCCGGGGATATTCGAGTGGTTTCGATACTCGGACGGAGCCGAGGCGTTTCGATGCTGCCCCTCATGCTTAGTTTGGGCGAGCGATCAAGGCCATTCGAGAACCGTGACATGCGGCTTCCTGGTCGACTGCCCACTCTACTCGGTGTTCTGCTGCCCAGGTCTTCGGGTGTCCAGGTGAGTCGCTTTTGGGCATTACTCAGTCTTTTCGAGCTTCGATTGTTCGGTGTACCAGAAAGACGATTGGCTCGACCATACTCGTCCAGGATATCGAGGTACATTCCGCTCTGTGGTCTTCCTCCGAAGGCGAAAGATGGTGTGCCACCTCTAACGAGTCCCTTTCGGTCGTCCAGGACCTCTTCAAAGTCCTTCTCCATATCCAGAATCTCTTCTAGTCCTTTCTCCCAGCTATCTCCATCGCTATCCTGCGAGAGATGCTTGGTAGGGAAAGGTGTGACAGCTTGTTCAGCAGCCATAGAGGCGAAAACTCCATCGGTCTTCTTCATCAGGTCAACCCTGAATCCTTGCTCGGAGATGTGGCCGTTATGCATGACGTAGACGAAATCGTCGGATACGATCTGAGAGAGGTCGTGCGTGATGACGATCGTAGTTTGGTTGTTTCGCCAAGCTTTGAGCGCCTGAAATACCAGGATTCGGGACGTTGGGTCAAGAGCGGAGGTGGCCTCATCTGAAGGCATTATTATGGCGCAGAATTGACAGATAGATTAGCTATGTCTCCTGCTGCTTCCTTATAAGGGCAACTCTCACCGAGGATCAAGACTGTCGGATTCCTGATCTTAGCCCTTGCAATTGCCAAACGCTGCCTCTGGCCACCGCTGAGACTGCTTCCACCTGTACCCAGGCGCGTCTCATAACCCTCAGGTAAGCTCTCGATGAAGTCATGGATCATAGCCATCTTACAAGCTTCTACCACTTCTTCCCTGGTCACATCCTTCGGTGCTCTCAGCCTGACTTCGCCTCTTGTCGGATCGAGACTCGGTCCGGATCCTGCCAAGCCCATAGCTACGTTTTGGTGTATCGTCATATCGAACAGGATACATCCTTGTTGTACAGCCGCGATATGCTCTCGCGTGAAAGACGGGTCGAGGTACCCAAAGGATTGGTCATCCATCGTTATGATACCTGATGTAGGCTGGTAGAGGCGAAGCAGCAGTTGCGCGATGGTGGATTTGCCGGAACCTGAACCTCCAACAATGAACGTCGTTTCTCCAGGGGGGATGAATAGCGATACATCCTTCAGGACGAGGTTATCCGGTCGAGATGGGTATGCAAATGAAAGGTTTTGAAAGTTGAATTCTCCGTGACATCGTGGCGGGCGGATGCCCTTCAATGACAATCGCTTGGACTGTCTTTTTTTGCTTTTGTGGTCATTCTGAGGGAAGACGGCTGTAGTGGGCGAAGTAGCTGGCGAGAATGGGTTCCCGGAAGTGGGTCGCATCGGATCTTCCTTGATTACCGTTAGCAAAGAAGCCATCGAGTTTTTGCCTTTGGTAATAACCGTAAGGTGGGGGACGACTTGTTGCAAATACGTAGCCGAGAACAAGCATGCCCAGAAACAAGTCATGACGTCCCCACTCGTCGCTTTCCCGTCTCTCACAATCTTCGCGCCGTACCAGAACCCGAGTACGAATGTTCCCAGTAATAAAAAATCCGTCATTCCCGTTGAAATACCCCATACAAGTCCTTGGGCGATCAAACTTTTCTTCCCGCGAGTGATGAGATCCAAAAAGCGCTCTTGTTCGGTCTTTTGGGCGTTGTGTACCTTGACGGTACCTATTGCCGACGTCACCCTTTCGACGTTCGTTGAGGCTTCGGCGAAAGCTTGCCGTTCAGCAGCATATAACGGACCGCAGAGCACTTGGGTGACAATCTGGGTCAGGACGACTAAGGGGATTGTCGAGAGAGTGACGATGGCCAGTACAGGCGATTTGACCATTGCGAGTATGAAGCACAGGACGAAAGTAGCCATGTTCTGGACCACTGCTCCCGATGAAAGAGCACAGGCCATCCGGACATCGTCGGTCTCCCTGATATGCAGGCGTACACATCAGCTAGCTGGCTTATCCGGATCCATGAACGACAGCCAGCTTACCTGTTGAACTTTGACATGAGTCCACCTGCGCCGATAGCTTCCCTCTTCTCTTCCTCTGACCCTACTTCAGCATTGAGTCCCATACCCGTATCGAACCATTCCATGCCCTTCCCCTGTACACCGGTATATACCTTAGTTCTCAGACGTTCCGCCACGGTCTCGCCATACCAGATCCACAGCAGCCCCTTGGTATAGTTGAATAGTACCGCCAGTAAACCTGCTACCGTCAATTTGAGAGAGGTATCCGCGACCCCCCGTTTTAGTTCTCGACGAGCTTCATCGCTTGCCACATGCGTCGCAAAAGGGTAAGCAGCAAAGATGGCGAACGCATCTCCAATGACCATGGACATGTATGGCGCTATCAATGCTGCGAGGATAGCTAGGACGCATCCCGGCAATAGAAGCCGCAGGTAGTCGCGCCAAGTCGATAGAGTGTATAGAGCTCGGAATCTTGGTCGGACTGGGTCGATGAGCGGTGGCCGCCGGGACGTGACGGGGGAGGACAGTGATTTTGGAGGTTGACTGAGCAAATCTGGGTGGTCGTCGAAGGTGGAAGCTGGGATGGGGGAGACGGCTGGATACAGTGATCGTCTGGCTTGCGAGACCGGTCTGACATCCTCCAACATGGGGCCGAAAGTCAGAGGGTCTCCTTTCTCATCCCACCCTCGAGGCGACAAGGAGCTAAATTTGTATCCGGGCATCGTCTTCTGCTTCCCTCCCGCAATGGCCACATCAGAATACTCGAACGGATCTTCATCGCTCAATGGGCCGCTCATCCGTTCTATGGGGTCGTAATCCAGATCAAGATCGTTGTCCGGTGCTCGGTTACTCCGGGGAAGAGGAAAGGCTTGGTCCCGGTCCTGAATGATGGAATGCCGATCGTGGAACGGGCTATCGTCGTGGATATCGATACTAGGCGGCGTTCGTTTTGGAGTGATAGGCGTGAGTTCGACGTCGCCAGGCAAAGGTGAAGGATATGAGTCGAAGTGATTTGGAAATGCAGATGGTGGCGAGGAGTAATATGGTGACTGTGGTAAGGCAGTATTGACCGCTCGAGTCAGTGTGGAAGGCGGAGAGTAACGTTGCAAGTTCGATGACCGTGTCTGTCGAGGCGGGGTAGAAGGGATATGAAGAGGAGGTGCTGGTGACGATATAGTAGGACTTGAGCGAGAAGTCGTCAAATTTCGTATAGGCGGGTAACGTGAATCGGGGGTCGTGAGTGGAACATTAGTGGTCGCTGAATGTGGTCGTGAGAGCGCCGGAGCGGGCGATGTAGGTGATCTGAGCGATCGAATGGAGGGCGCGGTGCGAGGTGACCTCGATTGTGGAGATGGGTTCAAGGAAGACGAACCTCCAGAGGAAGATGAGGATGCCGCACCTCTAGTGTGATGTTGAGACATTGTCTGTGAAGCTTCAGTAGGCTAGTAGGTACCTTTGGGTGCAGCCCTTAGGGTTGTGAATGCAGTATGCGTCCGTCCTTCGGAAGAAAGATAGAAGTTGGTTCAACTTGAGATTGAGGTCTGTTCGAGCTAACGTTGACCTCTGACAAGATCGATGGAAAGCACTGTAAGCTTGTTCGGTATTGATATGAATCTTGTGCTACTCTACTATTCAGATACCTCTTGATAGATGGGTAAGATCGATTGCGAAGAGCTCGAAAGTGACTTTTTCGACGCAACGATCATCGTGAATTCACTCCACTGGACGAGGTGACCAGTTAGAGCACTCTTCCTTGACACGGCATTGTCTTTCTTACACAATGCATGTCTGCGCCCCTTCGCTCCTCCTGGCCGCTTGACTTCCTCAGTTGGGTGCATGATGACAACTGTGTAAAAGTGTGTTCCGACTGTCTTATGCAGCTAACGCAAAAAAACAAAATGTTCTTATTGTGTTTTCAGGACGCAAGAAGCGAACAATAAGCTCATCCATCAACTTCTCGTTCCTCATGATCGACGTTTCAGGGTAATTTGCCTTGCTCATCCCACGCGGGAGCCATGCAGGTGCCAGGTGGCTACTTCTTTCCTTTTCTTCATCTCGCCGATGTTCATGCCGCTGCTCTCGGCGTTGAGCGATGGCTGCTCGGCTTGAGAGCATGCTGCTATTTATAAAGCTTGCAGAAGCATCATAGTCGTGACTAGACCCCCCTTATATCGTCTACTACATGAAGGGGACCAAAGTAACGTACACGCCCCGGATAGGTCGGACCAACGAGCCGGACCGCTCACTCTGCCACGTGGAGTATTATGATCCACCACAAACACAGGCGAAGGCCCCAACAGGCTTGGGCGAGGGGAAGGGTGGATGGCCGGACCGGCAGTGGCCCGGCCCGGGGCAAGTGTGTTCCTGAACGTGGGTCATCCATTACAAGCAGTTGAGCATGAGGACCTGCAATTACCGAAGTACATACTACCATACTACCGTACCAACCTGCAGAATGCGATCGAGCTGTCAATCACTCTGAAAAAAGTAGTATAAGAGCACTTGAAAAGAGTATCCACCTGGATTGATTCTAGTCCCACCTTCTTCTTTCTCTAACAATCCGCATCCGTGTTGTCATCCAGATAATCCTCTTCATATTTCGCTTGGAATTATCTATCCTTCCTCTGTCCCACCTTCGTAACATATCATAGAAATCATCATGTCCGGTCTCAAGATCACCGAGTTCTCCGTCCACGGTGAGTCTGCGCGCCGAGCGGCCTTCCTTGGGGTTTAGACCACGAGATCTGAACAGTGAGAGAGAGCTGTCGCTGATAATGTGCTGCTGCTTGTCGTTTACTAGACATCCGGTTCCCCACCGTAAGTCGGTCTCTATGGGCCGCATAATTGCTGCCTGTCTGGCGTTTCTCGGCTAACTTGTGATCGTGTGACGATGCTCAGAACGTCACTGGTGATGGTACCGATGCCATGTGAGTTCGTCCTACCTCTTTCTCCTGAATCAATGGAAGGCTGCTGACAATGACCCTTTCTGCAGGAACAAGGAGTGTGACTACTCCGCTGCCTACATCGTCCTGAAAACTAACAGCGACCTCAAGGGTCAAGGAATGACCTTCAGTAAGTCTCTGTTCTGCATCTGGCCGTGCTCATGCGTGCAGAGTCTTGTTGAGCGGAATGAACTCAGCTGAACGGCACTCATGTCTCGCCTCGCACTGTAGCCATTGGACGAGGAAATGACATTGTCTGCTACGCCATCGAGCAGATCGCCAACCGAATCGTCGGCAAGGAGCTCGCTCCCATTTTTGCTGACATGGGATCGTTCTTCGACTTCCGTGAGTGACCTAATTCTTTGACTCGAATTGATGCTGTAGCTAGGCCGGGCGAAATTTGTCCCGGGTATCCACCTAGCCCTTCCTATCGAAATTTCACATCGTCCATAAGGCGGTGAGCTTAGAGCTGATATCTTTGCGTTGTCCATTGCAGTCGTATCTGACCCCCAGCACCGATGGCTCGGACCTGAGAAGGGTGTCATCCACCTCGCTACTGCGGCTGTTAACAACGCCGTCTGGGACCTGTACGCCAAGCACGAGAAGAAGCCCTTGTGGAAGTTGATCGTCGACTTTACCCCTGAAGAGTAAGTCAACTTGCCCCTCTGCTAAGTCCGATCTGTCTGCGTACATCTTTGCACGATGCCTTTTTACGGTATCCAGCTGATGACATCGGCTGACAATCCTCTGCAGATTCGTCAAGGCCACCTCATTCCGATACATCACCGACGCTATCACCAAGGAGGAAGCTCTCGCTCTCCTCAAGGAGAAGGAGCCCACAAAGAAGGCTCGAGAGGAGGAAGTCATCAAGAAGGGTTACCCCGCCTACACCACCTCTGTCGGATGGCTCGGATACTCTGACGAGAAGGTTGTGCGATTGACGAAGGAGGCTCTCGCCCAGGGCTTCAACCACTTCAAGGTGAGCCTTGTCCACGCCTGGCTTCCTCAGACAATCCATCCGTCGATGACCTTTCTCACAGGTCTCTTGAGGTGCTCTGAGCTAACGCGTCGGTATCGTTCCTTTGACTTGCACAGCTCAAGGTCGGAGCTGACCCCGAGGATGATCTCCGACGAGGACGACTGATTCGATCCATCATTGATGACAAGGCCAACCTTCCCGAGGGCCGAGTGATCGACCCTGCTACTATCAAAGGCAAGAATGCGGGTCCCGCTGGCTGTGTATTGATGGTTGACGCCAACCGTGAGTCGTGACTCGCCATCCTCTCGGCCGTGCAGCGCCCGCTGCCGTGTCGGAAGAGTACTAGCTGATCTCCTCCGCTTATCGACATGTAGAGGTCTGGGACGTACCTCAGGCCGTCGAGTACATGAAGAAGCTCGAACCCCTCAAGCCTTGGTTCATTGAGGAGCCCACCGCTCCCGATGATGCCGTAGGCCACGCCGCCATCCGAAAGGCCCTGAAGGAGATCAACATCGGTGTCGCCACGGGAGAGCACGCCCACAACCGAGTGAGTGCGGACCTTCGATCTCTCCTGATCGCGCGATCCTCGTGACTGATTCATGATATTCTTCCTATGACTTTAGATGGTATTTAAGCAATTGCTGCAGCTCGACGCTATCGACGTTTGCCAAATCGACTCATGTCGAGTCGGCGGTGTCAACGAGATCATGTCCATCTTGCTTATGTCGGCCAAATTCGGCGTTCCCGTATGTCCCCACGCCGGTGGTGTAGGTCTCTGTGAATACGTTGTGAGTATTGGTTGTGTGACTTGACCCAGTCCTGTTACTACTGAGAATCATAGGACTGATTCGTTTGTGATTTCTTGCTCAGATCCACCTCTCTCTCATCGACTACATCTGCGTATCAGGCGAGATGGAGCGAAACGTCCTCGAATTCGTAGACCACTTGCACGAGCACTTCCTCTACCCTGTATCAATCAACGCTCAGGGCCGATACAACGTACCTCAAGATCCCAAGGGTGGATACTCGATCGAGATGTACGACCAATCAATGGCCGACTACGCTTATCCCGAGGGATCGTACTGGGTCGCCGCTGCCGATGCTGCCGCCAAGGGTTTGCCCCCTCCTGTTCCCCCTCACCCTTAGAAGGGCTGTATAACCATAAGCGTACATGGGCCAACGAGAATTGATTGTGGAAGGCGCAAAAGCACAGAGTCAGGTGGAGACTGGATAGATTTAGTTTCGGTTCATCTGTCATATAGCATCATGCAATGCACTACTAGAGCACAAAAAGCGAAACCGTGCATTACACGTAACAAGCTTGAGGTGGTTCAGCAAGGCTCTTCCCTTCTTGTGCTCCGTTCATTCCTGAGTATAGCAACAACGCCCAAGTCAAGTTAGCAGGTATGGATGGGTATGTGCCGCGATTCAACCTTTCTAAATTGATTTGAACTCGACTTGACATTTCCCTTCACCCATACCATAGATATCTATAGCATGAGTAAGGGTAAAAACAGTGCTGTTTCCCGCACTCGTGCAACTCGGGTTGGTTGTGGTACTAGTATTCATGCGTTGAACATTTCTTACAACCCAGCTCGCCCTTCTTGGTATAAAAGAGAATTAATTCCAACATATTTATGATTACGGACGGATGAATGAGTCTACATCATCCCGGACTTTCTTATACTCACCAGGCGCATATTAATGGATCCCAGCATCTGCTTTCTATCTGAGAATTACCGAAACGCTCGAAGTGATTGGAAGATCGGTACCAATTGAAATTGAGAATTGCACCGAACACATGAGAGGTATATCATGTCCGTGGTGGAACCTCGTGGTCAGGTATTATTGGTCGAGTGAACCGGAGAAGATGAGCTCTATAGCTGCCTCGACGTTTCCGCCCGTTGATCGAAGCGCTCTGATGTTCTTCTGAGCGTCCCACAATCCCTACAGATTGCGAATGGTGTCAAGTTAGCTCATGACCATTCGGTTCGTACCATCATAACGGGAAGATACCGATTGAGAACGGAGTATACGGTGTCTGCAGATATGAAGAGGGTATTATGCTCACCATAGCGTTCAGCTGTCCAAGCTGGGTCGCGTAAATTTCCTCAGGCGGTCTTTCATCTCTGGGCGCGGCGGGCGCACCCCAACCGCCCAATCCACCGGCTCCACCAGGACCACCGAATAACAACGACGGATCAAAGCCTCCGAAAGGGTTCCCACCAGCACCACCGAGTCCAGCACCAGCGCCAGCACCCGGGTTGGCACCAAAGAGCGCCGCAAACGGATTAGCAGGTGGATTGGCGTTCGAGCCGGGACTGCCTGGCGTATTCGTTGATGACCCACCGGCTGAGGGGTTGGCGGCGGCAGCGGCGGCGGCGGGCGCGAAGAGATTGGGGAATGGTTCGGTGGGTGCGTTCGTGGTACCCGCTTGTCCTGCGCCAGCGCCGCCATCGGCGCCGCCGAACGGGTTAAAGCCACCTCCGCCGAATCCTCCGCCTTGACCTCCCATTCCACCTTGCATCTGCATCATCTGATCAATATCCAGAAGAGCGGTCAGCTGTGTCCCCGTTCCCCAAGTCCAGATCGAGGCAACTTACCATTCGTAGGGTCTCGGGATTCGACATCATCTGCCTGAACAAGGGCGACTGCATCATCTGTCGAACCTGAGGTCCCATGGCCCGTAGCTGAGGGTTTGTCGCGATGATCTGCAACGAAGAGACGAGGCTGTCAGCTATCATCCCTTGCCATCAGGACTCGGTACAGCTGATACAAGCGCACCTGATCCAGCACTTCAGGTCTGCTCATCATATCGGCCATAGATTGCAGGAACTCGGGGCTGTTCATCATGCCAGTCATCTGGGCCCGGACAGAAAGAGTCATTTTTTTAGCTTCAGAATTGATTCTGCAGATTGCCCGGCAAGCGCACTCACAGCGTTGGGATCGAACATGTTGCTCATTCCAGGTTGACCAGCAAAGGGGTTGAATCCCGCCAAGCCCTATCAATTCTATCAGCCAAGTCCGAGTGTGGCACCAAGGGAGAAGCTTACATGGTGGATGTTCTCGACGCCATCGATAGGATTACTACCAACATTGAGACCGGTTCCCATCTGAGGTAATCTAAGTGCTGAGGAAGCCGAGCTGGCTCCGGCAGATGTTCCAGAAGTGGAGGCGGCGGCAGCGGTCTTGGGGGCGCCCTTGACCATGTGGATGGTGTGGCCGTTCTGCGAAGAGAGATATTTGTCAGGGAGAGTTTTCTTTTTAGGCTTGCGTTTTCTTTTTAGGCTTGCGTTGATGGGGTCAAAGGCGAGGATAGGCTCTTGGCACTCACTTGGATCTTGTAAGTAGAGATGGCATCCTCGTCCTTTAGTACCTTGCCTGTACGTTGGTATAAAACATCAGCAACCAAGCTATCAAGAGCGGGAGGCAAAGAGAGCGAGCTCGAGCTGAGTGTCCACAAAGGCTCGTCCTTTTGAAATACAACGAGCTCACCAGAGTAGATCAACCGTTGTCTTTCCTTCTCCACGTCCGACTTGCTAGCGATCGTTTCCTTGAGCTCCGCAACGGATTTCTCGGGCGAGATAGTGATGGACAGCTTGAGCTCCGATGGGCCCTTCACCGTACTGCAAGCGAGAAGCGAAATTGCACGACGTACGATCAGCTGAGTTCGTTAGATGGACCAGTAACCAGCTGAGAGGAGTATACCATCGCGAAGGACGATACACTTGTATGACATCACTTTGTCGATCATGAGACGACACTCACATGGTGATCTCAGCAGTAGAAGCAGCGGGTTGAGAATCCGACATGATACAATGCTCGTGTAATGCGTGGAAAGATAATTGGGATCCTGTTGTGCAAAGACAAAGACAGGCGATGGAAAGATGAGGAAGGAGGAGGAAGTTCATTTGGGGCTACTGGTTGTTGTCCGACCGTCGGGGACTGTCTGTTCTGTCTGTACTCTATCGTGGAGTGACGCGATGATTGATACGGTGGCAAAGGAAAAACGTGGCATCGGCTCGGTAAAGCACGTGATCGTCCTGTGTCGTTCGTCGGTGCGACAAGGAAGTACAAACATCTCCTACACAGTTAAACTCTTTGCTAACATCCGAAAACTTCAATTTCATCTTTCTCCTCATGCATCACTATTAAGCTCTCAGACCAGTTGCATAAGGATTGGAGCCACGAGCTCTACCAGACCTTGCTATGCATGCATTCTGAGAAAGCAGAGAACACCTGCTGCATATCATTTGGCCGTCAACGATCTTGCTAAAGTCACGTGATCCCAAAGGACCCCTACCATTCAATACTCATCGCTTCCGCCCGCTTGCGGGCGGTCAATCTGCTAGTACGTTCTCAATGTTGCTATCTGCGCCTGATTCTCGCGACCGCTTTGTGAGAGAGGTATGGGCGGGTGTGACAGAGCCACCAAACGATCCGGGTGGGCTGTCGCTGCTTCCTTTCTCACCGTCCCCTAACAGGTATTCATCCTTTGACTCGCTAATCCCTGAAACGCGTCGTGCTGCTGACTGGTGGTCGGGTTTCCGCGTGCTATATCTCTCGCTGATGTCAACTACAGGATCGGCGTTAACTGACAGCCATGAGCGATCTCGATCTCGCGCGCTATAATGTCGTAAACAGGCGATATCTTCTCATGACCTACTAATTTGTTGTTGATAGAACCCTCTCAGGTGAACCACTTGACTGAGTACGATGTCATCGGTACGACGCTGCCAATGCCGCCCCACCCATACCACGACATAGGACAAGCACAAGCTCTCCATCGTCACACTCGTGGTCGACATGTCCAGAACCAAGATGACAACGTCACAGAGGCTATAGCCATGCATGAATTCATCGCAAGGCAAGATGCGCCGAAATCGACTTCTACGGGCACGGTCCAAGGAATCTCGGCGTCAGATTTCATCCAGCAAGCTGAAGATCACTGGACTGTCTCAGCTACGTCTATCCTCTCGGCTTGGGCAACATGTGCGGGTGCCATGGTGGGTTGGGTGTCTTGATGGGCTGTCGAATGTCTGTAAACCCTCTTCGGAGTATCAGCTGACAGTCGGTGTGATTATCTCAGTTTGCTATCATCCTCGTCTACTCGCTCGTTAGGAGAAGGTGGAAGATTATCTATTCTCCTCGCATGAAGCTACGGAAACCCTCTCGACCTCAGGAGGATAAAGCAGCCCAAGAGCTCGCGGAGCAGGAACTGAAAGATAACAAGGCTGCACTTCGAAAGTACCGGCGGAAGATGCACGATGAGAAGCCAGAATATTATCCTACTTACCCGAATGAGGATGGTAAATGGATCAGTAGAGCTCCCAAGGTGACTAGACCCCTCTTTCACCCCAATTGGTTCAAAAAGGGCCATTCATAGTAAGCTGATGCTTGACGACTGTGTAGGCAGCATACGGTTTCTTCGGGTGGATGAAGCCTGGGTTCAAGGAGATTATCATCGAGTTGAAGTCAGTCGTACCAGATTGGCTTCGCCGTTTGGGTGGTAAGAAGAGGAACAGGAAGGACCCGCGGTATGATGATAATGAAGACGAGATCGATGTACCGCACTCACCCAAGACTATCTATGAACATGACCTGAAGTGAGTCGAGTTGACCGAAGCTGGACCGTTAGGTTCTTCGCTCGTATATTTGCGATTATTGACTTTCGGTGCTTGCCCTTCGGTACCGTGCAGAACACTACATATGCTAGGTATGTCAGCATAATCAACTTCGGCGCGGTGACCGAGTCAGCGAGTCAGACTGGAGAGTTGACCTGGTTTTCTGTTCACGTTATTGATAGGTCTCGATGCAGTGGTCTACCTCCTCTTCATCCGAGTGCTCAAATACCTCTTCGCGTCCATATCGGTTCTCTCAGTACTACTAGCCACAGCAAACTACTATATCAATACGCAGACATCCTATGGCGGCACCAGCGCCATGTCATCCTCAATCACAACTTCGGACAGCGATCAGTCACCCAAACTTAGCGGGAAGAACGAGACTGACATCTTGGATAATCCGCAATTACTGACGGCTGCTAACATCAAATCGAACGGGTTGATCGTGCATATCTCGTTCGAAATTATTGTGACGCTTTTGGTCATTGTTTTCGGCAAGTACCTCCTCCTGCTTTCCAGCATCCTGTGGGAGGCGGGATTGATGTATCACTCATAGAGCGAATATCATTGCTGACTGCTAGCTCAACACAGTACTAAAAGCCTCTAGCCATCATCTGGCATTGTTGAAGGAGTGGACTCACATGTCAGTAAGATCATACGGCCTCCACCAATATGGCGAACGCTGATTTAGTTAAGATACAGGAACTATAACGAGGTGTCATCCAAGACACTCATGGTCACAAACCTCGATATATCCTACTCTGACAGCAAGAAGATCTACACGGTCGCAGACGCCAAGGAAGTCATTCGAGCCTATCTCTTAGGTTCAGGCTCCATCAACAAGACTCGCCGAGCGCAACTCAAAGGAAACCATGAGCGCGAGAACATCAACACCAAGATCTGGTTTTCGGTGCATAATATGACGCCGCTACATGCCAAAATGGAGGAGTTCAAGGAGAAATATTTCAAGGAGGCCATCAAGGCTGTTGCGCTGGAGACGTTCTATGGGAAAGGGAAAGGACAGTTTTATGATTCATTCACGGACATGATATGTGGAAGAGCGAAAGTGAGTAGTCGGGCAGGGTATACCCGGTGTACAACGGGACTCCAAGGTTTGCTGACGAATTATATCGTACGCACAGACGGCGACGAGCAGGGTGTGAGCCCTTCTCTTTTCTCTTCTACGAGCTCTGGTCACAGTACATCACCTGTTATCATCCTTCGGCTGACCAGATTCTCTAACTGTGCCCAGCAACAAAGCGGTGGAAGAGAAGCGGGAAATCGAAGCTCTTCAGGAGGAGATCAAGCGAGACCAAAAACACGTCAAAAGCACTGATCTCAAAGGGACAGTGACATCAGGTGTGTGAGCGCATTCTGATGGCTGTCGCACGATGCCGCTTCGCAGATACAGTTCGAATATGTTCTGGGTGACTGAATCCTGATTGGCTTGCGGCCTCGGCGACCCCGCATGCAGCGTTCATCACAGTACCGACTGCAAAACTAGCTCGTGAGATCCTTAAGGACCGGAAGGAAGACTTTCGTCAAGCAGGATACTATCTGCAGATGGTGAGATGCCTTCTCACATCCGTTGAACACCTCCCTCAGCCAGGGGTATGGCGATCCTCGGGACCTCGCTATCGGGAGCTGAAGAATTACCTTACTTTATGTCGTGTCCAGGCTCCTAGGTCTCATAATGTGGTAAGCACATGACTCGATCCTCAACCTGGGTCATCCGCAAGACAAGTCATACAAACGCTGATACTGCCTCCGCTACTGCGTATGTACTGTAGCTCTGGAAGAACTTGGAGCAAGATGCAAAGTCTCGTCACTCACATGCAGCGGCAGGCAAGATTGCGCTTTGGATCATCTGCTTCATCAATACTGTTCCTGTGATGTTCATTGTCCTGCTGACGAATGTCGGAGTGGTATGTACATTTCTTCATTGCTTGCTTACAGAACTTCCTCCTTCTTGATTTTAGAGCATGAAACCCTCAGTGTAGATGCTGAATTCTCCAATCTCACGGCACCGACATAGGCTATCGACCGTTTCCCGGATCTCGCGAAGAAGAAGGAAGAATCCGCATTCTACAGTGCGGTGTTCATGGTCCTCGAAGGTCTCTTGCCGGCCACTGTGGCAGCGATCTTCTCTTACATGCTCCCGTATATGATGAGGCGGGTGAACCGGTGGTCGGGGGCTCTGACGAGAGGTCAGCTGGATCGAGCTTGTATCAGGCAGCTTTTCGTCTTCTTATTGGTGAGTTATACGGCAGACAGTCACCTAGCTTGCACCCTACACACAGTGATGTCACAAAGCAGAGCAAGGACGCTCACAGTTGTCCTTTTGCATCATTGACTGCGGAAAATCAGTTATCGAACTTTGTGGTGTTCTCGCTGCTGGGCGTATTGTATGAGACATACCTCAGTATCTCCGAGCAGATTGGCAAAGAGTCATTCCAAGCGATTTACCAAAGTCTCGGCGACTTGCCCGCTAAAGTCACCAGGGCTTACATCTCGAATAGTCTGTATTGGCTATCTTGGTATCCGTGAGTGAGGATCGCCTTATTCTGTCCCGGATCCTACAGTACTTTGAATTGTACGCGAAACGGCAGGAGTAAGACACAAGTGTCTTCAATAATTTCGATTGCTGATGAGCGCGAGAATGGATCTGAATTTGCAGGATCCGCTCCATCGTCATGTGGTTGCAGATGCTTCAGATACCTCGGCTGATCCTGACCGGACCAAGATTACTGTTTTTCAAGACGCCCAACGAGCTAGCTGAGGTCGCTCAAGCAGATCGGTTCGAGGTGAGTCGTTGACATGATATATTGCTTCCAAAATTGCGCCTCGGGTTCAGCGATAATCTTGGGAAATCGCTCCTACATTCCATCGAATTAGGTGGTGACAATTCAGCTGACTGATTCCTGTTTTACTGCAGTTCGGTAAGGCTCTTTCATGGGGATACTCCCCTAATACAGTAAGCTCGCTAACTTTTCTCTGATGGCTTTATTGATGCCTCGGTTCAGCTATCGAATGCTCTCATATCGTAAGTTCTTTGTGATTGCGGCTTCGACATGAGAATCAGGCCATGACTGAGAGCCAACACCGCTAAAAATCACTTCGTTGCGATAAACCTTCCGTCCAGCTTTTCGCGGTCGTCGTAGGGTGAGTGTGATCGGGCATTCGGTCCATATGGCTCAAAAGGTGGGGTTTAGAGGATGTACTATGGTACTAACATATCCCTTGGATCGAATCAGGCTCGTATACGCTCCGTTGGCGCCACTGGTCGCTATCTGCGCGACAGTGCATTTCTGGTCGACCCACATAGTTGTACGTTTTCACACCCACACGATACTGTGTTGTAACGTAACGCTTCTACTGTTCTTAGTCAATAATGTTATAAACGAGATGTCTGGTGGCAACATCAAATACTCCACAATGACTCAGAACTGACTGGGTCTCCCCTTTCTACCTCTACCGTAGCACACAAACTCGCTGAAGTACATCAACGATACTCACGATACGGACGGAGCGATCTGGAAAGTACTGATCAACCGCCTCTTGGCCGCTACCGTCCTGATGCACTGTATGATGGTGCTGAGTGAGTTTCCACCATCCACCACCAGTACCGAACCACCTCTACCACAACCGCCACTACATATCACCGTTAGGATGATGCGTGCCGCCCAAACGATCTGTGTATTGCCTGGTGGTACCTGCGGATCGAAGGAGTCTGACATTCTTTGTGTTCTCGTATATCTGTTTGTAGCCGTGGCGCTCAAGACTCGATCAGCTATGATGGCCATCGGAGCAAGCGTCCCTACAATCTTGATTCTGTGGTTTAAATTCTACCTCACGAAGCACTACGATTCCGACGGCGAGGTCTTCGCCAAAGCCATCGATAAAGACCTCGGTGCTGGAGACGGAGAAGCAGATTCAGATCCCACAACGATGAAAGCGCCATGGTACAAGCATGAACTGTTGAAATCGGATTGGATGCCAAAGGGCAAGACGGTGAAGAATGAGAGTCTGCTGCAATCTGCCATGGAGAGGTTTCCAAAGCTCGCAGAGCTGTTCTCGGCCAGTGATGATGGTGAGGATAGTAGATCTGGATCTGGCCGTCAGAAGAAGCGAAGGAGGAGAAGGAGAAGAAAATGAGGTAACGTTGACGGAATAAGCGCAGCTTGTTGCACACGTGTACAGTGCAGGTTGGGTGGGATAACATTGCAATTCAGGTCAGTCTCAACGATCATGGCAAGGGGGAAAACAGCAAAGTAGGGTCATTCTCAGTTGCTCTTGTTATTCGGGACATACATACTACTGTAGCACGGCCCATTGCCCACGACCGACATGGTTGACATACATGTAGTTGACATGGTTGACATGGTTGACATGGTTGACATGGTTGACATGGTTATCCTGAGTACTAGTGTTGTGTACAAAGGACTATATAATCTTCACTCTATTCACAATCATCGTTACTCGTATTGTCGTCGTTACTGAAGGTATACTGTGCGCCGCACGGCACAATGCCTCATTCGTTATAGACTCAAAACTCAATGTATATACAGTATACAACCGCAGCGTCTTGTGGCTCACGCTTACCTATGATATGCTTTCCTTCCCTTTCTCAACGTTTATGTTCCTTACTCTCAATCCATACCGGGCATCGCGGAATCATCCAGATGCGATTGTCCCCTTTGTCAGGCCGCGGACTCTCCCTTGTTATCAAAATACAATCTTTCCCGCCCCATAGAACCCCTCCATCCTCGCTTAATGCTACACAACTTCCTTCATTTCGTCCAACATGGATTGATCGCCGATTGATCGATCAATCATCATCCTCCTCTCTGCCATTAACACCGAAAAGCCTCATTAAATCGCCCACACTCAACCTTCCCAACCTACCGCCATTGCCCTCACCCATCGCTCCGTCGCTTAGAGCCTGCTTGCTCTCTTGGAGAGCCATGATTCTCTGTTCGACAGTGTTGTCAATGACGAGCCGATGAATGTGGACATTTCGGATCTGTCCAATACGGTGTGCTCGGTCGACGGCTTGATTTTCGGTAGCAGCGTTCCATGCAAGATCGAGGCAAATGACCTAACAGACATCGGAATAATCAGCTGATATATCCGGTATGACAGCATAAGAACGTTTTCAGAAAGTTGCAGACGAACGACGAGGTGCTCACATGGTTGGCAACGCAGAGATTGAGTCCAACACCGCCACATTTGAGAGACATGAGGATAACTTTGGGTGATCCATTCTCGTTTGCAGGTCTATTGAACTGCTGCAGCGCTTCTTCCCTCTCACTCTGATTCATGCTGCCAACGTATTGAACGTGCTTGACATTTCGTCGGGTCAGGTAAAGAGCACACAGGTCGATGAACTGAACGAATTGAGAGAAGACGATGATTTTCTGATTGGGGTCTTGTGCCTCGATCTGATCGATGAGGTCGCTGGTATTGGATAGTTGATCGTAAAGTCAGCCATCGAATAAGGACATCGGACATTGCTTGGTGAAGTCAGGTCAGACTCACCCAAGTCGCTTCATCTTGGTGGAAGGGCGCACGTCTTCGATGTCGAGTTCGTCCCCGTTACCCTCAGGGCTGGCATCGGGTTCGGGCTTCGCCTTCTCTTTACCCTTGGCAGAGGCTTTCATCTTCTTACTTGCGGTGGCACCATCATTTTGCCCACTCTGTCGGATGTGCAGCATTAGTGTAGTTCCGGTCTGATGTGAGTGCACTTCAATATCGGATAGCCCGCCTGCACTTACAGCTCGTCTTTTCCCCTTGCTATCGCCATCCCCATATTCATCATCATCATCAAGGAGCTCAATCTTTGGCTTCCTATCCAGTTCAGCTTGACCAAGCTCATCAATGTCGTCCTCTTCGTCCTCTTCCTCGGGAAGAAACGCGGCGGCACGGAAGATCTTGCTCCTCGCCATGATAGATCGGCACATAGGGCACTTCCTTCTTCCAGCTTGAACATCGTCATCGGTCAAGTCGGTATTGGCAGTAGGAGCGTTGAACAGATCTTCTAAGCAACCAGCACAGAAAGAGTGACCACAAGCCGTAATTCGTTCGTCGGTGAAGGCATCGAAACAGACAGAACAATCGCCTTCTCGAGTACCTTCGTCATCGTTGGCCAAAGCAGCGGCATTGATTCTGGCCTGACGCTCAGACAGGGCTTTCTTGGTACGCTCGACGAATTCCGCGCCGCAAAGCGTGCTCGCTCGCGCCAGCTCGGCGATGTCGTCTTCTTTCGGGGCTTCGATACCAGTTGTAAGATCTTCGTCGGTAACAACGACGTCATCCTCGTGAGCGCCGGAGCCGGGATTACGTCGAAGGAGCCAAGGATGATCTGAAAAGAAACAAGATCCCAATCAGCTGAGGTGATGGTGGACACATCTTTTAAAATCAGGTGACTCACCCGTGAGCTGTCGAAGGCGCATAAGCATGACCAGCATAATCGAGTAATGCTTCATGACAGTACCTGTGCACGATGGGTTAGTGGACTAGCCTGGCTGAGCGATTGATAATTCATCCCACCTTTCTTTAGGTAGCTGTTGAACCTGATCTTGAAACGGTTTTCGATCGCCGTATAGATCTGCCTTTCCTCATCGGTGAAGTCAAGCGTTACGACTTCAGTCTCCTTAGGAGGCAGCTCGAGGAGCTTCTTCCCGTTAAGCTCGGAATCCTTGTTACGTCTGATGCAGCAGGAACGGATGATTGCCTGGTAGTACGAGACGATCAGCTCTGGCCAGCCAAGAGAAACGAGGGCGATGAGCTGCTTACCTGCGCACGTTTCATGGCGAGCTTGGGCTGACGTTTCGGAAAGGCGATTCAGCACGGACTCTGTGGTCAGGACAAGAGATGCACTCACTGTTTTTCTCTGTGCCTTCGAAATGTGTTCACGGAAATGCTCCCATGATGCCGAGGGTGAGATACACAAGAAATGGAGAAGCGGATAGAGATCGTCAAGTGAATTCATGATCGGCGTTCCGGTGAGACACCACTTGTAATGGGCTTCCAGAGCGAAACAGGCTTTTGTAGCTCGAGTGTTCTTGTTTCGGATCTGCATTAGAGGTAGTGGACGTGAGCTACATGAAGGTGGTACGTCTAGAGTGAAGGGACGATACCTACGATGTGCGCTTCATCCAAGATGCATCGGTACCACTTGATCTTCATAAGCGGGCCCTGCTTTCTCACTACCTTGAACTCCTCGTCGGAGTCGCTGGCATCCTTGTCATTGATTTTGACTTTCGTCTTGTGCGTGTGCTGAGGATGAAGAACGGAGATCAGATCTTGGTCTCGTACGCTGTTTCCTGTTCAAACGGTCTCAGACCTGAACTTACTTCAGTGCCGAATTCGCTGGTCAAAGTACCGTAGGTGGTCAAGACGACGTCGTATTGTTTGAGAACGTTGGCGCTTTTAGGTCTCTTTGGCCCGTGATAAATCAAGACTCGCATGAGATTTGGCGTACATTTCGTCTCGATCTCGCTCTTCCATCTGGAAGAGGATATCGCAAGTTCAATCAGCCTGTTTTTCCATTGTCAACCATTATTGGCAGGCAAGGACCTACTGAGTGAGCAAAGCCAAAGGCGCAAGAATCAGAGTGGTTTTGATCTTGGGATCCTGGCTGGGGTTGCAAGCGAGCAACGCGATAGACTGTACGGTTTTGCCCAACCCCATGGCATCGCCATTGATACCGCCAAGATGTTTGAGGTTCTTCTCCTGCTTGAGCATGAAGTCGACGCCGAGCACCTATTTGACGGAATACACAAACCCGTCAGTTGCATCGTTGTGGACGTCGACACAGAGAGAAACTGACCTGATGAGGCATGAGCTGGATTCGCAAGCCCGGAAGATGCTCAGTAAGAGCCCCAAGACCGAGCCGACTTAGTGAGTCATCGACGGTGGTGTCTTCGATGAAGTCGTTGAGATTCTCGCTGAAGAATGTCGCCAGTCTTTAGGGCTCGTGTGCAGTCAGCGCTATCTGATTTCGGTCAAAGAATCGCCAAGAACTCACCCTTCAGATGACATGGGTCTATCATACTCTTCTCTGAAACCGAAGTCATCATGGGGGTTCGCTCCTAAGCCTGTAGCAGCAGCTGGACCACCCGTCTCAGAAGGGTATGTAATACTTCCGGGAGAACGCCAACCTCCAGGCATTGGCATACCCGGCATCACGCCGCCAGTCACTCGTTGCAATACGTCAGCCATCACTTGCATCGCGGCAGAAGTTCCTGTAACGGCATTGTTGGCACGATTGAACGCTGGCGATGCTGACAAGTTGCGATGTTCGGAAGGAGCGTAATACTTCAATTCGGGAAAGAATCTTAACAGGTCATCGATGGGACGCATGTAAGGTCCAGGATTAACCTTGAGGCGCCTCAGCAGCGCGAGTCGTTGCTCAACCAGCAATTTGAGGAGGGGCTGGCGCCTGATCATATTCCTGCGGGTCGGGTGAAGGTCAGCATCGGAAGCTCAGGCATTCTCATCGCATGGGAAGGACGCCGGCTTGCTTACTGAATGATGGTGGTATTATAGTACTTCTCCTCGGTAACGTAATACTTGGCGTTCTCATTGGACAAAGTCGCCGAGGTTGGTGCTCGCGCCGCTGAGCCACTCGGAAGAGCTACGATTGTGTTGGAGGGGGAAGATATCGGCGAGTCAGAGCGTGATGGAACGACCGGTCTACCTATCGTGCTTACCAGGCTTCACGTCAGCCGAATGTCTACTCCTTTTCTCGGCCGCCTTTTCTTCCGCTTCTAGCCTCTTGACCCTCTCGTCAGCCGACATGATCTCTACTCCAAGACTGGTAGGACCCCCTGCTTTGCCCTTCCCCTTCCTGTCCTGCGAGGAGGTCGATTGACTGTTAGAGAACATTGCATCGAAGGCTTTGCCGTCCTGACCAATACTGTCGCCAGACTCGCTTCTGGACATGTCAATCGCGTCCACGCCATTTGCATTGGACGATGGACCCGCCTGAGAGACCGTTTTCGCTCGTTGAGACCCAAAGATGGGTGCGAGCGGGATCTGGCTCGAGCCTGTGCGAGCGACAGCTTTACCTTTACCGCGAGGCTTGATAGTGATCTCGTCATCATCGCTGTCGTCAGTGAGTATGATCGGATTATCGATGTTGGTCACCTTCCTGAACTCCTCGGGGATTTCAGAGTCGAGGAGAGCATGGACTTCGTCATCATCCGAGCCGGAATCGTCGGAGAAGACAATGGGTTCAGACATGTTGAGTGAGAGCGTGCGAGTCTGCGTGGTGAGGGGCTTGACGTCGCGAGATGACGCCTTCAAAGCTGAATGAGGGGGAGAAGAAGGCGCGTACCGAGGTTCTCTCTGGTTGTTGGGCGTTGATGAAGACCAAAGGTGCCGAACAGGACTGCTTGATGTCTGGTGACGACGTGTGTACGAGGATGAGGTGGATGGAGAAGGTAAAGACCCAGAGAGTGGATCGTCAAGATCGATCAAGATTCTGCTCCGAGACTGTGTCTGAGCTGGAGACGGACGTGAGGGCCCGGCTCCGGGTATGGAGTGAGATTGGCCGAGTCGACGTTGGGACGACGATGGAAGTTGGGATGGCGGAGAAGAAGAAGAAAAAGAAGTGAAAGAAGGATCGGATTGAGTCGAGCTGATATCAGAACGGCTGGCTTCAGCAGGTGAGTGTTGTTGTGGTTGCTGAACTGGTGACAAGTTGATGCCCTGAATTTGTTATGTTCCATTAGTCCAGTCAACTTGACGCGACAAGAGATGGGACTGAGACATGTCTGAGTCGGACGACGATCGCTCAGGGTGGGTGGCACTGTTTCGTGACGGAGGACCACCTCACTCACCAATCGCTTACAGCGCTCGGACCTCCCCTTGATATGTGCAGCTTCCCGACAGTGGTCCTGGTAGGAGAACGCGCGCGTTTCTGTCAGCTGAAACGATCTTCCAAGGTGACAGTAGTTCATAAAGCTCACCTGAAAGTCGGAGAAGCTGCCTATACCATCCGGCTTACCGCCCTCCGGTCTTCGCGGATCAGCAGACAGGATCACATCTTTCCAGCAGTCGTCTTCCATGCCTACGGAGGGAAGGGAAGGAGCAATGATCAGCAGGGCATACTGTATTGACTTCGGCTTTGTGAACGTGAGAATGACCAGCCACGCCAAGGCAACGGAAGCCGAGCACAGTCGCTGATGACGCTTGGACCGCTTCGACGAACCCATCCTGATCCTTCTCTGCCGCCTCCCTTGACTGTCCTACTGCCAACGACACATAGGCCAGAACATGTAGATTGCACTACTCACAAGTGACTACCCCAAAGCCATTGCCACCGAGCGTGCTCCCCTTCCTTGCAGGCTCGCCAAGCTCGATGATAAAGTGAGTATCGTAAGGGAATCGTTGAACATGTTCCTTGAACAGGGCGAGATACGTCTTCGGTGTGGACTATGTAATACGATGCAATACGGCATCAGTCAGGCGGATCAATACTTTCGAGGCACGTCCTTCGACCGTTGTGCAGACGCAGCGCGGACAAGAAAAAGAAGCACTCCAAAATTATACGAATTGGCCTGTACAGGCGGAATCGACAGGTTCGGAATCGGCTTGAGGGGATCGTACCAGTAATGAACTCGAGAAGGGATGCTAGAAAGAATCGAAGCGCATTATAAGTAAACAAGCCCAGACTCACCTCATCGGGATCTTCGTCGAGCCCCAACGTATTCCGGGCGAGTTGCTCGACCTCTTCATCCGGGATCGACAACATCTTCTCGCTTGTGTCCCTTCCTACCCAGCTTCGACTCTATCTCCCTCTGTTGAATGCCGCTGGTTCACTGGCTGGTTGGGTTCCCTCTCAGCCACACGATATTTTGCGTGTCGATGACCTAGAGCCCCGATGTCGACTTGCCGATAAGCTTAAATCGAGTACATAGGTATAATTATACCTCGTTGTGGTGTAGCGTAACCACAAGTCCCGGTTCCTAAGTTTCGATTGGAGGGTGAAGGCCGAATCTAAAAGGAGGAAAAAGTGGGATGAACTCTCGCTCGGCAGGCGCTGATTCGGATCACGCAGTCGCACACACCAGTTGGTAGGCAGGAGAATTCAATACGTCCGGTATCTCAATGACACCTATCAATTGGGACTTTAGAGATTAGATAAAAAGCGCGCATTAACCCGATTGTCATACCGCGAACTCAACGTCGACTATCGATCAACGACGCGACAAACATTATTTACAGCACGGCGTATTCGTAGGTTTCTCACGGTGGTAAATCGCCTTCTTCCTGACAAATTTTGCTGCATTCTCATCCTATTGTTGAGCGTTTCAAAACGGTACAGGACCTGATTGAACGAGTAGCTACTGCTTCATACAACATACAAATCGATATGATCTGCGAGTGATTATGCAAAATATGATGTATTCCAGGTGTATGGCTATGGCTTCTGATCTACGATTCAACCTACTCCTCATCGCTCTCCTCTTCCTCGGATCCGCTCTCCTCAGCTTCGAGATCCAGTAGGCCATTCTCCGAGCCACTCTCGAGAACGTCCTCATCATCATCTTCATCGTCATCTTCGTCGTCCTCTTCGCTGTCGTCCTCATCATCGTCATCAGACTCATCGTCGTCGGAAGCACCGCCAGCGAACATGTTGACGTCCTCGATCTCACCCTCGTCTCCGACTTCGATGGGGACATCATCCTCATCGTCGCTTTCACCTTCAATGTATACCTCGCCGGCACCGCCCTTCTGGCCTCCTGATTTGGCAGACTCGGAAGCTTGCTCTGCCGCTATCCGTCTCATAGTGATCTGGGCGAGAGCAAGGTCCAGTCGGCCAGACAAGGTGGACAAAGGCTGGTACATTTGCAATCTCGTCTGAAGGAGCTGAGACAACGTAGCGAGGTGAAGAGGCAGCGAAGGCATGGTCATAAGGATAGCTCCTCGCTCGACCAAGACACCCTTGACCCATTCGACAGTACCTCGACCCTGCTGCTCGTTTTGAACCGACCCTCGACCGCCGCCACGCTTGTTGGCGCTTTTGCCGGTACCCAATCTCTCAACACAAGCCTTGAGAAGGGGTAGAGCGAGCTGAGCAGGCATCTTTCGGATGGTGTTTCGGATCAGGACAGGGTTTCGATGGGAAAGGCATAGGGTGAGGAGAGCCGGATCCGAGGTGTGTAGAGCTTGGACGAGGACTCGAGTGAGAGAAGCGGCGTTGACTGGGCCGTCGAAAGTAGCAGCAGCGGCGGACTTTTTGGTTGAAACAGCCTCGCCACCTTCAGCGGGTTGAGCCGATGTGCCATTAGGTACAGCGAGAAGCCGCTCGCCTAAGGAGAGGTCGGCCATGTCCACATCGGTGGGAAGCTTAGACACAGGTTCGTCGTTGTCTTCAGCAGCAGCCTCAGTGACGTTGCCGGGTGCTGAGAATCGCTGCAGCGGGACAGTGCCGGAGGATGCGATCGAGCCGACGAGGTCCTGCCCATCACACTTGACGGTGGTTGACGGTCGCAAGCCACCTTCGGGGAGCTCGTATACCGCTCGGTGCCACTTGACTCGGCCACCACCGGCCAGTCGACCACACAGCAGGGCACCAGGTGTACCATCACCGCCAGGTGCGAAGGCAACTCGACATATTCTTGCTGTTCTTTCGTCTTTCCCTTCAACAAGCTTGACAGTGCTGGGCTTGGTATCCGATTTGGGTCTACCGAAGTCCAACTCAGCAGGTAATCGGAAGATTGATATCTCTCCTGACTCGTGCAGTACTGAGAGCAATAAGGTGGAGGAGGTGATGGAATGAGCGGACGATAACGTCGGTGAGGCATACCGGTAAGACAGCTTAGCAGGGGACTGTGGAGAGGGGAGAGTATATTGCGAGATTGTTCGATCGTCCTCGGATACTACGAGGAACGATGATCCTTCTTCAGTGGTAGGCAGAGGAAGAATTGAGGTAACCGAGGTAGTCGACGCGGGAAGGGGTTGAGAGGTGTATGGAACCTTTGATGATGAGAGGTCGAGGTGCAAAGTCACGACAGACATGGAGGCGATGAGGAGATGCAAGATATCCGGAGTGGAAGTGGGCAATACAGCGATAGCTGAGGGTGACGAGACGGAAGATGGCAATGAGAAGGTATGCGAGATGCTGGTAGCATCTGATGAGAGGACAAGGATAGAAGAGGCAGTAGCTACCACGATCCCGTGAGCGTCAGACCAAGCTGCCGTAGCGGGTTGGGGAAGGTCGATGGTTCGCAGTACCTCACCCTTCGAAGGGGAGAATACAGCAAGGATGCCATTCTTAGAGGTGATCAGGACAACCTCCTCGTCGCCCAAATCGCCTGAACCGGACTTTCGTCGTTTCTTCTTTTTCGAAGCGGCATCAGAGGAAGGCATTGACGCAAAAGAAACGGTAGTCGCTCTGCTTGCGCCGGCCACTTCCCATTCGGAGATGACTCGGTCGGAGGCGATGTCCCATACTTGTACCTTGTCTGCTGATCCCAACACGGGAGTCGCGAGAGCAAAGAGAGTGCGGGAAGGGTTGAAGGCGGAGACTGAGACGGGAGGCGGAGGCGATTGAGCTACAGGCTGCTGCGAGTGCTTGGGTCTGGAAGGACCGGCGACCGGCTGTCGAGGTGCCATGATGAATGCTGGCTTGAATCTGACAGGTCCGTAATGTTTTGTTTGAGTCAGTCAAGTAGATCAACGTATAGCAGAGGTATCGACAGAAAACATTGGGTTTGGGTTGAGTCAGATTGGGTGCCCGCAAAAAATGGGTTTCGGGCGTTTACACCAGCATGAGGTAAGAAGACCGTCGTGTTGTGATCATCATTTATATTTTGGTAGAATGCGAAGCCAGGATGAAGAGATGCGTATGGTAGCAATGGAGAACAGCAAAACAACAAACAATGCGACTTACTATGTGTGACAAGTCGTAGGGAAAATTTTCAGTCAACCGGGATGCTGTCGAAATCGACCTGTTACGCGACCATGAGTCAGCGCCATACATCCCCACATTCACTGTCAAATGAGTACAGAGATGATGAGTGATCAGTAGATTAAAACAGCCATGTTTTGTCAGCAATTTACCCGCTTCATCACCCGTATTGCTACGGGCGAATCAACGGGCAAGCTCAGGCGGTAATTCCCATATGGGACATCATTGAAGGGGTAGAACGTAGCGGAACGAGCAAGGGGAGTAGACGGATCAAGAAGTCGGACATACAAAAAGAGTAGCAAGATTAGACTAACGATGTCAAGAATATAGCTCACCTGTTGATGGGGTCGAACGGAAAATTTTGCGAGGCAGAAGAAAAGAATGTTGAGAAGGGGATAGCGCGGAAGCTCTCGACCCTTGACTGTTATTACTCCATCTACCGTCAGCAATAATCTCAACCAGAGACAGCAGGCTGCATACAAGAGAGGAACCTGGAGCGAAAAGTTCAGAGTTGTGCGTTTATGGGTCTTGGGCATTTCGCCTAACAGACTCTAGTTTGAAATTGAACACGAAGTCATCGTGATGTGATGGGTGGGGATGAAGACTTGTGGCAGTGAAAGATGATGAGGCGGAAGATCAAGCACAAATAAGAAGGATACTCACATGTGATGCTCTCGATTTACGAGGCTATAAGGTTGTTTGAATTTTATGTTATATATGCAGAAGTAAGAAGAACAGGAAGGGACGGACAGCCATGAAATAGTGATCGTGGACAGAGGAGAGGGAGTGAGCACACTTTCGAAATTCTTATGCTGCGAGAGAGTCGTGCGGTTTGGCGAGATGCGGTGAGTCTGCTGAATATTTTCCGCAAGCTATTATTTCGTATTAATCCTGGAAAGTTGATCCCCTCTAGCTATCTGCTGCTGTCTGCCAGGTGGGATCAGCAAATCTTTATTTACCATCGTGCAGACAAAGGCGAGGACGTGAGATCATACATCACGACTATCTCATCTAATTTTGTTTGTTACACCGGTATCTCATCTGCCAACCAACCTCAATCAACTTCGACATGTCTGCAGTCGCTCCCCCTCGAGGTGATGGCCTCCAAGCCGCCAAGAAGCGCAAACGACACTCCAAGGCTCATTCCGAGGTCGAGTCAAACTCTAATACGTCTGCACAAGATGTACCGGAACCCGTGACAGATGCGGACGCCACCATGGCCGAAGCTTCTTCTTCCAAAGTCACTCTCGACGCTGTTGATGGTGCCCGATCTGCCCCCGGATCGACTTATGAGCGAGTCCCCTTCTCCACACTGAACCTTTCGCCTCCAACCATGAATGCCATCCAACGAATCGGGTTTGAGACTATGACGGAAGTGCAAGCTAGGACCATTCCTCCTCTGCTTGCGGGAAAAGATGTCCTGGGAGCTGCCAGGACTGGGAGTGGGAAGACTATGGCTTTCTTGGTACCTAGCGTTGAGCTGCTCAGTACATTGAGGTTCAAGCCTGTCAACGGTGAGTCAGGCTTCCCATGCCCTGTCCCCTTCAGAGATTACCCTCAATCGCAAGTGCACAATGCGATGACTGCTCCAGATCGGTGGCTGACAGGTCTTATGATGATATATCATAGGTACCGGAGTCATTATCATCTCGCCCACCCGCGAACTGGCGCTTCAAATCTTCGGCGTAGCGAAAGAGTTGATGCAGGGTCATTCTCAGACGTTTGGTGTCTTGATGGGCGGAGCCAACAGGAAGGCAGAGGCCGATAAGCTGGTCAAGGGTGTCAATTTGATCGTTGCTACTCCTGGAAGATTGCTGGATCATCTCCAGGTGAGCTTTTCTCGAATTTTCCGCTTCTTTCAAAGTCAGCTGGCTGTGCCCAGGGTCAGTCCAAGGAGTTCAGCTGATATTCATTCACCTTGCTCATAGAACACCAAAGGGTTCGTGTTCAAGAACCTCAAAGCGTTGGTCATTGACGAGGCAGACCGGATTCTTGAGATCGGTTTCGAGGAAGAGATGAAGCAGATCATCAAGCTACTGCCATCAGAGAACCGACAATCCATGCTTTTCTCCGCTACGCAAACCACCAAAGTCACCGACCTCGCTCGAATCTCCCTCCGACCGGGCCCGTTGTACATCAACGTCGACGAGACCAAGTCTGCTTCGACTGTCGATATGCTCGAGCAAGGTTACGTCGTCTGTGATTCCGATCAGCGATTTATGCTGTTGTTCACTTTCCTAAGGAAGAACCTGAAGAAAAAGGTCATCGTGTTCTTCTCGAGCTGTAATTCCGTCAAGTACCATGCGGAATTGTTGAACTATATCGATGTGCCTGTGCTGGATCTTCACGTGAGTACTCAGATTTTCGTCCATCTTTTCAATTCACTCCAGCTATCTCCCACTTCGACCTGAGGATCATTGTCATATGCCCTCGCGCTCTTAACCTACTCAAAAATTGCTACTCTATCTTCGATGTCCTACACGCTGATATTGATACACTTCCTTGATCGCGCATAGGGCAAGCAAAAACAGCAAAAGCGAACCAACACATTCTTCGAATTCTGCAACGCTCCCTCGGGTATCTTACTCTGCACAGACGTCGCTGCCCGAGGGCTCGATATCCCCAAAGTAGACTGGATCATCCAATTCGACCCTCCCGACGACCCCCGAGACTATATCCACCGAGTTGGCCGAACGGCTCGAGCGGGCAAGACGGGCAAGAGTCTCTTGTTCTTGCTGCCGAGCGAGTTGGGCTTCTTGAGGTTCTTGAAGGTTGCCAAGGTGCCGTTGAACGAGTATCAGTTCCCTCAGAAGAAGGTGACGGATGTGCAGAAGCAGCTCGAAAACCTCATCTCCAAAAACCACTACCTTAACGTCTCGGCCCGAGATGGCTATCGATCCTACCTCCAAGCCTACGCCTCATACTCCCTCAAGAAGATCTTCGACGTTAACAAGCTCGACCTCGCCAAAGTCGGCAAAGCGTTCGGTTTCTCTGTGCCTCCTAAAGTGAATATCAGCGTCGGAAGCGTCAAGGCCAAGAAGGAGAGAGCGGGAGACGATAGCGATAGCGATGATGATGGGGAGGTGAAGAAGGCTTATTATAGGAAGCGAGGGAGGAAGTGAGCTCAAGCTGGATAGATAGATAGATACCTGGACCCTGATAGGTAGATCGATAGCTCAACAGGTGAGCAAGGCGCCGCCGCGATTCATGGGTATCGCGCATGTATTTGGTCAATTTGTTGTTCCCAAATTAGTTCTCCACTCGACGATCAGTAGCAGCTTCCATGCTCGCTCAAAATAAAGGTGCTCGTGTTTCTTGGTTCGGCGCAGTGTCGTTCATATCAAGCAAAATTAGTCATCAAGCGCTGGTATCTTAAGCAGGACATAAGTCAGGAGCTCGCTCCTCGACCCAGGCCATAAATAATCGACGCTTGAGCCATCCGTATCCGGTAGGCCACCCCAGACAGCTCTGCAGTTTCACAGTAGAGGAGGATCCAGCAAGATGAGTTATGGCAAATGCATATGCATATGGAAATGCATGACGTGCCTAGACTCGGGAACTGATATGCAATAACAGGAATACAGGTACAACATGTGATAATCTGATGTAGTGGTGGATTTTGTCCCTCGCTGGTACATTACTCTTTCTGATTTCCTTCTATCGGTGATTCTCCGATCCGGTCTTTATCTTCGTTCCTTGAGCCCGCCTCGATCGCCCGGTACAGCTTGATTAGGACATGCGTTGGCGAAATGGCCGTATTGGTTACATCGCTACAGGTACCAAGCAAGTGTGGGAGAACGAAAACAATCAGATTAGCATTGATGAAATGTACCAGAACGAAGGGGCCATAGCCATGCGGCACATATAAACTTTGTAGGAGGCAACCAGGAAAGACTGATGCAAGGAAAGGAGGAGGAATAGATGGAAACAAACTTACGAAGCACAGCACTGTACTGAGATCTTTGACCCAACCAGTCTTTCTCTCCGGCCTGGGTCCATCCCCTCCTCCACCGCCTCCGCCCCCTCCCATCCCTCCGCCTCTGTCTCCACCGCCGCCATCTTCGTGGTTCCGTCTGGCATTTGAGCTGAGGAATCCACCCGCTCTCCAGCCTGATAACGAGCCTCCCTCGACCCAGGCGGGCGCAGGGATGATGACTGCGTTAGGGTCGTATTTGTATTCACGCCATCGTCCATAGCCTGCCGGTAATTGCGGTGGTGGGCCTGTGAATTGCGTAGGGTCCGGGGGTGTGGGATTGATGTATTCTTCGGGTGTCGGGCGGGATGGCGAAGGGCTGTGATGTGGTGGAAGATACAAAGCCAAAGACAAACGTTGATTGGACTGATCAGCAAAGGCATTTCATTCTACGGATGGAGCAGCGGAGCAATGAGGAGGGGTATGAGAGGCCACGATCTGCGATTGGAAAGAAAAGAAACGTGATGACGAAGTAGAAATGCCGCTGTTGGTGAGTGAGGAAGTCAAGTCACTCACTGAGCAAGTTTACAGTCTTTCCCATCTGGACAGAAGCCAGCCTGATAAGCCTGACACAATCTCCTTCTCACATGCCGTCTTGGGCACTCTGGCCCTAACACACAGAACCCCCTATTATAATCCGGACATTCTACCCTCCTATCCCTCGGATGGAAATACAGGCATTCTCCACCTAGCTCACATTTCCCTTGCTTCACAAACCAGATACATATCGGCATCGTCCTCAAATTGAAGTCGTGCGTGTATTCACAGTTGTCGCCCATCTTGCAGAGGTTTCGCAGGTAATGCTTGCATACCGTCGTCTTCTTTTCTCGTTCTCGAGGGTGCGTGGGTAAAGGAGGCGGAGGGGTGAAGTTTTGCGCGGAAGGAGTGGTATGTCGATATGGGCATTGAGAGGGTGGTAAGGGGCATCCTAGCGGAGTGATGGACAACGGACATATTTGGGCGTCTATCAAAGTTCAGATATAACAGATCATGGGCAAGGTATAAGCATCACGTACAACGCTCATCGCAGGACCACACAGACGTGAGATAGGTCTCGAAGATGATTCTCTACTCACCCGCATCGAGCTTAAAACCTCGTTCAGCTTTCAAGTAACCTTCGATATCCAAGTTCACCTGATGAAAATCGGGCCGAACGAAATCTGCTGCTCGACCCAGATGCGGGTCGAGCGGTTTCGTGCTCGCCGCAGCTGCCATTCTTTGAGTGAAGGAGAGCCTCAGCCGCTATGCTCAACAAACAGACCAGATGTATCTGTTTAATGTGGTCAAAATCTGTGCGTAAATCCAGCGATGATGTTATAATCGTAAAGGCCAGAAGAGGGAGGTGGAGAAGGAAGTAAAGGAGGATGGAACCCGGTTGATCGATTTGTGTAGGTTAGGAGCGGTCAGCGGGATCAAATGCCAACTGGCTATAAATGACACCTGAGAACGTCGAGCATATAGCTGACTAAGCAGCAGTGCGGTTTGCTGGTAAATTGATGCATGAGATATAAGTACACAGCGATGGCGGGGATGGGAAGCGACCTCAAGTACAAACATGCACGATCTGTTTTGCTGAAGAGGAAAGGCTAGAAACGCTAATATACACACATGTTATAATCTTCAATTCGTATCAAAATGCACCGAATATTATCGTGAGCGAGAGAAACTGCGCCGGACCGAGGCCGAGCATATCGGACACCAGCTACCACCGGTGGGGATAATGCATCTCCACTGGCGAGTCCGTGATCCTCCTCTCTTTCTTGCCAGTGCCAGCTCCTGGTCCTTCGCCGCCGTGGTCCCTCCGATCAAGCACGTCTTCGAGCCATCCTTGGCCGCTGTTCTTGACGTATTCAGGATCGAAGAAAGGCTTCGCTTCACTTCGTTCAGGCGACGACAAGTGAGGATATGGGATTGCACTACTACTATTGTCCAACCTCTCCGGAGGAAGGTCGGAGTTTTTCGTCTTATTATCGTTTTTGTGACCCTCACCGTCATCAGACGATGACGATGTCGACGGTGGTCGAAATGTGTTGACGAGCGGCGAGCGAGGTGTGGACCGCTCTTTCCCTATCGACGGAGGCGATACTTGACCAACAGCTGTGTTAGACCTCATCAACGTGGGCGCTCGCGGTCGACCCGAATAATTCTTTTGAGCGTTCGGCGAAGCAGGTCCTGCGCCAACCGTCCGAGCCCTTGTGAGATCTGTAGGTGAGACATCGGGAGACACGGGGTTTTGCGATTGAGATTGTTCTCGGTGAGCGGTACCGGGAGTTCTTGGGCTGGGGGCTAGCCCGTGGACGGGCTGGGTCTGATGTGGGAAGGTCAATTTGGGTGTGCCGAGTTGATGATAGTCCCTTAAAGTATCAGATAGCTCGTCGAGCTATATAGCACCCAAATCGTCAGTCTGTGTATTCCACCTTTACCAAGCTGAGGCGCTCGATTGTTGAACCTTGTCAAAAGTGTGACTCACTCTCCGCATGATTTCATCGACACCCCTTTCACGCTTCTCGGCAGCTTTTCCAGTGCCCTCTTTGATCCCCGAAGTACCGTACCAATTCTTTCCCTTCTCCGCTAACCCCAGGCCTTCCAGCTCGAGATGCATTCGTCCAACTTCCTCCTGACCCTTCAGCACGACCTCCAAATATCCTCTCAGTTTCTTGCTCATATTCGTCCCGTCTTCCGATAGTTGAGCATCAAATATCTTGAATATAGGTTGATTCGTGTCTTCCTCGCTTTTCCCTCCTCCTGCTCCTGTGCCAGGAGGAAGCGGTATAGCAGAAGGTAGTAAACCCTGGGAATGTGGATGGCCCGGCGCAGATGATGATCGATTCAGACCAGGTCGAGACGATTCGTGTTGCCCAGAAGGCGAGAGCGAGATAGGTGCGAGCGGTTTAACGTACTTCGATACGTAGGCATCGTGGACCGATGGAGGTGGTATCAGGGAAGGGTCATCGAGTTCGCGCTTCCCTTGGTTCTGCTTGTTAGTATGAGCAGGCAACGATGCGTCCATGCTTGATCGAGGAAGAGATGAATCGTCCCCGGGTAGTATCTTGAATGACTCGCTCGATTTCGAGGCTTCCGCTTCACCGTCCATGGCGCTATCCCGTCGTCCGCTTCGGTATTTGTGCTTGTGTTGTTTGGGTTTGCTAACATCCATGCCAACGTCCTTTTCGGCACCTGATAGGCCGAAATCTCGAGCTACAAGCGGTGCCCGACTGCTCCCTGCGCTCGTCATTCTGTCGCGCCCATGCCCGTGCTCGTTCCCATATTCATAAGCATGACCGTGTTCTCGATCGGTGTCCTCGCTGAGCGCAGGCAAGCTAGGCTGATGATTGAGCGCATGCGTAGGCGGCAAAGATATTGGATTATTAGATACGCTGAAAGGCGAGCCTAGGTCTCCGGAACCTGCGGACAGCTGCTTGGTCGGTGAGGGAGATGCGGGGGCCGGTAGGAGGCTCGGCGAGGGAAGAGGAGAGCTGTTTCCTTCGTTGATCGATGAGGCGTACGGTAAGGGCGGACTTGTCGCGTTTTGAGAATGAGAGGAGCGCCGGCGCGACAGGCCGGAGTAGTAGCTGAACATGACGCCGTGCGCGTGTGTGTGTGTGTCCCCGATACACCCGCCCGAGTAGAACGAAAGCGGAGGACAACGTAGTCCGCTTCGTGTTTATGAACGATATCTTATGGCCGTCGGTTTCATCATGACTTAACAGTGCTGAGTGACGCTTATCGGGGTTTGATGGCGGACACGTGTTTGCCCAGCATAGTCACGTGACCCAATCGTAGCGGCTAATCGTCTGCGACCACAAGTCTGAAACAGTTTGCCGATAGCCGAGGAATCACTCGAGCGCTCGTCGAGCGTCCACCTGGTTTACTGTGCCTCGGTTCTCTCCTACGGTACAGGTAGGTAGATATCTTATCTCTATTTTCTCTCGTATCTCAATCAGACTATATGTGTGAATGGTCAGTATCATCGCTCATGTGTCGCGAGATATCGCCTCTGACTACAGGCTCGGCGTCAGGTCCTCATGCAGCTGACACAGCGGTATCGAGCGGAGAAGATGGACTCGCCTTTGGGCTTTCACCAGTAGCGTTCCGACAACTGGTGGGCGTAAAGCCCCTCGGCTTCAGCTTCAGCGAACGTGACCTTCAAGTTGACATCATCATCAATATCGAGATCGTGCCCTCACCCTCATAGTAAGGCTTGCTTCCGCCTAACCTTTTCACTCCTTATTCCCGCTCGCTTCCGACAATTTGTCCTTCACCTTCCTCATCATCCACCAAGCGTCCCTCAGCTGTACTCTGAGGGATTCCGCCTCCTATTCGCTATCCCATGTGCCGCCATGTCGATCAGGGCGCTCCAACGTTCGTCCGCACAGTTTTTACATTCAAGCGCCTTCCTCTCCTCCCACATGCAGCGCTGCCACTGTTCATCCTCGTCCATGATCTCTCGCGCCCAATTTTCAACCTCTTGCTGTTCTTTGCATATCACCTAGATTTCCTGGGACTCCCATCTATAGCGATCTCTTTCTACCTGGATGCTGTTTAGTTCTGCTTGTGACCTGCAAATGGTGTTACATGTTTCCTCATATGCTGTCTCTAAATCCGAGTATCGATCTTCAAGACCGGGGTCGACCTGGTGGTCATGGAGTCGAAGTTTCTGCTCAAGCTCAGCGTTCCGACGCTGTCGCTCTCTAATCGTCTTCACCTACTCTGCTTGAACTGGATCGGGTCTTTTCTGGAGCTGCTGGATAGTCTCGTTCTTGAAGCTGATTAACCGGGGGATTCCTTCGAGCAGCTGTGTTTCAACTTGTACTTGAGTCTATCATGTCGTGGCAGCTCATCAGCATCACCTGGGATGACAGGCTCCAGGCTGGCTTATGCAAACTAAGTGCAGGCGCAGCCTCACTCATGTTGTCCGCGTGTTGCCGACGACTCTTGCATGGGTGTTGTGTTTTCGCCTACGGGGCATATCGAAGGAGTGGATTGATGTTTGGATGTGAGTACTTCCGGCTGGGACAAGGTTGCAAGTATGGCCCACCTCAGCTGTCTTCGGGACGATCACCACGGAAAGCTGGTCTCGGGTCTGCTTTTTCGAGAAGAGACTGAAAGCAAGCCTTAAGTCTGCGGTATACAGTGACGGGCGGACGGGGCTGGGAAAACCATATGGAGAGGTGGGTGGAAGAAGAAGCAAGGAAGAAGGAAGAGGCAGGCGGGAGGCACAGCATAGGAAAGCATTAGCAAGTACGGCTGCAGCACCTGGTCTGGGGTAAACAGTGTGCAGTGACCTGATGCCCGGACAAGGGAGGCCGTTAATTTCCCCTTCCGACCCAGCTGGGTCGCTTGAACCTTCTTCTCTGCGCATCACATGAAATACATGATCTCTCTAAATATCAGTCCCAACGATAGGTCCTGTAGTAACGCCTGAGCAGCTTGACGGTGTGTTCGCACGAAAGAGGTCACTACATCAACATTAACCCATCGTTAAAAGCTGCAGAGTCGCAGTGACAGGGTGTTACAGTAGATGTTTTCTCGCTGAGATACACTACTTGACTGATTTCCCTCGCTTCCTCGTCGGTTCCAGCACGTCTCTATTCTTGTTTGCTTTCGCTAATTGAGCCTTGGGAGATACACATATCTTCACCACTTTTGTGGTCGCATCTGACGGCATTAAACTTTGACTGCCACTCATCCAGATCTTGGTGGACTTCGAGCTCTTGCTGAATGTTTTTCCTGTAGGACTTCCTACGAGAGTCCCGGAGATTCTTGAACTTCAAAGAATCGCATTGGTAGACTCCAGCTCTTGACCAAACCTTGCCACTTCCGCTCGAATTGTCTCCTTCTCCTGCAGAGCCAGCTGAACCTTTTGAGGAAGCCGCTGACCCTCTTCGTCCTTGCTTGCAAGCTTAGCGGTCCATTCAGTCTCCATCTTATTGAATCGCTCGGCTGCCCAAGTGCATTCTTTCTCTCTCGCTTCGTTGACTTGACTCAGGAACTGTTTGAGGCCGTCAATCTGTTCCTTCTGCTTAGTGATTTCTCGAATAGCTCGAACGACTGCTTCTTCCCGTTCCTTGTTGACTCGTTGTAATGCCGCATTCTTGGACGTGCAGTCTGCCAGCTCTTCATCCCTTGTCTCCAGCTTGATTTTCGTCACGCCAAGCTCCTGCTCTTTCATCTTGTGTGTCGCGTTCTGTCGAGCCAGCTGATTATTGCGTCCTTCCAACTCAGTGATCTTAGATTGGATTTTCTCCAGAAGCGAAGGAAGAGGAAAACGGGGTTCGAAAAAGAAGCCCCATCACGCTAAGAGCGGAATATCTAGCCGGCGACACCCCTCGCCTAGCACAGCGTGACAAAGCATATGCCTCTTGCTACCTGGGTACTGTACAGTATGTGTTCGCCAGATGCACATTGTCGATTACAGAGTCTCGCTCAACACGGACCCCTTGTCACTTTCGCTGAGTCCACGTTGACCTACAGGACAACCTGTCTGTGTCACTGCCAGATTCACCCGTCCAAGCGGCGCACGCGAGTTTCTCTTCGCTGGCGTTTGATCACCACCTAATCGTCGTGTCACAAACGCTATGTCCTGCTGAACTAATGATAATCGTCTCTCTACTATCATTTACGATGCGCCTCATTCCTCATTCATGAGTGTTTCCGTTCCTATCTGGTCAGACTCCAAAAATCGGGTCAAACGCACGAAAGTGGCGGTAAAACTTACGTGCGTGGGACCAAAGATCCATGACCACGATCCCATTATAGCTTGCTCACTTGGAGACCTGTCATCTTGTTGTCTCTTAGAAAGATCATGTACAGGTACATCGAAAGAGCTCCTTTGCTGAGTCGTTTACTGTACTAAGGGCATCCCTGCTTCAGTCTTGGGCTGACAAAGACCTAGACAACTTAGACCACTCGAACTCTTCACTGTCCTGCAACCCCTTGGCTTCCTTAATGACCCGCTTAGCAGCCTCAAGCACCCTCGGGTCTCCCGCCCAGTCCAGCCAGCAGACATCCCGCATCGACTCATCTCGATGATCCCAATCGGAAAAGTCTCTCGCCACCTCCTGCTTATCATCCGATAGTCCGCTTTTGATATGCTGAAGATCACTCAGGTACGAGTTCTCAGCTACGTTTTCGGTAGTCAGAGTCGCTGTTCCGGTGGAACAAGCGTCGCTCAAGGCTTTATATCGCAGGTCAACCATATCACCCAGAAGAGAGACTTTGGCCTTCATATCAGGGTGGTGTGCCCCGAATGTGGTGAACTGCTGAGTGTCCGATATGGTATTCGCAGTCTGGTTGAGGGCAAGGCTTAGACCGCTGAAATAGGGGGCAGCGGACATCATGGATCGCATTCCAGAGACTTGTGCAGGGTGAACGTTGTTCGGGAGAACTAATGTCGGGTGCTCCGTGGCGCCTGCGGCAGTAGCGGTGGTGCGAGAAGAGTCCCGGACGAGTCCAGTGTTTGGCTTACTTTTACTCCCGTCTCGGATGACTGTACCGCCGACACTGGACGCATGCTCCAAAAACTTTAGACGAGACACATAGTCCTTGAGGTCGTCCTCACCAAGGAAGGAGTCGTAGACTGATTCGATAGCCAGGTGGGTAGCCAAGCTGACCACTGGGATTTCGTCGACAGTACCCGGATGGAAACTTTGGATTGCGCCACTTTCATGGTGCTCCTGATCGGATTTTTCCTCAGACTCAGGATAGGCGTTGCCAAGAACCCTCCCTTTCTTTGACTTGTTCGAATACGCGAATTGGATAGACGGGATATAAGACCCAACACGGCGAATATCCTTGCCCAGCCTTTTATCGAACAAATCCAGGACTTCCCGCTTTCCTCCAAGGTTGTGTCGATTCGCCATATCAGTACTGGCAAGCGGCGTAGCGTCGTACGCTTGTACGAATCGGTCGAGCGATTGCGCAGAGTATCGAACAATGCCGGAGAGCAGGGCTTTGGTGTAGTCTGCTTCGACTATACCCCGTTTACCGTTAGGTGGCGTATGGGTCATATCGTAGGGATCGTCTTCTTGAGCTACATAAGAAGGTATGCAGCGAAAGACGGCAACAAGAAGTGTTAGCTAAATCTTCCACAGGTGGTGTAGTGTAGTGTCTCACTCACCTTCGAAGCCCCTACCGGTAGGTGTCATACTTTCGGGATCGGATCTGTTCCACCCAGCGTCACCGAAAGCCAAACCTGGCTCGTGTCCTGCGGACGATGGTGGTAAGGGGTCCATGTTGTCCATCTATCTTGCTTGATAGTGTAAGTGTATGGGCAAAGCTGAGAGGATGATTGGGTATGCTGTATTTGGATTCAGTATGTATGATCTGTTCCCAACGCTATGGTAGTGATAGTAGGATTACACGCAAGTAGGTGAGCTTGGACTTTGATGCACCATGTCCAGTATATATAGCATGAGATAAGTGTCCGTAAAGTGAGGTCGCCAGAGACGCTGGATCGCCAGTGCATCATTCTTTCATCCTGCCTTCGAAGCCCCCGCCTTTGGGGCAACGTCTAGGACAAAGCGCGTGCAGAACACTGAACGAGTCACGAATGGCAAGAGAAGTTTGAATTCTGCAGGGTTACAAAGGATTTCATATGTATCTTACGATAGCCAGACTTACGAAGGCCGTGTCACCCTTTGAAGCCTGACGAGACTATGACGGGGCTCAGTACAATCTCGTCAGTGTCTTCGAGTCCTCATAAGGAAGGTCAGTGTCAAGTCCCTACATCCATCACCTCCCTATGGGCAGCATCCGGCAGCATCCAGAATCTCCCCAGTCCACGACAACATAGTGGGATGCATCTTACGCGTAAGCCTAGACCTTGAAGCCTGCGTCTTTCAGTGCAGCGAGGAAGGCACCTTGCACGAAGGAAGATGACAAGAATCGCCAATACTATCTTCCGCCTTCTTCGTCGCTTTCGCCTAGCGAGAATTGATTCTGCTCATCTACATCATGTTTTCTCGCACCCTCATTTCTGGCTCCGTTTTCGGAGTCCGATCTTCGAACGGGAATCAATGAAGGTGCCGGATTTGTCTGCCGCCCGTCTTTCTCCTCGAGGGCACCTGCTAGTCGAGCGAGGATGTCGCCCTGCCTATCGATCGTGCGACGGAGAGAGTCGATCTGCTCCAATAGTACCTTTTGAGTTATAGTGTGAGCTTCCTGTGAATCATACCTAGTTGGTAAGAAAAATAGAGCTTACCAGCTGATTCTTCGCTAATTTGATATTAGTCAGATCCCGCTCCTTCATCCCCTTCTCGGCGATTCCCGATCCATCAATGCTCCCATCCCACATCCTCGGTATGTTGCCCATCCCTCTTCCCGAAGACGCGCTGGAACTGGGTACCATATTGGTAGTCACAGCAGAATGAGGTGGCAAGGGCGAAATAGCTCGTGAGCGGGATGTAGCGGCCGTGCCTGGTAAGGGTGTCGAGAGGGATGATGCAATAGTAGGCAGGAGTGGCGCTGAGATCGAGCTATCCGGGGGTAGCGATGTAGGTGGAGGCGCCTCGCCTTCGAGCGAACCTCGAGGACTACTGGTGCTTGATGACTAGACCAATCACCCACATCAGCAACGAGCCCAAATAGGGGGATGCAATAAAGTATAACTTCCGATAAACTCACGGGCCTTGGGGCTTGGCTCTGCCTCGTCATAGCATCAAAAACAATCGCGAAGTTCCTGCCCAGCACAAAACTGGGTAGAGCGATGAGCAGCAGCCCAAACATGAGCAGGGGTACAGTGATAAGTTTGCCCAGGAAGCTCTTCGGGGTGATCTCGCCATATCCGACGGTACTCATGGTCACGAGAGAGAACCATGCGGTCTTGGGAATACTGTCGAACAAAGATGGGTCTCCGTCGGCATCGACGAAAGCGCCTAGCTGGGCATCCCATGTTCCCCTTTCGGCGAAGTAGAGCAGAGTCGAAGACAGCACGAGAACGAGCAGGATGAAGAACATCAAAGCGAGTAATGCGTCCTTCGATCGTCTGACGGCGACGTACATGACCTCGATAGTGAGTAACATTTGGTTCTGATACTTGAACGCGCGGAAGACTCGGAGGAGCCTGAAGGTTCGCAAGATCGAGAACCGGAATAAGATCGAAGTATCTTCGTTCTGCGCTACCTCGATATAGTAGGGTAGGATTGCGATCAGGTCCAGCAAAGCGAAGAAGGAGGTAGCCCATGTGTAGTATTGTGCCCAGCTATCTGAGTGAGCTAGAGATCTAGCGAGGTATTCGATGGTGAAGAGGATGACGATGAAGGTGTCTAGGCCAAAGAGACCTTTGGTCCATGCTGGATTAGTGTGGAAAGCTGGCATTGTTGACAGCGTGGTGAGGATGGCACTAGGGAAACCATGAAGGGGTTGAGGTCAGCTGCCGAAGTGGAGACGCACTATGCAGCTGACTCACCTGAAGATGATGAGGCCTGTGACCAAGATGTGGACGAAGAAAGCCTCGCGTCCACTATTCGGTTCTTCTAGCAGTAAATACAGCTTTCTCTTCCATCTCGTCTTCATTCCAGCGGCTACAGCGAAATGATCCTCTCCTTCATCGTTGAAACCCAGCATATGCCCAAAATCAGGTAGGTACACTTCTTCCGCATCATCGTGCCTTTGCTCGTCCTCGCTCAAAAAGGCTGCTCGGTGAAGTCTTCTAGGGGTGGTCGGATCTTCCGGAGAGTCAGGGTACGAGTGCGTTCTGGAGTGTCGTTTTCTCGGAGTGGGCAGAGTCGCGGACGGAGCAGAGAAGAGGAGATTGGCTGTCGATTGCGACGGGAGGAGAGTGAGCGTCCGGCCGCTCTTGTTGGCGGTGCTACTCGCTCGAGGTCTCGAGGGTCCGGCTTCATTTTCGGTTGAAAGAGAGGGTAGCTCGTACTCCTCTCCTGGTACAGCGTGCGAGCTGTTTCCAGGGGGATAAGAGGACATCTTGCCTTACGTGCCCGTTGAAAGAAGCTGCTGACTGAACACAGAGGTCGAGATTAGGATTGCAGGATTTCCGTCGCGTTGATCTTGGACACGTCAGTGCTTGCGACTCAGTCTCAAAGCAAGGCGTTCTTGACAAAGGGAACAGGATACCATCGACACTTCGACTTCGACTGTAATTAGCTTCTTCTCGGCACTCGATCGCTCGCTGGCTCGCTTGACGCGCCAAATTACACCCCACACCAACTAAACACGTCGAGCATAACCTAAACAAGTGAACAGAGCGGCGGTCGCCGAAGGCTGTTGCTATAGAAGGGAAGATAAATGGGTGGGTGATATAACTAAATTTTGAATCTGACGCCGGCTCCGAGGTGTGGTGGGTGAGCCTAATGAACAATCGCACATGTCGAGCTATACTTTACCTCGCTCGAAAGACTATAAAAGCTCGGCAGCACCCAATCACTGGATGGGCAGCACTTCTCGCAACATAACCCACACTAATACACATCGAGAGCTTTTGCAATAGTCCGCCAAAATGCCGCCCAAGAACAAGGGAAAGAAGGGCGGTAAGAAGAATGTCGATGACGATGAGTTCTGGTTAGCGCAACCGACTTCATGTTCAGGGGAAGGAGCAACTGCTGACCTTCGTATGTGGTTTCTGCAGGGAAAAGAAGGAAGCTGCTCTCGCTGCTGCCGAGACACCCGAAGCTGGAAGCGACGAGGATGTTCCTAAGCCTGTCAAGGGTGGCAAGAACAAGAAGTCAGGTGGATTGTTTGATCTGCTGGATGCCGGAGATGCTCTTGATGATGAGGAGGGTGGCGACTTGATGGTACGCTTACCTTTTACATGACTGGAGTGTTGCCCGTTCCCGATTACTAATGCTGATTATGGCGACTATTAAAGGCCACTATCCGAGCGAGCGCCGCCAAGAAGGACAAGAAGAAGAAGAACAAGAAGGTCGATTACGATGACGAAGATGACGATGCTGCTCCCCCTCCTGCGGCTGATACCAAGCCCAATATGGACGACGAGTGGCCCGAGGACGACGTGAAGCCAAAGAAGGGCAAGAAAGACAAGAAGAGCAAGAAGAAGGCGCCAGTAGACGAGGACGAGGAGATGGATGAACCTGCTGCCGAAGCACCCGTACCGACAACGGAGACGACAGCTGTCGACCTCGACGATGAGTGGCCCGAAGAGGATGTCAAGCCTAAAAAGGGCAAGAAGGGGAAGAAGGGAAAGAAGCAAGTGGCGGAGGACGAGGACGACATTGATGCCGTGTTGGAGAAGGCCGCTGCGGAGAGAAAAGCTGCTGAGGAGGCTATGAAGGTCTCCGAGCCTACTCCTGCGGCGCTTGAACCCGAGCCTGTGACGGCGGCCGACGAGCAAGACGGAGCAGAAGATGAAGGTCCGAAGGTGAGCTTGCCCAAAAATTCCTCGACACTTGGTCATGAGCTGATCCGATCCGATCGTAGATCTTGACAAAAGCTCAGAAGGAGAAGCTGAAAAAGGAGAAAGAGAAGGTGAGTTAGAATGAGCGTTGAGGTATTGTTTACTGGACCCAACACGATGCTGATACCGTATGCAGGCGAGGAAGAAGGCTCAAGCCGCAGCCAAGAAGGGTCAGGCAGCCGATGCCGCTCCTGCCGAGGAAGCACCTTCACCCGCGGTCGAACCTGCTGCCGAAGCCGAGGAGGAAGAAGGAGACGAGGACGCCGCCGGTGGCGACAAGAAGAAGAAAAAGAAGAAAAAGGCTGCCGCTAAGCCCGCTGAGCCTGCTGCTCCCGCCAAGGGCAAGAAGGTGCCCGCCCACATTCTTGCCATGCAGGCCGCCATGGAGGAGAAGAAGCGAGTAGAAGAGGAAGCACGACGTGCTGAGGAGGAGCGATTAGCCAGGATCGAAGAGGAAGAGAAAAGACTGGCTGAGGAGGAAGAGCGAATCGCTGCTGCCAAGGCTGCTAAGAAGGCTAAGGAGAAGGAGAAGCAGGCTAAAGCTAAAGCCGAGGGACGAGCTCTCACTCCTGCTCAAAAGCGAGAGCAAGCCGCTGCTGAGGCCCGAAAGCAGGCAATGCTGGCTTCCGGCATGATGGTCGCTGGGTTACAAGACGGCGGTGCTCCCAAGAAGAAGGTTGTGTACGGCAACAAGAAGAAGCAGCAACCCAAAGCCGCTGCTCAAGAAGCAGCCTCACCCGCGCCGTCGTCACCCGTGCCTGCGCCTGCTCCCGTGGAGGAGAAGAAGGCTGCTCCTCCCGTCAAGGACGAAGACAGTGGCGACGACTGGGACAAGTCTGAGGACGAAGTGGAGAAGGTTGTAGCAGGCGTTGACAAGTTGAAGGTCGAAGAATCAGAAGACGATTGGGATAAATCATCTGAAGACGAAGCTCCTCCTCCGCCCAAATCTGCACCTGCCGCTGCGTCCGCCAAGAATTCGACCCCTGCTTCTGCTCATGTGCCAACTCCTGCGGCTAAGTCTGCAGACGCACCTGCTGCTGCCGCCAAGCCCGCACCCAAGGCGAACGGCAAACCAGCACCTGTTGAAGAGTCATCTTCCGAAGAAGAATCTTCTGATGAGGAGACCGATTCCGACGAAGACAGTGATTCTGACGAGGACTCGGATGATGAGGCTGCTGCTCGAAAGGCCGTTGCTCTGCAAAAGATCAAAGACCGTCAAGCAGCTGCCCAAGCTGCTAAGAGCAAAGATGACCTCCGATCGCCTATTTGCTGTATTCTCGGACACGTCGACACTGGTAAGACCAAATTGCTCGACAAAATTCGACAAACCTCGGTCCAGGAAGGCGAAGCAGGTGGTATTACTCAGCAGATAGGTGCCACCTTCTTCCCGAAAACGGCCATCGAGGAGAAGACGCACGTCGTCAACCGGGATGGTGAATACCAGGTAAAGATCCCAGGTTTGCTCATCATTGACACCCCCGGACACGAGTCATTCACCAACCTGCGAACGCGAGGTTCTTCGCTCTGTAACATCGCCATCCTCGTCGTTGATATCACACACGGTCTTGAGCCCCAGACTATCGAGTCTCTTAACTTGCTGCGAAACGGCAAGACTCCCTTCATTGTCGCTCTGAACAAGATCGACCGAATGTATGGCTGGGAGGCCAAGCCTAACGCCGGCTTCCGAGAGACCTTGAATGCTCAGAACAAGTCAGTCAAGAGCGAGTTTGAGGACCGAGTACGAAAGACCAAGCTTGCTTTCGCTGAGCAAGGTCTCAACGCTGAGATCTTTGACGAGAACAAGAACCTCGGTCGAAACATCTCGCTTGTCCCTACTTCCGCCATTACCGGTGAAGGTATCCCCGACATGCTGATGCTCCTCGTCAAGCTCACTCAGGAGCGAATGAACGCTTCACTGATGTACATCTCGGAACTGGAGTGTACTATCCTCGAGGTCAAGGTTATAGAGGGTCTGGGTACCACTGTCGATGTCGTGCTGAGCAATGGTGTGATGAAAGAGGGTGACACAATCGTGCTGTGTGGTACAGATGGTCCGATAGTGACAAATGTCAGAGCGCTTCTAACGCCTCAACCTATGAGAGAGATGCGTGTCAAAGTGAGTTGAAATGACATGTGTGGATCGAAGCGTGATGTCAAGGCTCATCTGAAATCATTTGTTCATTAGTCCGCCTATGTCCACCACAAGGAGGTCAAGGCCGCTCTGGGTGTCAAGATCGCTGCTCCCGGTCTCGAGAAAGCCATTGCCGGTGCCCGACTCTATGTTGCGCAGGACGAGGACGAAGTAGAGGCCTTCAAAGACATGGCGATGGACGACTTGACCTCTCTCGCCAAATTCGTCACCAAGACCGGCAAGGGTGTCTGGGTACAAGCTTCGACGTTGGGTTCATTGGAAGCGCTCTTGACTTTCCTTGAGCAGATGAAGATCCCCGTATTCAACTTCGGTATCGGTCCTGTTCACAAGAGTACGATCGTCAAAGCTGGTACGATGTTAGACAAAGCGCCAGAGTACGCGGTAATCTTGGCTTTCGACGTTGTCATTGAGAAGGAAGCCCAGGAGCTGGCCCAGAAGGCCGGTATGAAGATCTTCTCTGGTGAGTGCAGGCCGTATTCTTACCTATGCAGCTGCGCATTTGCGAATTAGCTTGGTTCCCAGAGCTACGACACTGTGAACACATGATGAACCAAGCTCACACGTAACTGGTGATATCAGCCATGATCATCTATCACCTGTTCGACGCCTTCACGAAGTACATGAACGAGGTGCAAGAGGCTAAGCGAAAAGAGGCCGCTCCCAACGCCGTCTGGCCAGTCAAGATGAAGATTCTGAAGGCTTTCGCGCACAGAGATCCGATCATCTTGGGTTGTGACATCATTGAGGGTACGATGAGGGTCGGCACGCCCGTAGGTGTGGTCAAGGTGGATAAGGAGACTGGAAAGCGGGAGATCATCCCTCTGGGTAAAATGTGAGTGTGGTGTACACGAACTTCTGTGGCCAGTGAGAACTAGTCGATATCATCAAGCTTCCTATGAAATGTAACGGTCAAGGTCTGTTGCTGATCGAGTGAAACCCCTTCATCTACCAGCACTTCGCTCGAAATCAACCACAAACCATATGACATTCTCAAGAAATCCCAGATTGGTGCCGGAGCAGCCGTCAAGATCGAGCGAGCGCCTCACCAGTCTGCCAAGTTGTACGGCCGACAGTGAGTACAGGAGCTTATCTTTTAGCTTTCATCTGTCTTGAAACATTGCTGATTGGTGCTGCTTTACTGTGTAGCTTCGATGACAAGGATGACGTGGTATCTCTGATTTCCAGACAAAGTATCGATACACTGAGTGCGTATCCTCGTCACTGTCTCGTCGACTGTCTTACAACCGTTCATCATATACATATCTTACCCGCTGCAACCGTTACTGTCTGCGCTGTGCTGAGCAAGCTGAGACGACTCGTGCTGACCTTACTTCTTTGGCCCATGACCTTACACAGAGACGAACTTCCGAGATCAAGTAGAGATGTCAGACTGGGCCCTGATCAAGAAGATGAAGGTGGAGCAGGGTGTTCAATAATCCGTTGGCGCCGATCGAGGCGAGGCATCATTGACATATCAATGTTTGCGCCGCGCGTCTATACCTCTTCGAGGCTAGTAGGTCCCTCGCACACATTTCGGTCATCTCGTTTCGGAGCATCGCAGGTGGATCTGACCAAGACTGTGCCAGGACCAAGACTACGTGCATATTCTGATCTGATCTGATCTGATCTGATCTGATCATCTGTTCTTTCTTCATTCATCGGTATCGGTATAATCGTACTCTCATACGTCTTTCGTTCTTTTCTGCTTGTTTGCATGGATGCATTTCCCTGATTTCTAATACCAAGCATGTGAATCACTCCCAACATTCAACGATGATGGGTATTCCACTTCATATGTATCCTAGACGAGACTAGCTCTGCTTTGCAACTCATCAGGCTCGCTGATTTATCGCGTCAGAAGTGCACGTCTTACCACAGCGCAAGTATGGTCGTCTCGTCTTCCTAACTTGATTTATATGGTGTATCTGGTTGGGAAGATGGGATTGAAGGCGGATGTAAGGCATAGATGGTCCGCTTCCACCGGTAGATATCTATGTATATGTATAGAGATGTATAGCAACTACGGGATTGCAGCTGGAAAGCGAGCTGCTTATGGCATTCACTTCAATATGACGACTACCTCACCGCCAGAAACGATGCTGCCTCCTTGCCCAATCTTCACAAGATCCTTCTTCCGATTCGCCTTATCGCCCTGACACTCTTGTGCATCGGTCGGGCGATGATCCAAAAAAACTGAAGAGCGATGCAGTTATGTTCGGTAGATTCTGATCAACCGTTGTCTACAGATCAGCGTATGGCACGAAGTAAGTAGATTACGGGTCAGCGTTCCGCTCGTCTACTTGTGAAACGTATAGTAGCGCGGATAGATACGTGGATAGAAAGGAATGGTAGTACAGATTCCGTTTGGGATGAGCGAATTCAGACAGTATATCGTCAGTCATCACTCACGGTGTCACGATTCTTGTTCGACACAAGGGGCATTCCCGGCTGGTCGCCATGATCAGGTCAGAGCAGTCTATGTTACATTCAGAATTAGCTTGTAGCATCGCTGCTGAGGCATCGATCATGGTGGGCAGGAGATCTCTGAGAGGAGAGTGGGAATTACACGAGACTTACGGGCACATATACACAGATGACTGATCAGGCGGGAGTAGAGCGAATTTGATAGATTTTACAGTCAGCGTCAACCCAATCTTATTCCCAGCATAGTCTTCGAGACCGCCCACAAGGGTCTCTGAGATGATTCTAGTGATCGGAGACGGAGACTCACCCGCAATCAACCACGGCAAGCGTAGCCTCTTCATCCTGACACACGACGCATAATCCTCTATCAATTTCAGGCATAGGCCCCGTCGGCACCTTCACCTTGGCAGCTTCGTCCGTCTCACCATTTTCGCCCGTTGTGCCATTCTCGGAAACGCCGTTCGCGACGGGCTGATGAGCTTGGGCATCACCGTTGGCTTGGCGTTCTTCCTCAATTCGCTGGCGTTCAAGTCGTTTTCTTTCGTCTACAATAAGCTCGTTCACTCGGTCTATCAATTGGTCTCTGCGGCGCGGCTATGTCGTCAGCGTCAATGTCTCAATGAACTGACGCGACAGATATATGGCTGCGTTGCAGCCATCGAACATCCGATGTCACCTGGCGTAGACGATACAGAACATCCAGTTGGGGTGTATGTTTGAAAAACTCACTTCTCTAGTACCTGCTTGAAATCTACCCGGACATGATTCTCATACAAGATAGCCTTGAGCGTGCCTATACTCAGGCTCGCTAAATAACTCTTCGGTAGACTAACCAGGCTCAATATCGTTGGTACAGGCGGGGAAGGCTGCCTAACAGGAGCTGGTGCAGGCGCAGGCTTGGGAGTTGTAGCAGCAGGACGGGGTGCAGGCGCTGGGGAAGCTCTAGGGGGCGGCGGTCGAGCTTGAGCAGGTGGTGGTGGTGGGCGGTAAGATTGCGTTGGCGGGGGCGGTCTCGAGTAAGGTTGTGAGGAAGGACGAGCCTGGGTTGGGGGTGGTGGTCGAGGACGAGGAGTAGAAGATGATGATGATGAGGCGGATGCGGTTGATAGCTGACCCTGTTTCGGTACGGATCTTCTCCTGAAGTAACTCTATGAAACGAACCGGGAACGTCGAGGATCAGATCAGTACCGACCGAACATTGTCGTTGGGGTCACTTTCATAGCGACTTCAAAGGACTCACCTCGGCCTCGGGTGAAAGACACCCGGTGGCTGGATTTCTCGCTCGTACAACAGCCTGTACGAAATCTTCCTTCTCCTTCGGTCCTATACATGGAATATTATACGCCGCTAGGTAATCTTTCAGTCGCTTGATCGGTAATGCTCTCAACTGCTGCAATGACGCGGCCGTGACTATACGCAGTGTTGCAATCGAGATACCAAGCATCAGTATCTATATCGGAGCCGCTCAGCGTGGCGTGTAGAGAAAGAAGCGAGATTAAAGATGGATAGAGCACAAAACAGTCGGATTGCTTCTCACCTTGCAGATGTCCTAGGCAGAACAGACACACTTCTTCAACCTCGTACCCACTTCCACTACTCTCCTTTTTATCGTCCAACCCTAACCCTTCTTTGATCTCAGCGAAGAAAGCAGCCGGACCAGATTGGTTCAGGCTGTTATTCGACTGCCCTTGCTTGCGGGGCATGAGAGCCTGACCGTCCGAGAGACATGCTGAGCAGTATTCATAGCCGCAGTGACCGCAGACATGTTTCCGTCGCCAGAGGGGGTTGAAGTCTTTCGCGCATTGTCTGCATGCTGCAAGATCGCCGTCACGCATCGGTCAATCAGTCTGGCGTAACCACATAGCAGACACAGAAGAGCAAGGCATGATCAAGCTGAGAGTGCCTAGCACAGCTCACACGGGAACTTACTGGAAGATTCGGTGACTGGTGGCGGTCCGGATACTGTAGAATGTGCGATTGAACATGTCAGCGTGCTGTGCATGCATATGTAGTCACAGAGGCCAGAGTCATTCAACCTGTACGCATGATACATACATATTGGAAGACCTGCAGGCGGTAACCGAGCCGGACGTTGTGACTCCATGTTGATCAGCCGTTGACGGGCGGTTCAGAGGTAGCGGAAGAAAAGGCTCAAGCGCTTAGCTAGCTTAGCAAGCCGATAGTCGGTGCTGGACTTGGCGTAGGTGTAAGAGGCGCTAGGGTGGAGAGAGGCGTCAATTGAGGGGGTATTTCTTACGGAGACGGAGAATCCTCTGTGATCCCGAAACTGCCTTCAGGTTTGGTTGCAGCGATGGCAGAACGAAGAGGGTAAAGTGAATAGAATTACGATCGAGAAATGGTTTGTTGATCATCCAAGCTGTGTCGCCTATTGTATCTATCGTACGGTGATGACTGATCATGATGACGCAGGGTTCACTCGACAACCCCTTCGGTCATCTCCACCGCTCACCGCTCCCAGTAGAAGACACACACAATTCGATCACGCCGTGTATGCATGCATCCAAAGCCTCAACAGCGATCTTAGGTCTCGCTTTCGCCTCATGTCGCTGTGAGCGCCTTCCTCAATTGCCAGCAGATGGAAGAGACACCTCCTGAAGAACCACAGACCGGGTCGTCGGCAGGAGCACCCGAGATGGGCAAGGGCAAGGCCGACGGGGATGACGAGAATGAGGATATAGCTATCGACGAAAGATGGAGGCCATATGATAGGGTGGGCATCATGTCTACTCTCCTCAGCAGTCTCTGAGTTCCCGCGTTAAAAGACTAACGGTCCATGCTGATGCTGAACACAATATCGTTGGTAGCCCCGGATAAGGCATATCACTGGGTGAGGCCGGTATTTCGGCTGTGATAGACATTGTCTGGAATTCTTGCACTGACATATGTTTATGTGGATCTAGTATCCGAATTCACCAACTGACCCTCCCGGAGTCTCTCGCACTTGCCCCGAAACCCAAATCACCATCTATACCTGAAGACGACGAGAACGGCGATGGCTACTCTTATCCCCTCTCTCCAACAGGTCAGAGATCTCGCCGACTCTCGACTTCGTCCTTCTCCTTCGCCCATTCTAGCTCTTTGCGATACGAGCACGATCTCACCACGCATACTCGAGAGCGATCCTCATCGTCTTCAACCGCTAGACCATATTACGAGCCTCCGTCACCTACGGTATCCCTGCATCATACGTTACCGAGAACGAGAGTGACCAGACCTCGAGCACCAACTTTAGCTGGAGAAGCGCTGGAATCAGGCTCAGCTCTGGGCAGATCAGAGACCAGAGACCATGCATATGAGCACGAGACGCATCCGGACGGATCAGGTCAGGGCAACGACGCGCAGGCCAGACGGCCGATGAAATGCTTTATAACTCTAAAGGTGCCCAAAACGAAAGGCGCTGCCTTGGAAGAGGATGAAGGGGTTAGTGAGCGACGACGCACGAAGAGCGATGAGAGGGATCTTAGGAGGACCAGAGGCAATGGCAATGGCAACAGTAGTGGTAGTCAGAGTGTAGCCGTAAAACGACCCAGCCTGTTCACACGCACGTCATCATCGACTTCCTCGATATACGCCGCTTCATTACCTACCACACCGACAAAACCCAATTTGATCCGACCATCCATCTCTACATCGTCTTCTTCCAGCTCACTACCAGGTACGAGCGATGACGGACTCGAACCCAGACGGCGTACTGTCTCTCTCAACACATCATCTCGGAACATACCGAATTCGCCTTCGAGATCATCGTCAATTCCCTTTCCTTCTTCCGTATCCAATGGATCATTGTCGCGAACTCCTTCAAGATTGAGCGGGGAGGACCCGAGCGCAACACCACAATCTCTGAAGTCACCCCCGTCTTTCCGGGGACTTTCCATCAAAAAGTCGAGACCGTCCTTATCTGTCAGCCATCAATTGGCGAACGGTCACTTATCGCCCACTCAGTCAACTAATATACGTCGGTGCTCTGAACCGGAATCCAAAGACGCCCATCAGCCTCAAAAGGAGGGTAAGGAGCTTGACGTTGACAAGCCTAAGCCTACGGTCAAAGGCAAAAAGCGAGAAAGGGCACCGACGTTCCCGTTCTACATATCGTCGATTCACCGACCGTCGACCTATCCGAGATTTCAAGGTTTGGAAGAAGGCGATTTCGCATCATGGCTTACAGAGACCGAAAGCGCATTGGATGAAGTAGAGCTCGAGATATGGGTTGAAATACCTCAGGGACAAGACCGTTCCGCCGCCAAGTGGATCAAGCTCGACTATAGCGGGCGTTCACACAGTGTCGCGAATGGCAAAGGTAGCATTGTCAAACTGTCTCGCTTGAGAAGGGGTCCCGCTAAGGGACAGAACGGTGTTGAATTCACCTTTTTGCACGATTCGAAAGAGGTGTACCATATTGCCCAACATGGAGAAGAGGGCGAAGAAGGCGTCAGGCGGAATATTGTAGAGAGGAGTATGCGGGAGACTCGGATGAAGCGAGGCGCGGGCTTCGGCGGCTTGCACCAGTGGGTTGCTCGACTGCAGTAGTTCCTGCCATACAAACCACAAGTGCGAGCGATGCTGATCATTGTTCTGTTATCTCTATCGGTGTGGCGTATCAGACTGGTGAACCTTCAAGCCGTCGTGGCGGACACTCAGAGAAGTATAGAGCAAGTGCGCCGGGAAGTGGACCTGCTACTATACCAAGATACGGATCGAAGCGCTTTAGTAAGGTTTTTCAATCTCGAGTTTAAAAGACTTTCAGTTTCCGACCCGTCATCCATCTGAAGCTGTGCAGCGATGCTTACCTCGCTACCTGCGACAGCGGCGTGAGATCAGAGAGCGTCAATCGAGGATTCAGTGGATTTCAGAGAAGGTTAAAGAAGTGGAAAAGTCCATAAAGGAGAGTGAGTACGATCGGGACCGTAATTTCTCGAATTCTGTCGTCACTTCATGTTCTATCGTTGCTGCTCAGTTGCGCCCGCTGATTGTCGGTTTTTCACATTCGCTGTGCAGCGTCAGCCAAGACTACTCTTCGACAGCAAGACATAGAGACCAGACGACGGAATCTTCGTGAGGCGGAAGCTGCGGACGAATTGAGACATGGTCGAGCTAAAGATTTGGATAATGAGATTGAGCGTACTGAGTAAGTGCTAACTTTTTGACTATGCAATTCTGCCGTCTTCGGCGAGACTAATTGTTGATGGCCCGACTTGATTTCTGTTTGTCACACTCCAGGAACGAACGCATCTCCCTTTTACCTACCATTCACGCCTTACGAGCACATCATGCCCAGATGCTCGACACTCTCTTTCCCATCCAGCCTCTTGATCCTTCACAGCTGCTCTACACAATCCTCAATGTCCCCTTGCCAATACCCATTGGGCCCAAGGATCCGGCTCCACCTCTTTCGGTCCCCGAGTTCAAAGTCGACGAAAGAACTACGGCTGCTGCGCTGGGGTATGTGGCGCTGCTTGTGCAGATATTGGGTCATTTGGGAGGTGCCGCAGGCGGACTGCCGTATGTCATCACTTGTGCGGGGAGCAAAAGCGCTGTCCGGGATGGAACAGGCGTGATGCAGGGGCCCAGATCGTGAGTTGACTTTTCGACATGGCAACATGTGGACACTCCTCTATGAGGGAGCATCAGTGTTTCAAGCTGATATCATCTTCTCTGTGTCAATTAGATTTCCGCTGTATGCCAAAGGCGTGGAAAGGTATCGGTACGAGTACGCCGTCTTTCTGCTGAACAAGAACATCGAACTGGTGCGTTGGCTTCCCGTCGTCGCCGGATTGTCGGGCTCTGTGGCTTCAGCCGGTTCCCTGTACCTCCTGCCACAGCGATCCTGCCAGAGGTGTATTTTCTGACATAAATTATCACTGCTACTATGATTTCGCGTTCTGTCCAGTTAATGCAAGAGGCGAATATCCGCTTGTTAGATTTACGGCACACCTTACCAAACCTGAAGAACCTCCTCCTCACTCTATCTTCCACCCGCGTACCTTCCTCGACGTCTCTCCATTCCAGCAAGACGAGATCGCGAGATACTGCGTTCGGTTACGGAGGAAGCGGTCATCTGGGTCTCGGGACGCGTGCTGGACACGGACACGTCCATGCGCATAGGAACGAGAGCGGTGCGAGCACTCCAACGTTGCTGAACCCATTTTCAGGTGAAGGCTCAGGTGGAAATACGGATGGCAATTCGAGAGCTTCGTCAGCCGCCTGGCCCCATCTTGCACAGTCCCAAGCTCAAACTCATACGCAAATGGAAAGATCTAGATCACCTTCTGCTGCTGCCTACACTCCCAGTCCCTCAACCTCGCTTGCGGGTGACTCACCAATGAAGGCATCTCTCCCAACGACTTCTGGTATGACATCGGGCCAGCCAAACATATCGAGTCCGCTGAAACCGAAAGTCCAATCCGGCGACCGTGACCGCGACCAGGGCTCACGATCGGCAATATCAACACCACGACATGTGCACATGCGACGCAGTCTGCAGCGCGCCCAGAAGGAAGCTCATGTAGCGCAATGGAAATTGGGATCTTCGGTCGATCTGACTAGCGATGGGGAGAATCATGGACCAGAAGAGGAAAGTGATACCGTCGATAATGAAGGGAACCACAGTCATCCCTAGTCAATTTAACACTTCACATAGGTGCAATGTCACTTGCTTGCATAATCACGTGTAATTAGTTACGCGTGCCGAGAGCAATGCATCGAGCACGACATAACAAATCACATTACTATTCACATCGCCATTGTTACTCTGCTCTCGCGATTGCATGCAATCTACCATACATCTTCCGTTGATCGAACCCAATTTGCCGCACCAAAGGTAAACCAGGTCCAGTCTAACCCAGTCTCGGCTGACCGGGTGCAGCGTACGGATCTCGCATCTCCCCTTCTTCCTCCACTTCGCCCTCCAGTCCACGCCCTTTAGCCCACCTAGTCCGCTGAGGTGCACCGCCAATACTTGCGCCGCCACCTGCGCCAACACCGGCCTGACTCTGACCTAGCCTTGAGAGTTCATCCCTTACGACTCCTGACCCTTGCCTCGAAATTGGGATCGAGTTTGCATTTCGCGTAGGTGCCACGCCAGGGTAGCCGCCGGTCCCGCTGGTATCTCGATCGTCGTTCCTCCTATACCCCGGTGCGGTGAATCCTGACGGACTATCCCGACGTGATTCTTGCTCTGGCGATCTCAGATCTCTGGGGGATGTTCCGCTTCCTGAGGTAGTACCATTCCCGAATCCTCTTCCGAAACCGGTTACATTGTCATCCCCTGAACCTGGAATATCCCCAAACATCGAATCTGAGGGCGGAGCGTTATCGCCGCCTGGCAGTTCACCGTTTTCAAGTGCCTTTTGACGAGCCTGAGCGCGGATTCGGAGGATCTCAGAGATTAACAGGCCACGAGAGGTCGAGTAAGAGATGAAGGCTGATGAGACTGTGGATTTGGAATTAGGTCGATTCGGGTTGATTGAGCATGGCAAGATGATTCAGTTAGCTTCGATTCTTCTTTTCATTGTCTCACCCCCCATCCGATTAGGCCATGGCAGATGGATAGATAAGTCATGCATCAAGGATGTTTTTTCCGTAGTTATAGTGCATGAGCAGTATGGACGAGGCCAGATAAATAAATAACATCTACTCACATAGGAAAGTGAGGGACAACGCATTCCTTGACGGAGTCCGACTTTTGGGCATGAAGCGCTTGACAAGGTAGGCTGGATGGACAGGTTGAGAGGAAATAAATGTCAGTGTTTGTGGTCATGAAGACCCGAACAACGGTCTGGAACGAGATGTGCAGACGAGATCAAGTGCAGTTCGACTGGTCGTATGTATTGCGCAGAGCCGCAGAGGCTCTAACATCGGAACAGTATCTGCAGTCCCAGCTAGAAGTGGGAAAATCCACGATGCGTGCGATAGCAGCCCGCTACTCACTCAAAACACCACCTCCAATCAATCCCGTGATCATCCCCCTCTCCGTCGTCCTTCTATTCAGCCGCTTATAATCCTCGAGGGTCATGATACTGCTCGCCGACCCACCGAGATCGATTGTCTCCTGTTGTCCGGATCGAGGATCGAACAATACCAACTTGGGCTGAGGGGACATCGGTCTCGGTCCGGAGCCGCGAGAAGGAGAAGGGGAAGCGGAAGGGTCGTAGTCATTGGGTCCGCGCGAGCTAGGGAATGAGCTTGATGTAGGAGCGGTGTCAAGGGGTGTTAGGGATCCTGATACAGAAGCACGACATTCAGCTTCAATTCGTACTACGATACAAGTCCTGCTGTGGCCTTGACCCTGAGGAACGGTCGCCTATATGGCCAACTTGACTCGATCAATGGTTGTGCGACGTGATCAGAGGCTAAGCAGAGCCCAGTCTTGATGAAGACGCCCTCCGGCAGCCGATTCAACACTCACCATCGTCGATCGGGGTGGCGGACAGATCGGCTTCTCTGAGAGGCATCGTGGAAAAAGTGTTAGTGGATGTGTAGATCGGTCAGCTATGGTGAAGGATCGCTTCGAATGGTCGTTCGTTGGTTGAGCGATATAGAGGTGATGATATCTTGATATACGATGGCCGTCCAATGGGGATGTCGATGAGATGAGATGATTCTCGGCTGAGCTGCAGCTGGGCTTCTAGCTAACTTATAGCTTCCTAGCTACGTCACCCTACAATCCAAAGACGGATGGCGGTGATGGCCGACTCCGTTGGAAAGGAAGCCGGCAAGGAAAGAACGGGATCAAAAGTTGAGCGAAGTAGTCACGTACGCGTGAAACAACGCTTGTCAACGTAATTATCCTTGAACTTATACAGTGATCTCCAACACGAGAGATACATCGGATCAATAACATAAAGAGCTTTCTCATCTTCAGAAACTGCTGCTTGCTTTCTCCACTCGAGAAACCCACCCGCAGGCGCGCTACACCAGATCAACACTTCTTCATTACTGCGTGCGAGCAATCATTCATCTCGTTCCTCGTCCCTCGTCAGACCAACCATCATCATGCCTCACACGCCCATCCCCCAGATCCCGGGGACCCTCCTCGACAATCCCGAGATCCAGCGTTTCCTCGCTCAACGAGTCGCCGGTCTTTGTGGACTCAACTCGCCCAAATTCCCAGGTTCGCAGCCCGTATCGTTCACTTCGAGATCGTTGGATCTGCTGGAATCAATGAATTTCTGGGTGTGCGAGAAGAGTGATGGAGTGAGGGTGTTGGTATTCATTGTGATGAATGCCATGAGCGGGAATCAGGAGGTATGGCTTGTGAGTATTGTTACTCTCTGGCGTCTATCTTAGATACTTCCGCGTAGTCACACTTCTAGTTGCCCCTGTGTGGGCTTTGCAACCCGTGTCCATCAAAGACTGAAGAAGGCGCAATGCGGGTGCATATGAACTATGTGCCAATACCTTGCGAAGAACAAATAACGCTGAGAGGAGGACAATATCTCTATGATATGTGCACTCGCCTTGACCGTTGATCTCGAAGGTTCTTGAGGTAGAGAGAAGCTGACATTAGTCACTTCCGTCATTCATTGATACTCCCAGATCGACAGGAAAGAGCGGTATTTCGCTATGCAAGACCTCCACTTCCCGCACTGGGAAAACATCGACAATCCACTTGGTGAGACGATATTGGATGGGGAGCTGGTGATTGATGTTGACCCAAAGATGGGTGCTGTGAGTGATCTCCAACGATTACATTGTCGTTGTCCTCCCAAACCAATGTCAGAGATAGCATGCTCATGCTCATCATATTCGACTGCAACATCTCATTGTCACTGTAGGAAACTCTCCGGTTCTACGCTTTCGACTGCCTCGTCCTCAACGGCGAGAACATCATGAAGAAGCCACTACTTAGCCGATATGGGGTAAGATCACAATTGGTCATGGTCGTCCAACAGAGCTGACGGTGTACGCAGAGATTACGAGACTGGGTAATAAAGCCTTTCGAACAATCTTTGAGCAAGTACCCGGAATGGCGGGATGCTTTACCTTTCCAGTGAGCTCATGAGTACCGGAGTTCCAATTTTCCTGATGTGTCCTGATAGCTCACCACATGGCTCTCGATCGATGTTGATCCCTGGTACAGGGTCGTGGCGAAGGAGCAGGAACTATCATATCACCTCGGCCACGTACTAAAGGTGCACATACCGAAGTTGCAGCATGGACACGACGGATTGATCTTCACATGTGTTGAGTCGGAGTACGTGCCCGGTACCGACGAAAAGATGTAAGTCCTGGCACGCGGCCCCCTATCATCATGAGTATACCAATTCTATCCGCATCATTCACACAAGATGCGAGCTGATCGCAACATATGTCACCCGTACATGCTCTGGTTACTCTCATTACAGCTTGAAATGGAAGCCACCTTCCGAGAACTCGATCGACTTCAAGCTCGAACTTCGATTCCCCCCATCACCGCATAATCCTTCAGAACCCGATTATTACGCTAAACCTGAATTTTTGCTTCATACGTGGCTGGGCGGAGACCAGCACGAGTTTTACGACCACATGGGTATGGAGGATGATGAGTGGGAGAAGTAAGTGCTATTCTTCATTAATTCAACCCCACATTCGAGAAAACGGGTGGAAATTGGAAAGGTCCCGTCGAACCTTCCGATTGTCCCTTGCATTTTGAGACATCAGAGGCCAGGGCGATCTCATAAAAAGACAGAACTAACGTGACGCAACGAAAATCACCAGGTTCAAGGAATCAGGCGAACAGCTAGATGACCAGGTGGTCGAAGTCTGTTGGGACACAGAGAGGGGATATTGGAGGATGATGAGAATACGCGATGACAAGAACAATGCGAATCATAAGTCGATCATGCAGAAGATCTTGATTAGTATTGAGGATGGCGTGGAAATCGAGGCGGTGAGTAGTAATTATTATTGCTCATAGCTTAACTATACTGTTCATCACAATGCTGACTCAGGGCGTCGTTGACCTATCAGTTGTTATCACGTACCGACGCGATAAGGACAGCGTGGAAAGCCCGAGAGCAAGCCAAACGATCGGGAACAGCGCCATCGTCCTCAGGTGCTGCTCAACGCAGACCACCTCCGCAGCAACAAGGTGGTCAAACTCAACCCCCCACACCTGGCGGAGCGAGAGGCAGTATGGGGTATCCTAACACACCTGGAGGGGGAGGGGGAGGGCAAGGATATGGACAGCATCAAGGCCAAGGGTATGGAGGTATGGGGGTTGTAGCGGGTCTCAAGCGATAGAGCAGTCAGGATCGCGACCTTTAGAAGTGCTTACACTAGATTCTTAGGGCCTGGTCAAAGGTTCATCAGTCCTTCATCGTTGTATATACCAATCATCCTCCGCGAGATACCTAGCAACCCTGCATTGTTCAGCTCTAAGTTAATGCATAGCGGGCTAGCCCCATAAGAGCCTTCTCGCGACGTAACAACAAGTGCCACTTGAAGCCCACGTTGTCCTACGGTGAAGTGTGGTTTAAGCTATAACTCCGAAAACGCCGCTCGCGTATGGTGCATCCCATTCACCACGCGTTGGACGCTAGCGCTTGCACTCATTCGATGCACCGTTTCCAGTCAAATATCATCTGTCCTCGATCAATCAATCTCATCCTCTTCCTCGACCCTCTCTCCTAGTCTTCACACTCGACTTCATCATCATAGTCAATCTCGTCGGCTGCTATTCCCAAATAGAGTAGCGCCAGACTTCCGACAGACTCTCCGAACCGGCCGACCCTGACGCGCTGGGCACGATCATTTTACGCTGGTCTGAACCTACCGGAGTCGGATCTGGGCAAAGTACAAGCGACTCAAGTGAGACACGTCGAAAATACCCGACATCGATAGATCAAAAATTAGAAAGGGAACACTCTCTTAGGAGAGAGATAGCGTTGAATAATTTAGGGCATCATGTTTGGAGGTACTTCAAGTTGGGGTCAGCCTCAGCAGCAACAACAGCAGCAGCAGCAGGGTGGAGGGTTGTTCGGAGGTGGAACTACAGGTGGATTTGGACAGCAGCAGAATACTAGTAGTGAGTATACTTGATTCTGTTTTGTGCTCAGACGGCCCTGGCCATTCCACCAAAGCCGAAAGGGCACGATTACATGAGAGATATAGAAGCGCGACTGTCGACATTCCATATTGTATCGTCCACCCTGTGGATAGGCGTATGCTTGTCCTTTTCATCATGGATTTTGTCAGCAAATTGATCTCTGGTCGCATCGATTTTGGTTCTCTACGATCCTTTGGATTCGTGCTGATCGGCCGTGGAACATGTCCTTCTCAGCCTTTGGTCAGCCGGCTACTGGTGGATTCGGTCAGCCCGCCCAACAACAAAACACGGGCGGAGGGCTCTTTGGCGGTGGATCTACAGGTAGCACTGGATTTGGTGAGTCCTGTTCTCCGTAGTACTCTTCCGCCGCCCACAGACTGCTGATGAGTTGATTGCGCGTTTTCCGTTCAGGCGGATTTGGTGGTGGGGCGCAGCAGACACAACAAAGTAACGCTTTCGGCGCGGCGAGGCCAACTTTTGGTGCTACAGGATCGACATTCGGACAACCTCCACAGCAGAGCAGTGAGTCCATCAACATGTAAATACCCAGGCGTGACCAATCGGCAGAACTGACGTTAACTACTCACCATAGCTGGCGGCGGTCTTTTCGGCAGCACGGCGCCAAGTACGGGTTTCGGATCTACCAGCACTACTTCATCAGGTGGTCTGTTTGGTGCCAAGCCTGCTACCTCGACAGGCTTCGGTGCGGGCGCCACTTCCGGCCTATTCGGTGCTAAACCTACAACCACCTTCGGTCAGGCTCCCGGAGGAAATCAGGAAGTGTTAAAAGGTCCAAATGAATTGCAAACCTACCGTACCGATGTTCCCCTTCCTCCCCCTCCTGCGCAGGGTACCGCCAACCCCGCTTACTACCCCACCTGGCAAGGCGACCCCTCGACCACCGCCATGGGCAAGGAAGGTCCCCCTCACCTTTTCCACTCTATTACCGGAATGTTGCCGTACCGAGGTTGTAGTCCCGAGGAGTTGAGAGCGCTGGACTACCAGCAAAACAGGAAAGAAGCCACTCAGCAACCGACTAATACCTTTGGTGCTTCTACTGGAGGTTTCGGACAGCCAGCCCAGACTGGATTCGGTCAACAACCCTCAACGACTTTCGGAGCCCCCAAACCTGCTGGCGGCCTCTTCGGTAGCACTGGTTCAACCGGTTTCGGCGCTACCAGCACCGGTTTTGGTTCGACTCCTGCTAATACCTCTGGGGGCCTGTTCGGGCAGACACAACCGCAACAGCAGAATCAGTCACCCTTCGGGCAAAGCACCACCGGCACGACGGGTGGACTGTTCGGTCAGCCAGCTCAAAATCAGCAACAACCTGCAGCAGGTGGTGGTCTTTTTGGAAACACCAACCCCTTCGGAGGTCAGAACAACCAACAGCAGCAACAACAAACTGGAACCAGCACGTTTGGCGGTTTTGGACAGACGAAGCCTGCTTTCGGTGCAACGGGTAGTACTGGATTTGGGGCGACGGGAGCGAACACTGGAACAAGCACTTTCGGCCAGACTAGCGCGACAGGATCAACTGGATTCGGAGGATTTGGGCAGACTCAGCCGAACCAGCAGCAACAGCAACCAGCTACAGGTGGACTATTCGGTGGCGGTGGTTTCGGTGAGCTAATTCGTGGTCACTGCTAGATTTCCTGCCGGCGTCGCTGATTTTGTTTTACAGGGTCGACCGCCCAACAACCTCAGCAGAGCACCGGCACTGGCCTATTCGGTCAGACTGGCCAGCAGCAACAACCGGCCACTGGTGGATTTGGTGCGCCGAAACCCGCTGGAGGATTATTCGGCAGCACTACTACTCCTGCTTCAACTGGAACGAGTGGATTTGGTGGTGAGTCTGATATAATGATGATTCGGATGAACGTCGTTGCTGATGTCCAAACTTCACAGGCTTCGGTCAAACAGCCCCAGCACAGCCTGCATCCACCGGACTCTTTGGTCAGACTAACCCTCCGGCCAGCACAGGGACTGGACTGTTCGGACAGACTCAGCCTCAGCAGAACGCGCAGCAGCCCGCTTCGACCGGACTCTTCGGCAGCACTGGAACAAGTGGGGGTCTCTTCGGTGCTAAGCCTGCTACCACCGCGCCCTCAACTGGACTGTTTGGTCAGACCCAACCCGCTCAGCAGCCTGCTCAGACCGGTACTGGCCTATTCGGTAACACAGGCTCAACCGGCACAGGACTCTTCGGCAACACCGGCAGTACGTTAGGTCAGCAGAATCAGCAGCAAAACAACTCTCTTGCCAAGCCCGCGGGGACAGGCTTGTTTGGTGGTGGTACCGGTCTCTTCGGTAGCACCGCTCAGCCTCAGCAACAGCAGCAAACCGGGACAACAGGCGGGCTGTTCGGTAATCTTGGTCAATCTCAACCTGCATCAACCGGATTGTTCGGCAACACCAGCACTCAGCAGCCTCAGCAATCTAACCTTGGCGGTAGCCTGTTCAGCGGATTGGGTCAATCTACATTCCAGCAACCTCAACAACAGCAGCAACCCTCCCTTACCGCCTCGATCGATCAGAGTCCTTACGGCAATAATCAGCTTTTCCAGTACACAGGTCAAAAGTTGGAGTATGGCTCGCAATCGAAGAAACCTGCTCTTCCTCCTCTCACAGCCTCGTCTTACAGACTCACGCCCAGTACCAAGGGCAAAGTCAACAAGCTCCGAGGCTTCGCTTCGCCCCTCACGGCCTCCCAGAGTCCCGCTCGATCCAGCACGCCTCTCGGTTCCGTCAATTCCCCCGGTCGATCCAGCCTTCTCGGCTCACCCGCTGCGCCTGATAGGTACAAGGGTCTGACGGACACAGCTCTCACACCCAACGCGTTTGTGCCTCGGCCTAGTATCAAGAAGTTGACCGTCACTCCCAAGGTCCTTGGTAGCAATGGAAGCTCTGATCAACTAGAATCAGTGTTGGGCAAATCTGCTCTAAGAAGCTCAACAGGCAGTTTGGTGCAGCCTACCCCCGAGAGAGCTGCGATCGCTCCTGGAAGTCCCGCTAGCAACTTCTTCAACCCTCCCGCTGCCACCAATGGCTTTTCTCGACAACCCGAGCGGGTCGACTCTCCCCATCGACGAAACGCTTCTCTCGCCGATTCTTCTTCTCTTCGTGTGTCAGGTTCTGAGCGGGCGCCTAAGAAGGGAGAGTACTGGTGTAAGCCCAAGATGGAGAAGCTGCGTCAGCTTAGTCGACAAGAGCTCTCTGAGCTGCACAACTTCACCGCTGGTCGACGAGGCTTTGGAGAAGTTACATTCCTCGAGCCCGTCGATCTCACCCTCGCCCCCCTTGAGGATTTGTTAGATACCATCATCGTCTTCGATCAATCGGAACTTTCGGTATACCCTGACGATTACCCCGCAAAGGCACCTCAAGGTCAAGGTCTCAACGTGCCGGCTCGGATAACCCTCGAGAATGTGTTTGCTCACGACAAGGCCACCAAGGAGCCCGTCCGAGACCCCTCAGATCCCAGGTACACGCGATTCCTGAAACGAGTCAAGAATATCCCCAACACCGAATTTGTCGGATACACTGATGATGGAACTTGGACTTTCAAGGTCGAACATTTCAGTCGATATGGTATTGACGATTCGGACGAGGACGAAGTCGAACCTCAGACCAAGGCGGCCCCGCCTAAGAAGACCGCCAGCTCTGACCAATCATCCTCGCGAACCCCCGAGACCCGAGATGATGACGAGGATGAGGATATGCTGCCTCCCACGAAGGGCTTGAGGGACTTCGAGGATGTTGAGCACGACTCCGGGCTGGAGGAAGAGGAAGAAAACTCGTTCGAAGAGGAAGAATCTTTCGACGAGGAGATGGATGACACGTTCGCGGACATGCCTGCCCAGCCCACCTGGGATCAGCCTATCAAGCAGAAGATTGGTGCTGAGGGCATGCGAAAGCTGCGGGAGATGCAGACTTCTTTCTTTGGTCATGCTCCTCCCGCTCAGCCTGGAGTGTCCAAATCAGTTCTAGGAAGATTTGACAAGAAACGGGATTTAAAGGCAAGAGCCAACGATTCGTTTTTTGGTGAAGCCGGAGAGGATATTGTGAAGCTTGATGAGCGGGCCGTCAAGGTGAGTAGGCACAAAGGGGTGTCCCAAGACGCTCTCTAACTAGGTCTATTTGCTGATTTTCCCACGCCCGCCAACAGCGCACCTCTTTCGGCGAGACAGCAGTCAGCCCACCCAAACTCCGACAACCGAGGAAGTACTCTAAAGTGACGATAGCGGACAGCGTGGTAGATGGGAAAGAAGGAATGCGAGCGGATGCCGGTCTTGCGTTGGGACGGTCATTTAGATGCTCATGGGGACCTAATGGAGAGCTTGTGCATTTCGGACAGATCTCTGCGCCGGAAGCGAATTTGTGAGTTTCACGTTTCCCCATAGCCCGAAGACACCTTTTTTCGATTTCTTACTATACAATGCATGGCAAGCTGACCAGGTCGAACCAATCGGTATATATAGCTCGCCTGATACGCAAGCAATTGTGCATATTGAGAAGGTAGAGATTCTGGCCAATGAAGCCAAAGTCGAGAAGGCACAAGCGCAAAGACTACTCAACTTACACCTCGAGCATACTTTAGTGGATACCCTTGATGGCGTTCCTTTCGCGGCAATAGACAGTGCCATTCGTTTCCGAGACTTCGCATCTAGCTTTGACGCCGGTGACAGATCTCACGAGGCTAGCGTCTTCCGACTCGGTGTCGCCCTTTTCGACGAAGTTGATCTCCGACTTCCCGAAGACGCTTCTGAGGATCTGATGCAGCGCATTGCCTCGATCAGGCGGAAACTTGCGCTTTCCAAATGGCTTGAAGATGCTGTTGCTCCTTCAGTCGATTCGGATCTGATTGCCAATGGCGAAGATCGACCCGCCAAGGTGTTCACCCTTCTCAGTGGACATCAAGTCGAACGAGCTGTCCAGTCCGCTTTGGAAGGTGGTGATTTGCGGTTGGCCACCCTCATCTCGCAAGCTGGAGGCGAGGCGGTCTTCCGAGAGGAAGTGTTGAAGCAATTGGAGGACTGGCAAAAGTATAAAGCGGACCCGCTTATTGGTCTGGGTTACCGGAAACTCTACGCACTCCTCGCAGGACTCACCGATATCTCTCCCGGCGATCCGTCCCGAGGTTCTGACGGTTGTCCTGACGTCCTCATTGCGAAAGATCTCGACTGGAAGCGTGCCCTGGGTCTTCAGATGTGGTACGGTAACTCTTTCGAAGACACGATCAGTGACGTCGTATCTGCGTACGATGAGTCACTTTCTTCTGCTCATCCGCCCGCCAGACCTCTTCCATCGTACATGGAAACCCCTTCGAACTTGCCTCGCAAGTGGAACAACCCTACTGAACCGGCCGACATCATATACAACCTCATCAAGCTGTACTCAGACATCGCTGTCTCCTTAGATCAGGTTCTCCGATCACGGGATACTTCTGCCTCGCCCATCGACGTTCGCCTTGCATGGCACCTCTACCTTCTTCTTTCGCGCGTACTAGACAAGCGGGACTTCGAAGACCGAGAGGATGATGGGTACAGCGCGACTGCTGATCAGTTGACTGCTAGCTATGCGGCGCAGCTGGAGGTCAGCGGCGAATGGAAATGGGCTGCTTTCGTCCTTTTGCATCTTGAGACCGCTGACGGGTAAGTCCGGAAGACGTTGCTCCTGTGCGCGCAAGCGTATTGGCTAAACTGACTTGACGACGCTTTTTACAACAGTCGAGAGAAATCTCTCCGGAACTTGACTTTCCGACATCCCGACATGACCGCAGAAGACGAGCATTTCCTGACCGCATCCCTGAAAGTCCCAGCATCATGGATCCACGAATCACGAGCTGCTTCGTTCTCGTCCGCCGGTAACGCGTGGGCGGAATACCACGCTTTGCTCCAAGCCGGACTATGGGATCGAGCGCACAAGGTCCTCATAGACAAGCTTGCACCTGAAGCTGTGATTAGGGACGACAAGGCATTGTTGAGGCGATTATGTTCCGGTCTCGACGGCAGAGGTGCGGCTGGCTGGGAATTTGGCGGAAAGGTGAGCAGGCTACACCCCAAGACACTCATCGCATAGCTGACAGAACCTGTTTGTGTATCGTAGCTCTTCCTCGAATGGGCAGACCTGACGACCGACACCGCTCGACTGCTGTCTTCCGTCCTTCAAGCGGGTTCTCATCCCGATCCACGGGACTCAGCTGCTCTCACCGAACATACTCGAACCCTGCCTCGGGTACTACAGCTCTTGCCGGCCTTGTTCCCTGACAAGCGAGATACTCAGCAAGTTGCCAGCTTGAGCGAGATGTTGAGTCCGCTGTATCAGCTTGCAGGGGTCCTTCACAACGCTGGATACGTGAGTGATCAGCACAATCATGGTATAATGGAAATCGATCTGACGTGTTGGAGCGAATTGCCTGCTCTCCCTGCAGATTGCCAAGCAAAGTGTGCCGACATACCTTGTCGACGAGGACAGGATACATCTACTCCAAGGGGCAGCTTATGAGTCGTTCAACAAGTCTCTTGACGCCTTGCCCGCTGTGTCTGCATAATGGCCTTCAGACCAAAGAGGAGAATCAATCGCAAGAAAAGAAGTACGGTCTTGGTGTAAGATTTCCGGCTTCGCTTCCGTTTCAACCAGTTTTCTAGCATATATACCCCGGTTTCAATTAGGTTAATTATATCAATCATTCAGCATGGGTCCATCAGGTCCTTCTTCGCGATTTCAGCAGATTAGATGACAAAGAAGAAACTCAAGGATTGGTTACACGGCCGGCAATGATTTCCATAGCATTAGGTAGACACTTATATAGGTATGTAGGTATGACTAGGGACATGCTCTTTACAACCAATGGAAGAATGCAACAAAATGAAAGAGGAAAGAGAGGGGGGGGGGTCACTGATGTTTACGTAACTTGGATTCCCATCGAGTCGGACCGAATTCTAGCTAGGGGCGAAGCAACGAGATGTCCGCAAAAGTCACGCCAACGCCGTAACTCGAGTGGTCTCGACTTTTTCGACAATTCGGCCTTGCTTCGCTGCTTTGCTGCTAACGGACAAAGGCATTCCATAGAAAAACAGGACTACTTGTATATACCATCGTCACGCACACAGCTACAGTCATACTGAAAATGGCCGAAGACATGCGATACTTCTCCACTCGAGGTGGGAGCGAGACTCTGTCTTTTGAGGATGTGAGTGATCTCGCTGGGTCTTGGCCTGTCTCTTTAACTCGGTGGCCAGCAACGTGTGAAGCGATTTAAGATGGCCAATGACACTGACGCCGACGGCGACAGGGCTTGGACTGACAGAGTTTCTAACAGCTCTTTTCCTGAGTGCATTTGGCTTTGGACAGGCTGTGGACTGGATAGACGGGAAACGCGTCATGAACAATAAACAGCTGATCACGTTCCCTCTTTTCTGTTCTTTCGTAGGCTGTTCTCACTGGACTTGCTCCCAATGGAGGGTGAGTTTTTTTCCTGTTCTGCCTGTGTGCAGTATGTCTTGCTGACACGGACGACTCGACCTTTATCTGCTCTTGTCATCTTTTCCAGCCTCTACATCCCGACGCACATCCCCTCCTTGCCCTCAGACTGGCAGACCAGATGGTCCTCCCTTACCTTCCCGCAACTCTCGCACGAGATCCTCTCTCTCTTCGTCCCCACCTCGGTCATCCCCTCTTCCGACCTGTCATCCATCATCAACACCGCCTACTCGTCCTTCCGACACGAGCTCACCACCCCCTTAAGGCAGACCGGAGAGAAAGAATGGGTTTTGGAACTTTGGCATGGACCCACGTGGGCTTTCAAGGATGTCGCGCTGCAGTTCCTTGGGGAGCTGTTCAGGTATTTCTTGGAGAGAAGGAATGGGGTCTTGGAGAAGAGTGGGAAGGAGGAGAGGGAGGAATTGACGGTCGTGGGTGCTACGAGCGGTGATACTGGATCGTGAGTGGGCGGGCGGTTGTGCTATTTACATCTTCAGAGCTCTCAGTATCGTGGCTCTCCTCGGCTTCATCCTAGGCTGTTTGTTCTGCTCACATGATCAAATATCCGCCGCCCCATTCATGCCTCGCGACTGCCACCCCGTCAAGACAGCTGCGCTGAGTCTCGAGTGTACGAAACCATAAAGCTGATTCTGATACATAACCCCACCCCAGCGCCGCCATCTACGGCCTCCGATCCAAGCCCTCCATCACCATCTTCATCCTCTATCCCGACGGCCGAATCTCGCCTATCCAAGAAGCGCAAATGGCCACCGTACCGGACGAGAACGTCTACTGCGTCGCTGTCCAAGATTCCGACTTTGACACCTGCCAATCTATCGTCAAGACCCTGTTCTCCGACAAGGAGTTCAACTCTACCCACCGATTGGGAGCTATCAACTCTATCAACTGGGCCCGAATCCTCGCTCAGATCGTCTACTACTTCTCGGCTTACTTCCAGCTGCCCGCAGAAGCTCGAGAGGCGGGTGCCAAGCTTCAATTCACCGTTCCCACGGGGAACTTTGGTGATATCCTCGCTGGATGGTATGCTAAGAAATTGGGCTTGCCAATGGAGCAGCTCGTGGTAGCCACCAACGAGAACGATATCCTGGAGCGATTCTTCAGGACCGGACGATACGAGGCTGAGGAGACCCCTTCACAGGCTCAGGCTCCCGAAACTGCCGCTGTGAACGGCTCGTCGGACGGCCAACAAGCCGGCAGCGCTGTCAAGGCGACCCATTCCCCAGCGATGGATATCTTGCTCTCAAGCAACTTTGAGAGACTGCTCTTCTATCTTGCTCTCGAGACTGGTGAAGAGAACAGTGGAAGTGATGTTGAGAAGCGAGGAAAGGCCCAGGAGAGGCTGAATGGATGGATGGGCGAGCTGAAGAAGAATGGGAAGGTCGATCTTGGTTCCGCCGTACGAGACGCAGCTGCGCGAGACTTCTGGGCCGAACGAGTCTCCGACCAAGAGGTGAGTGGAGGGCGTGCAGGCCGTACAGTATAGCTCTACAATCCAAACTATCCTCGCACTGGTCCTCCTAAGTCTTCGTCAGATCTCTGATTCGTCGGAATCACCCTCCATTCATGGTGTTTCGGGATTATCGCTGATGGTGAATGCGCGACGACCACGCCCGCAGACCCTCGCCGAGATCCGAAAATACTACAAATTAGAGAAGTACGGACCTTATGTCGTTGATCCCCACACCGCTGTTGGTCTGGCTGCTCAGGAGCGATCCGTCAAGAAGTCGTGAGTGTCATGACGGTCATAGAAATGCTAAACATATGGCTATCTTCGCTGATGCCGTGTATGAATCTTGTCTCATTTGTATACGCTGTCATAGTCCCAACACTTACTGGGTAACGCTTTCCACCGCTCACCCCGCCAAATTCTCCTCCGCCGTCGAACTCGCCCTATCATCCGATGAATTCCCCGAATTCAACTTCCGAGAGACCGTCCTACCCGATCAGCTGAAAGAACTCGAAAAGCTTGAGAAGCGGGTCCACAAGGTCCGAGGAGAAGAGGGTGTGAGGGAGTTGATTGAAAGGGTCAAGAAGGGGGAGAAGGTCGTTCCTGGGGAAGGAAAGGGGTCTATCTAAGGGTGGCGTACAGTATCAGCTCGGATGCGATCAGATACAATGTACAACAATATGCGATGGGCGACAGACATCTCGACGCGAGAAAGCCTACTGGAGGTACAGAGTAGATATCTAACATGACCACAATAGGCTCGATTATGCATAGCATCCGGTTCTCAGTGGTACTGACAATGACAGCGGTACTGACTGATACTCGATATACTCGATCAAGGGTAAAAAGCCACCATTAACAATTCAATCAACGGGTTGGTTGTCAGGACAACATGCACGGATGCCGTAGTGCTTTGCTCGGACTCCGTCATGGGCTCTGACGTTTGCTCGGACCCGCTCGGACCTCACTGACCTCCAACATCTCGGGACAGAGGCAGAGACGGTGATAGCTGCTTCGTCCCGTAAAGGGTTGTGAATAAGGGTCATGATGCGCTAAGTCCAGGTTGATCTACTTAGCGCTCATCCGACACATCAAACGTAAACAAATGGACTCATTACACCTTCACCTAACTGCTGTCGTGTTCTTTTGCTCACTAGTACTGATACCGGTCCCCTCTTATCTCTCTTCCTCGACAACATCTTTCGTTTAATCTCGGTCACATCGATCAACCCGTTTCCCACCAGGCCAGGCCGTCCGTACTCGCTGTCAGACCCGCTCTGAGTCGCATACACACGTTCTCTGATCATTCACGCTCGTTTTGAGATCATACCTAGCTCATACGATATCAGACATACAGTCTCATTATAATCAGTATCTCGAGTCTTATCTCGACCCATAATACGACCTTCAAACGCCTCCCCGCTCAAGACGAACTGTGTTCGATCCGTGTGTGCCTCGGTCTCCAACTCCAGACCCGCCCCATACCTATCGCCGAAACAAGTCGCCCAGCTTCATTGTTGACGTGCAGCGATATACAGCCAAGTAAAGTACAGTCCAATGCGCCCCTTCCCACCGCCACCTCCTTCGTTCCTGTCAGCCTCATCCAGCTCGACAACCTCTTCAGCCACTACCTCTCCCACCATCCGACCAGGCACAGCGAATGCCCATGCGAATGCGAATATGAATCTCTCTCGGAATTGGGATGCTCTGACTGCCAGCTTGATCAGCGCTGGCGTTAACGCTAATGCTGATAGTCGGAGCAGAAACAACACTGTAAATGAACAAGAACAGCCTGCTGAGGCTCCGACTCCTCCATCGAAACCACAATCACGACCACAGACATCGTGTCAACCACCGAGTCAACGACAACAAGAAGTAACAGCTCAAGCTCATCGTCGACCGCCCTCGCCCCAGAAGACTCGGCCCAAACGGCGACCTACCTCCGCGTTCGATGACCTTTTTGCGGACATCCTGGACGCACTTGCCTCCTCAGGACTGGAGACGGACCACGGTACAAAGACTCGAGCTCGGACTGCATCAGCTCGACATCGCTCAACCGGACGCCTACGTACGGGTACTGGTGTAAGGGGCAATGATGACTTGGGGGTCGAAGATGAAGAGACCGGGCTGGTCGAAGTGCAAGTCCATGGCGAGCTGAAGAAGCTCAAACACTCAATCTCGGAGCGGAACCTCTCTACCTCTGCAAGATACAAATCCGATATCCAGCTCCTCGACCGCCTCATCCTCGCCCACAGGGCCGAACAGCTCGAGACATCCAACTTGAAAGGCGACTTAGCAGCAGAGCGTGAACTCACCCGCTCGCTCCAACTCCGACTACTCGAGCAAGAGGCGAAGCATGCCGAAGAGGTAGAAGGGATGGGGAAAGCTAACAGGAGAGCATTAAAAGTGTTGATGGAGTTGCAAAAGGAGGAGTACCTGAGCTGGGCGAGGGAGGTGTTGGAGCCGAATATGGAGATCATCGAGCTGGGGGTCAGGAGGAGGATCGCTAATTGGGAAAGAGGCAAGAGGGAGCGTATGGTCCTCAAGAGGCAGTCGAGCCGGACACGTAACATCCAACAACACCAACGGCAACCGCAGACCCGCCACGATCATCATCATCATCATCAGCAGCAGCAGCAGGAGGTACACCCTTTTGCACGGACTAGGGATCGAGATAACAGCGTCTCGGCTCCAGCGTACTCGTACAACGACAGCTCGCCAGAGGAGAAGAAGATCTCCAGCAGCAGGCTTGTACACGGCACATCAAGCGGAGGAGCAGGGGGGTTGGTGAGAAGACGATCGTCTGTCCGAGGATCGTGGGGTACCAGGAAGGGCAGCGTGAGGATCAAAGTAGAAGGCGCCAGTGGGGATGGTAGCTTGAGAAATAGGGAGAGAGCCGGTGAGCGTGCGCGACAGCAGCAAATGGAGATGCAGCGCCACGACCATAAAGAATGGGAAGATGGCGATGGACATCCGTTTGTACATGCTTTATGTAAGTGACCATTTTCTTTCCATTCTGACTTCGCCTCCGTTCACTGCTATAAATGATATAGACTGTAGGTGATCGGTCCTTGTACCAACAACTAAGGCGTCCACCCAACTGTTCGATATGGAATGTGACGAAGCGCAGCTGACTCTACTGTCTGCGTCGTAGAATTTCAGAGGCTTCCCTGACGGACAATTGACGCTTCCACACAATGATGGGATGCACGCCTTGCGCCCGATCTTGACTTTGGTGCATGCTGATTGAAGATCTCGAGGTCATCGCGATGAGATCCTATCTCCTCTGGCCTATTGCATCACCTGGCTGTGCTCGCGAGACTCGCTGTGGCAGTGGCGCTCAGAGCACTATCCGTCATCTCGTCTGTGTCAGTGTTCATGACCGGAGCTGCATCAGTAGAGGCAGCGTCAGTACCAATGTACGGAGATGTAGATGGGGCGGTATGAGCAGCTGTTGTGACCGCTGCTTGGCTGCGGTAGACGATCACATCCTTGTCGTCTGGATTCTGGGCGATAAATTCCGGATTGAGGCTCGGTGTGGCCGATTCGTGGATCCACTTGTTTGGGGCGCTGTTCCGCAAATGAGAATAGCACACGTCCCGTAGATCACATGGACCGTCGGATACGATCGTTTGATCGTCAGCTACATACCAGACTCGTCACGCCGGGAGATGCTCCGCTCCTGGACTCACTGCGCTGTTCGGCATGAAAACACAGAAACTTTACCGTACGAGTAGGAAACGCAAGCGGGCACACGCCACACACTCACTCTTCAAATCGATTCAAATTTCTCCATGCCTGTCTCCAGATACAGGAAGTAGGCAACGACAGACCTTTCCTTGTGTCTTCATTCTCCCTGGATCTCATGAGCGGGAGATCGCTGGTAGCTTTGGTGGTGTTGAGCGGTGAGTTCTGCTGGCGTTTGCTATGAGTGGCGGTGCCCATCTCAGAGTTCTTGTCTTTCATGATGCCTGGGTTCACACGGAAGGGTGTATCTATCGTACTTGTATGGTAGTATCGTCCAGGTGGGGGATAGTAGAGGATTCTCCTAGTCACTGCACCTACTGTGACGCAGACTGAAATTGTGGATAACTGTAAGCTGGGAGAGGGGAGAACCGTGTTTCTTATGCAGTCCGTATCGGTTCGTCTTCGCCACTCAGTAACAGTAGCCATCGACACGCCGGTCATCCCGGTCTAGTCGAGTCGATTACTCTTCTTGGACCTTCTGTGATCTACTTAAGTACAGGAAAGGAGTTTGAATAAGAAGATTGGCCTAGGCCCTCACGGGCTTCGATCAAGCTCGATCCTCTTTTCCGTCCTTGTCCTGTTCATTGTGATTGCTCGAATCTTCGGATGTACGTTCATGGTGGGTGGGATCTTGGTGGGGGAGGAGTGCTCGCGAGTACTGGGCTCGACTCCGAAAGGACTGGGCTGCCAGAATAGAGCTATACGCACTTGTGATATACTCGCAGGCAGATAGCATACTCGAAGCCTTCCCAGCATCTTCCGAATTTCATTGCAATCTCCCTGGACTTCTTCACACTGACACACAAGATCGCTCATATCATACGATGCTGCACTGTATCCAGGCGGATTAACAATTTTGGCGCCTTCCTTTCACTTGTGTATATGAAAGAAGTTGCGTGCTGTGCGATTCCGCCTTCGTTCTGCCCAACCTTGCATTATTATAACGAAGACTGTCAAAGGGGAGTATGCTCCCCCCCCCCCCCCCCCACCCAGTGGAGCTGCAGTCATGCGTCAGAGGGAAATGGTGCTTCTTAATATCACTGTACCAATTGTAAGGCAGACTTATACGGTAGACACTGAGTACGACACTTTGTTCACGACTGTGGGAGACGCTCGAGATACAGTATTTAGGCCGGCTGGACAGACTCTTCCGAGAAAAACTCCACAAGTGTCTGGCAAAACATCAATCACAAATTCACGTAGATCACTCAGATAACGTAGACAAAGCAAGGCGTGCTTATCCAACATATCCTCTTCGAGATGGCCAATACATCAGAGCAGCAATCCAATGGTGGAAGGAGCACAACCGCCACCGCGTCAAATGGTGCCGCCAGTGCTGCTCCTTCCAACACGTGAGTGAGCAGAGAGAGAGAGAGATTCGATACCATATACTCCACAAATCACAGTGCCCCACCTGCATCTGTTCAACGACATATCGTTTCTGTCGAACAGAGGTTTCAGAGCCTTGATCTGCTGATGTAGTTTCTGGTCACTTTAGCTGGGCTATCACCAGCCGCACGTTCACTCATGGTGACTCCCGCTCCGGCTTTGTGGTGACGGACGACCAAGGTATTCAGGTCCGAGCCCCAGTCTGGAGCGCTGCGAGCCACGCCAATGACACGCCTGAAGCTGCCGCCGATACTCAGCAGTCCTCTCCATCCGCACAGACACAGGCGAGCCAAGCCGACGGAACTGCCACTCATGAAGGGTGGCATGGATACGCCTAAGTATGTGGGTTATACAGTACTACAGTACTAGTATGTCTGCCACCTGAAGTACAGTGCTCGTCAGTACGAGCGTATTGTTTACGACGAAAGAATCTTGTGGCCCGGAAAGCATTGTGAAGGGAAACTATGTATTCCCAACTATGGAAGTGGCGAAGACTGTGAATGACGTCTGCTGGCTAGGCCAGGCCCCAGGGGTCTTCGATGCCCCTCAAGAGCCGAGAGTCTGGACCGAGCAAGATGGAAGACCACAGTGAAAATTGGATCGTATGACCGAGCTTTGATCGACTCTGTGACGCTGGACTCGAAGCCTCGCCAGAAGACCCGGGGGTCCCCCCCAACTCGAGGCCGGTGAACGAGGAGCTGGACCTATGCAGGGGTATATAACGCGACTTCTTACCCCATATAAACTGAGCGCAGACATTGAGCCAGCTGCCTATCGCCACTCGCTCGCAAACAGACTCACCGTGCACAGCTCACTACTAGGATATCAACCACTTCGTCCATTCCTTCTCAGTCCAACGTACTGCACGCCATGAACGACGAGGAAGCTGCTGGTCACCATACCGAGCCGGCCGATAACACTGAAACTGAGGTCAGTGTTACAGCCAGTGAACGATCAGGGGCAGCGGCTGTCTCTGAGTCCGGGACCGCGACGTCAGATGCAGCCGGTGCAAGTGCTCCCGGTACAGGCACTGCAGCGTAAGTCTCGTGTGTGCACAATATTGGCTGAGCCTCTGCCAAGGGATGATCAACCTTTCACTACCGATATACGTTTCTTAGGTCTGCCACCGGCACCGGGCCGTCCACCAACAGGTATACACCTGAGCGCGCGATCAGCGACGTTGAAGGACCTTTTACTATGCGACGCCCACCGCCACCTCCGTCCGAAGGCAGTATTCAGTTCAGGGGCTACATCGACAGCAGTAGCAGGTGCGTGACGAGGCAGAGCCGATCTCTATGAAGAACGATCAGTCAATTACCCCTTATCACTTCGCAGTAGCCGCTGCTGTTCTGTATGCTGATCGCTGGTTATGTTGCTCGAGGGGCGCCAATGGCCAAAGAGGGGCCGCCACCGCCTCCCTCCACGGGGCCTCCAATTGATGACAATGGTACCCAATGGCCACGAGATGCTGGCTTCAAAGTGGAGATTCGAGAATCTGTCGCTGACGACGCTTCCAAGCATACCTGAGGTGGCGCCCTTGGTTCGGCCCTTGACGTGATCGGGGGGCCAAAGCTAGTGTAGATAGCCTTCCACCGGATACGGAAGAAATGAACCCTGGTGATCGTTCAAGAAGGTTGGAAATAGGCGCATGATAAGAGGAATCATGTCACAAGAGATGGGGGAGGAGGACTTAGGCGGCATTGTACAGAACGACAGCTAGCAGTAAACATAATCACAGTAAGTATGTTAAAGGCCACTTCCGTGACGACGGATCCAAGGCATAGCGATTTCCTTGCCACGAGGATGACATCGCACAAAGAATCACAGGCTGCATATCCGATACAAGTCCAGAGAATCGAACAGCTTTCCTCAAACGTCGCGTTGTCAGGACCTCGTTGCTTCGCGGGTCCGGACAAATATCAAACGACTACGAGCACTGTACACATCCACACTCTGCACCGCACCTTTGTCAGACCGCTCCCTTGAGCTGTGGAGCATACCGTAGCATGTCTTCCAGGACACTACGACGCTAAGAGTCCAGTACGGCCCTTGTCCTATTCTCCGGGGACTTCTGCCCACAGCCTAGCGCTACAGATTCAGTAAGAGCACAGTGTTAACAGGTGCGACTCAATGCGAATTCGACTGAGGTCTGCTCGACCCTTGCCCCTTCCTTTGTCGCTGAAAAGAGAATGCGACCAAGATACTACTGTACGAGTACTGTGACTCACATACACCGTCCTTGGACTGTAGTGCCACCCCTCCTTTTCCAGAGCGCCTGAATACTGTACAGATCTATACACACAAGGACAACCCTCGTCATGACGAGCTCACCTCGCACAGATCCACATACATCACTCGCTGGATAGATTGACCTAAGCCACCACACCACACCGTTGCGCATACTTGCACGGATTGTTCTTCGAACAACCAACATGGAACACAAAGTGAGAAGCACCAAGCCGGGCGCTTCTCAGCCTTCTCAAGCTTCTACGGGTGCACCCGAGTCATTCGTCCTCGCCTCAGACGAGCAAAAGTGACTGGGGTACGATTGCATCCAGTGTTCGAATTTGAGTTGTGATTCTACCGATTCCTGTTGCGACTTTGTCGTATAGTAGGGTTCTCTTTCGTTCCTACTCGTACAGTATACAGTATGAGCCTTCCCCAATCTCGCCGCCCACTTACTATACTTCTTTAGCGCCGCATGATGTGACTTCATCGCGTAGTGTACGCTCGAGCGGTATTGATTCTCCTTCCCCGTCACAGTCACGTGTATGTAGCAGGCTCATTAAGTGTGCTGATCACCAACGGTTCTGTGTACTACCACCTTAGCGGCCGAACAAGACCGTACCGAGTCTTATACGACACGGATTGGTCCAAGTCAGAGACCCACGCAGCAGCCACCGCCATTCGCGGTAACAATACACATGCACAGGGATCCGAGATCGATGGCAGCTCCCGAACCACAGAAGTGACCGACTCTGCTGAGCCTGATCCAAGCGGCACTTCCGCCGCTACCGAGCTCGGTAGTACCGCGAATCCAGCTATTGGCGGGGGTTCTCAAGCCAGTAGCAACGTAGCCTTGATAGAGGCCGGGGCCGCCCTCGAATCTGCCGGCGGCAGTGAGGGTTCCGCTGCTCCGAGCGGCACGACGCTCGAGCCTGAGGACAGGAGGTATAGAAGACATTACACAGGAGGCTGGGAGGGCATTAGCGTTTTCGGGAATGACTAAGCGATGATGCGTGAGCATGGTCATGAAGAACAGGGTATCAGAGGCCCCGACTGCGCGAAATACAGTACAGCGGAAGCGAGAAGTCTGCATGCAGTATTCAGTGCAGTGATGTTTCCTCAGCGCTGAGAAGCAGAGAGTCAGTTGTCGGATATCAGTAGCCAAGCCAAAATACTTTCGAACACTACGTGATGCATACGCGATGTGTGTAGCACTCATGAACGAGGCGCTGCAATGTTACCGGTCTTCATCCAACACTACATAATTACACACCCCTCCTCCTCGACAGGCTTGCTGACGAACCCCATCTCAGCAAAAGTCTGCGCTTCTTTCCTGGGCTGCTTGCCATCATTTCTTCGTTCCGGCAAAGGTAAGTTGCTGAGCGAAGTACTTGTTGATACACCTGATATAGTAGCGTTCGATGCAGTCGAGCCTGGACCGTTATATCGTCGTCCGTCCTCTCCTACTCTGCCCTGTATGTGTGGGTTCTGATTTTGGTCCTGGATGGGCGTATGAGCGCTCTGGCGGCGAGGGAACGTCTGCGATTCTGGCGAGATCGGCGAATGAGCAGAAGTGGATGCAGAAGCTTGGAATGCCTGATGTGGGATCCGTGGGCGCGAAGGGAAAGAGTTGGATGAAGGCATGTGATAGCCACCTCCGCCACTGCGTCCTGCACCACCACCAGCCCCGTAGCCAGAGTTGGGATTGGGCGACATGATCTCTCCTACTCTAGGTGCAGGCGAAGTCGGCGCAGGCAAGGGGTAATCACCGCGAATGTCCGGTCTGGGCGATTTATACACCTGATTATTCGTACAGCTGTTATTGTTGATATTGTTGAGCTGAGCCATAGGCGACATGGGCATAGGTATAGGTAATTGCGGTGGCTGGGCTTGGGGCTGAACCGGTCTTCGGCTGGGCCTGGAGACGGATGTACGATCAGACCTGATCTTAGCTTGAGTCCGGCGACGGACGAGAGTATCATTCAAGCGTGATTCGTGCTCTGCCATTGAAATCGATGTGGGCACGGGTGCAGACAGAGCAGACAGTCGGGCAGGCGCATCGGTGTTGCCTAAGTTTGCGGCCTGTATAAAGCACGATTTGCGATCAGTCGATCTGAAACCATGTCTCGAACAATGTTACCATACACTATACGAGCAAGCCCGCAAGAGGCACCATGGCTTTCAAGGTGAGGGCAATACCTGGTGTAGGACACGAAAGCGGGTGACATCGCAGCTAGCTCACCTTTTGATACCACTTTCTCGCCTGATCCAGATCCTTCCTTCCACCTACACCAAGCTCATAATAATAACCCAGCGCGAAACAGCCGTTTGGATGTCCCTTCCTAGCAGCCTTCTCGGCAAACGTCCTCGCTAAATTTTCATTCTTGGGGAAATGCCCCTCCGCTCCACACAAGAACCACTTACTTAGAGCCATATCCGCTTCCGTCTCCCCGTTCTTACTGGCATATGTGTACCAATTGACGCTGACGAGCGGATCGTACGCGCAGCCAAGAGCAGCATGCTCGTACAAGTGGCCGGCTTTGTATTGGGCCGGAGGGTAACAGAAGTAGGCCGCACGCTCGATAGCGTCGCGCGCTATGGTCCACTGGGCATACAGTGCTTCGTTGGGGACAGATGTCGGAGGTAATACAAGGTGACTTTTGATCTCGGTAGGGACGGAGAGCTCGCCTGCGAGCAGCATACCGTACACATACGATGGTTGTGGGAAGTCGATAGTCGAGATGTCGCACGCTTGGCGTAGAAGAGTAAGGGCTGTACCAGGGTTGGTTGGCATGTTCAGTTGGCCAAGGAGATAAGCCATGCCCATTCGCTGTAACGCCAACAACAAATCACTAGATCAGATTCATACCTCTCTGACCACTCGGTCAGGCTATACGAGTCGTTCCCTGATACTTGTGACGTATATGCTTGACCATTCCGACGAGGTCACTCACATAAGTACACTCGCAATCTCCTCGCTTCATACCTCTCTCATAACAATCTTTAGCCCTCTGCAGATCGTTGACTCCCTCATAATCCCTTCCGAGTCTGAACCATCCTCTAACTTCTCCTCCTCTGGCAGCAGCTTCGAAATCCTTGAACGCCTGCCGTTGGTTTTTCGGTAGCATGTCATCACACAGACCCGATGCTTGTAGTCGCGCTTTCAGATAACAGGCCAACGCCGCTGCGCGAGTATCTGGCGAAGTAGACACAACAATCAAGATGGGTACTGCCATCTCCAGTAATTCCTTCAGCGCAGGGGGCAGATGCTGCGTCATAGGCCGCGGTGAGTCCGGATGGGCGAAATCAGTTGGACCGCCTCCTCCTCCTCCAGCTCCAGAGGGGTTCACTTGGCGTTCTACGAGTCGAAGGACATCTTGAGCCCATGATACTTGGTCCCAATCTTCTGCTGAATCAAGCGTGGAGGAAGCAGCTTGTAAAATTTCGACGGTGGGCAGCGAGTATGTACGAGGCGGTTCAGTCGCTGTAGAAGCTGACGACAAAGAAGAAGAGGACGAAGATGGGAAAGCTTGGTGTAGAGCCATTCCTGCTGGCATGTCTAGAGGGATCGTTTGCGGGGCAAACTGAGTGTCGATGGTAAGGGAGTGAAGGGTGGAAGCGATGGACGGTACGGAACCTTGATCATGCAGTGAGATGCCCGCTTGAGTGAACGACGAAGGCCGGGCTGATAGGTGAGGGGAGCTCGAGAAGGCTCCAGGGATGGGTTGAGGAGAGAAGGTTGGAGGGGAGAGCGCTCGGTATGGTGTCTAAGGTATGGGTATTGACGATTGACAAGAAAGTAAAAGTCAGTAGCTGGCCAAAGACAGGCGGTGTATGTATCGGTCAATACAGTGAAAGCGTGTCATGGATCGCGTAAAGGGCGAGGCTGGCGGCTTTCACTACATGCAAGGGAGTATGGGGGTGGATGGGTGATGGGTGATGAATCCAAGAGAGCGTCCAGATGTCCCATTCAGATCTGAGACATTTGTTCCTGACTATCTCTGTTCTCGCTTGCGCTTGCGTCTCATCAGTCGACCATCATTACTTACCGTATCGTCATGACCATATACTGGTCCTGATGACCCGCCGTTAGGTGAGAAGTTTTGATGCTGGTCACAGCTGCCTCGTGATCCGCCTGCTGCAGCGTTGTACGTATCATAGAGCGAAGTCGTCCTTGGCGGAGGTTGGATTTGAGGTTCACTCAACGCTGGCAATGGCTGTGGCTGAAAGAGTGGTGGATGACTACTGTGCTGATACTGGCCTTGGTTGTCATGCTGTTGTTGGTGAGGCGGAAATGGACCCCATGCAGCGTGGAATGGAGTAGTATCAGAGGAATTGTTCGTGGACTCGTGGTGAGTACTGCCTGGGAAGGGGGCTATGTACGCTGAAGATGGCCTGGGGGGTGGAACGGGTGATTGCCATCCAGGTTGAGAATGGTCCGGATACGGATCGTAGGCTGATGATGGTCTGAGAGGGGGTGTCGGAGCGGGCGCAGCTTGAGGGGAATACATTGACTGTCTTTGGTTATGATAGGCCATGGTGGACTGGCACGATCATACCTTTGCAAACCGAAGCAGCATGTATGGAAGGGGAAAGAGAGGGAGTTGGTGCTTCAAGTCAATGTCGAAAAACCATCACCGGTCACTCAACGTTGAAGTGATAGTCTAGTGTCACATTCCTGTGCTCGTGATTGTGCGTGTGTTGATTGATGGTACACACCTGAAACACGACCTACATTGACATTTGACTGGACAACCTCCACTTTGTACCGAACACCCCCTCACCCACAGTCATCACCCCGTACTAGATCGTAGCTGCAGAGCACAAAGGAAGCAGAAGCGCTGCAATGAGCTAGCCAGACCAAGGCGTCTTGTCCGATAGTGCAGACCAGTAGTCGCTTGGCGGCGGCGTCGGCGTCGGACACAGCGCGGAAGCAGCAAGCATGAGCAAGCACGGACACGGTTCTCGGGACCTTTGACATCGTCGAAGTCGGTCGCGTCACGTTGTCAAAGGCTTTTGCCACCCGGCGATGTCCGCCATCTCGCTCTCGGTCCGAACGTCATTGTTTTTCGGATCTGGGCTAAATGTAGGGTAGTAACTACTGTGACCATGAAAGCTGCAGTCTATGCCTGATCTCTGAAAGCATGGTCTTCCTTGGTTGACCAGCTGTCAGCCAATGAACAAGGACAATACAGATCCAATATTTTCCACAGTACAGCTCTGCTCCTGTCCAACTTCCTTCCTTTACTACGAGACCGGATAGAACCTAGAACATTTAGAAGAGTGCCCGCTCATCCTCTTGGTCGATCCGCGAAACGATGACAGTCTTGGCTGGTGCAGGTGGTGGCCAGACCACCTCGAGCCCAAGCCAGCTCGCCCCCTCAGACTCGGACGATACGCGATTCGGAACCTCTCTTCGGACCACTTTTACCACGAGGACCAGTCTGGGTTCCAGCCCCGGGGCATCACTAGACACATTGCCCGATGATGTCCTCCGTCAAATATTCGGGCAGCTAGAGGTCGATGAGCTTGTAAGACTCCGTGGCGTTGGCAAGGGGCTATCAGATCGGGTGAGTGATGGCTGTGTCGGGGTTACCTACCTATCCTATGCTTGGATCGCTTCCCCACCTTGGCGTGTCCTTCCTGAATTCGCAGTTTTCTTCTTTAGGTCTTCAACTTTCACATCGCGTTCATTGATATAGATATTTTTATTTTATTTTTCATTTTTGGTGGTATGACAACTCAAACTGACATCTTCTCGTTTTTTCCCCGAACATAGGTCATATCCCTCGGTATACCGACCTACCTCTCGAATCACCGCCAAAATCACATTACTCTCTACCCCGCTCCTACGCCATCCTCATCTTTATCTTCATCTTCGCACCCCCACGAGTGGGACCCGCTCGACCTGGTCCGCTTCAACCACAATATCAACCGATCGATCGCTAGGCATTCGTTCCATGCGCTGCAAGTGGGCGGAACGTGGTCTCAGGCTGTTATTCCTACGCTGAACCTGACGGCGGATCATGTATACGTTGGAGTAGGTGGGAAAGTGTTATCGTACCCTTTGATCCCACCGCCACGGCATGCTTCGTCGTCGCAGCCATCATCGTCAGCACCTCGGAATGGATACAATCGTACCACAGGCGATGGGGACTCGTTCGTGAGCGGTAGAGGTAGTGGCGGCCCAAGGAGAAACGAAGGACGGTGCGAGCATGATTGCGGAAATGGGTTTGGGCACAGGTATGATTATGGGTATGGGCGTGGGCTTGGGAGCAAGGTCGTCGACAGAGCGAGGGAGTTCCCGATCGGCAAGCGAGATTCAGGCGGACGAGCGGATGTGATTGGTGTGGTCCCTTTACCTTTACCCTCGCCAACATCTCAAGCTTCAGATCAATCGCTCATTATTGGTCAATTCGACGGTACGATCCAGCGGATGACCTTGCCAGCCGAAGGGCCGAGCATACCTCGGATCACAGCGAAATATCTGCCCGCGAACGGTTCCAGCTTGGAAGCGTCTGCGCCAGCGCGAGCGCCAGGATACAAGGAGAACATCCATACGCTCATTGGAAACGAAGACGGCTCTCGATTCATGACCACCAGCGTTTCGGGTCTGGTAAACGTCTATACTACGCGCTCGCCGTGGGCCCCACCGGCTTCTATGCAGATTTCGACAAATGGTGACTCTACCGGCACGAAGAATCCGAGGGCTTGGTCCACTTGTTTGGTGACTTCCAATCCGGCGTTACAACCTACCGCCATCTTAGGTGTACAAGGGTCTATTGACTTGCATACGCTCACATCTACTGGCTTCTCCAAAATTGGATCTGGATCTGGGTCTGGGTCTGGGTCTGAGTCTGGGTCAGGATTTGGACAGACACGTAGATTGATAGGTCCCGAAGAACCTCTGTTCTCTTCGCCATACGATATCACCTTACCCCCATCTTCGACTTACACCCACTCCAATTCCCATTCCAGTCACAGCGCAAATCTCAACACCAACACCAACACCAACATCTTATCCACAAACCATCATCCAGCTACGATCCTTTCGGCATGGTACGACTCTCATCTGCGCATACATGATTTACGCTCGGCGTCAAACCTACCAGTCAGCAGTTATATGGACCCGTACACGTGGGCGGACGGATCGGCATTTTACTCGACTTGTTTTTTGGGCGGGCATTACATTGCTGGGGGAGGGGCCAGGCATGGGACTGTGTCGGTATTTGATATAAGGAAGAACGATCGTCCGATCATCAAAACCAGCTTGGCGGGTGCTGATACAGCAGAAGGATATTACGGTGATGCCAGCGCGAATGAAAATGAAGATGAAGATGATGGTGGTGTGAACGGAAGCGATCACAGAGCAGACGCTCGAGCAGCAGCAGCGGTACCGCTCAGAAGACCGGGCTGGAGCTGTTTCTCACCCGGCGGCAAAGGGTCGCCCGTCTACAAGCTTCAAGGTGAAGGCGGTCGGATTTGGGGCGTGACCGAACGACGTCTGTTCGTCCTGACATTCGACGGCTCAGGCTTCGTACCTAACGGTATCGTATCTTCCCGACTCCGTTCGTCCGACCCTGGCGCCGGAGCCGGAAGGGACAAAGATAGAGGAAGGGAAGCGCCCAGCGGATGGAAAGGACGGGGTGGGAAATGGGGTTGGACAGTGAGGTATGATCAGGATCAATATACTAGGGCGACGGGGTATGAGCATGTGGCGAGGGGTATAGAGCTCTTCGACTCGCTCGAGCTGGCGTAGGGTCGAGTTGGAGTCAGCTTGGGACTACAGTTCGAGCTGAGACTCGGCTCATGAGCATCTACTCGTGTGCTCAGACGCAGATAAAAGGCAGGGAAAATTACGAGAGATCGGAAAGACTGGAAACCGCCTTATAGGACTTGCAATGCAGTTGCAGGTAAATGCATCCTCATTGTCTTATCAGTACGAATGGTTAGTACGCCCGTTAAGCATAGAGCGTAGTTCGTGAGGACAAAGGCGATGGTAGGATAGTAGATCAGTCCTATTAGAATGACGAAGTAGACGAGAAGGCGAATCAACGTCTTTATCCTCATAATCATCCACCGATAGATATCCATGAGAAATATACTTTCATATGTCGCTTTGTTTTGACGTGCGCTGAAATTGGAATTCTGGAATTGGAATTAATGAGAACGAGAACGAGAATGAGTATAGATAATACAAGATGGAAGATGAGCCTCCTAATCGTTTGTGAATCATTCAAGACCAACGCCTGCCTGTTTACGCAATGTGAATTGGTACTTGTACTGCTGCCATAATGGTGACGTACGAGTACACTAAAAACAATCAACACTAAGACATCCACGCCAGACCCTCTGTTCCAGCACCGTGAACCCCTACTACCCCAGCTCCAGGACCAGCTGGCGCCGTACTATTGTTGTTGTTGCTGTCGGGTGCTGAATTCGTGCCGTTGTTGTTCACTGCCGCCGCCGTCGTCGTCGTCGAGAAGGTGTTTTGCTGATTCTCGTTCTCGAGTGTCTATGATGTGTATCGCATGCGTCAGTATAAGTGGATAGTCCTTGAACCCGTACTCGTACGCGCACTCGCACTCGCATTCACCTCCAGCAGTTGAGCCATCACGTCGTCCACCTCGCTTGCCGTCGCGCCCCCACAGCCAGCCGCTATCAGTCTTCGATACTTGGCGATCTGCTCACTTGTCCCGGCCTGCAAAAGCAAAACAAGAATGACGGGAAACGAAAACAAGAACAATCAGCTATTGTATCCTGAAATCTGGTGGATCTGACGCGATCTCTCCGTACGAGTCGCTTGGATTAGGTTGCAATCCTTCGAAGGTGTTGGTCGACGTCATGACACCTACCTCCGTTTGCGCTTTCACAAACTGATCTACCAGCTCGTTCCTCTTCCGTCGTTTCTCTTCGATCTCCCATCTCAGTCTCTCTTCTTCGGCCTGTACCACTTCCTGTCCACCGGCAGGTAAGCTATTCGTCTCTTCCAGATCCCTCACATCATCGCCATTCGCGCTGGTCTCTCCACTACGCCATCGTGCTTCCCGACCCTGTTCGCCTGCTAGCCAAGCTTCGAAACCCCGCTTCAGCGCTTGAGAGACCTTGCTTCTCAGGTTCGCTTGTAGAGCTTCTAACTCTCTCTTTTGCTCTTCGATAGGCCCGGCCTTCTCGTTCAGACTCGCGATCGCCTTTGTGGCAGCCGTCACTTCCGTGTGGATGCTCGTCAACATTGCTTTGGCTTGTAAGATATCCCTTTCTTTGCCCTGCAGCTCAGAGTCGAACGATCGCGCGAGAGACTGCATGTGAGCAGAGATATCTTGCAGGGACTGACCGCCAGCCAATCTGGCAGCTTCAGACGAGTACAGCTGAGGCGCAAAAACGACTTTATCGCTTGGTCCAGCAGCGGCATTTTGACCGCTGCCGCCAGCTCCACCGCCGGACGCTTGTCGGGACGAGCTGCCGCCGACGCCGGTACCGCCGCCGCTGCCGTTTGGCTGAACAGGTGATGATCTGAACCGTTCATCTTCGAGAATGTAATCTTCCGCAGATTTAAAATCTCGATTTTTGATCTTGGGGTCCGCACCGTGGTCCAGCAGAGCCTTGACCAGTCGCCTGCTTCGCGCTCTAGCCGCAACCGTCAGGGCGGTCTCGCCTTCCTCATCCTGGAAGTTTATCACGTCGGCCAGCTCTTGCGGGTAGTCCGCTAAACGCGACAAGATGGTCTCCATGTAGTACTTGGCGGCATGCGTCTTGCCCTTTGCTAAAGCCAAGTTGGCGATGTGGTGGAATACCGTTCGATTCTGCTTATCGATGTTGAGCGTTGATCGGTGTAAAAGTTCGTACAGTTCGGGGAACTTTCGCATATCGTAGTTGTTCGAGAACATCACCGCTCGCATCAAGGGAGTTTGTTCCGCGTTGTTACCGGCGAAGATCGATGCTCCCGCAGTCAAGAGAAGCTTGACCACTCTGACTCTGCCCATGGCGCAAGCCCAGTGCAAGGCTGTGTGGCCGTCTTCGTCTATCCGCGAGTTGGGGTCGTAGTCGTGAGGAGGCGAGACGAGGATCTGAGGTATTTGGGTCGTGTCAGAGACAAAGTAATTCAGGATCATGTCGGTGTAAACCTCTGGCCCAGCCGGGGATTCATGGCTGATTCCCATACCCATATGTCTTGGACTTCCTTGAGGAGTATGCACGGCCGAGTCGCCACGCACGCGTTGTAGCTGGGCGTACTGGTCTTGGTCCTCATCCATCATCATGGCAGCGTTCCTCTTCCTCGAGGCCGAAGCGAGCGTGTCCATGTGGGAATGTGACAAGCCCATAGGCACGCCTCCCAGGTTCATTGACATCTCCATTCCATCGACATCCATCGTCTGGTTTGGTCGCTCGGGCAGCAGGTCTGCCTCGCTCACTACTGGACTAGGTGTTTGACTACTCGAGTCTTCAGCTTCCGCTCCTTCAGGCGTCACGGACAACGACTCGTCTGCTTCAGCAGATCGGAGGGAAGTATCGATATCGGGTGTGGACTCTTGCTTGGGCGTACGTTTATTTCGGGAGGCAGCGAGCTGAGCTTGAGCTTGGAGTGCGGCTGCTGAGGTCGGACCGGTCTTGGACGGTGTCCCATGTTCTTTGGTTGCCTTGGATTCCTTGTCCTTTCTTGATTTCGTAGGGGGAGCGACGGCATGTTTAGGTGCTGGAGGAGGGGAAACGGACGTGGGGACGTAGTCGATGATCGGTCGGAGTAGATCTTCGACGCCGTACTGCTTGGCGAGAGCAAGACCTCTTTCTATGGGGATCCACGTTCCTATATAGGGCGGGAGCGGCACCAGGTTAGCAATCTGATGACCATCATATGCTTCTCCTTTGATATCATCTTCAGAAACAAAGCTTGATATCCATTTAGAGTATCGCGTCAAGCCGGCATCGGTACTCACCTTGATATTTGCCATATCCACCTTGTACCTTTTCATGTTCGCCCTTCTGCACCTCTCGCTCCAATACCCTCGTCCGTTGCGGCTTATCGAATCCCGCTACTTTCAATATCTGAGTCGCGTTCAAATACGCGTCTGATCTTCTCCGCATGACCGCGACGTCCCGACATAACATTTCGTATACGGGGCTGCGCATGAACAAAGAGACCATAGCGTGTCAGCTTTCCGAAGGTATCGCATAGTGCACAGGAAGGCGGGACAGCTGAATACACTTACACTCCACTGTAATGTATACATGCAAAGATCGCAAGATCGATAGGACAATATCAGTCAGTCTTTGCATCCTCACGAGCCATGCCGTCACGTCCCACCGGCTACCCCTTTTGGATCGATTGACATACCTATACGTAGCCTGGGAATAGTTCGATGAAACGTATCAGTATGAGCTGATTTTCTCGCGCGTATGCACCTGTAGAGCAATATCAGCTCACCTTGAAGATGGTGTTGGGCCCATCATCACCGCCCGCAGCGACGGTCTTCTTGCCCATGATGATGCGATGTCGATTCCTGTCTATCGCTGTCTCTGTTCACAATCTGATCTCTTCCGTGCTATCCCGGATGTGATGCGAGACGCGTTTGTGTCTGTGATTGCGGTGATGTCGCCTTGTGCTGCCTCGGTCTCTTGATTGCTGTAGCAGCACTGTGTAGCTTCGTCGAGGCTTATGACAAGTTACGTGTCACAATACGTATTTGACGACGATGGCGGGTATGAGAAGAGTCCCAAAATCGGGATGTAAAATGGATCGCGTCGAAAAAGCCGTCGTGGTCTGCATGCAGTCTGTAGTATGAGTACTGAAGTTAGCGAACGATTCACGTCGCCTCGTCGGATCCATCAAATCATTCATTCGGCGCGTGGTGGAGGGAGGATAGGATAGGATAGGATAGGATTAGGATTAGGATTAGGATTAGGACATGACCACTCTAGTCAGTTACCATCAAAAATCCTACTAATACGCCTACTGCTAAACATTAGGCGACATAAGCTCATATGTCCGGGTAACTCCGATTCAGTGGCATAACAGCACTCAGTAGATCACTTTCTCGAGTGGAGGTGGATCAACGCAAAGACCAAACATATTGAACATTCTTATCAACAGATACATGAATAAATAAATACCTGACAGGTGTCATGCACATGCGCAGATAGTGACACAGGGAGTAGGTTGAGCAGACCATCATGAAGGTGAGTAAGTCCTCCTTCCAGCGATGGACCCCCCTCCCCCCCCCCCCCCCCAGTCCAGTAAAACATCGTCAGCGGAGATAGATCGAGGTTCGAATAGCTCAGGCTTATCCCCCTCTCACACGCTCAGATCTCCAACACCGCCCCGCTTCATCTGGCCAATCACGAAGTCCTGTCTCACTTCCTAACACTCAAAGTGGACAACGACCACCTGTCATCATGTATTGATCTCAAGCGCGCTCGGGATAAAGCTTTCGCGAAAGCCAAATACCCTCTGGAGAGGGATAAGGAGAGGCAGCATGAGCAACAGGATGATCCGAGCTTGCTGGAGCCGATCAGTGAGGAGGACGCGAAAGTGCTGGATTTGGCGGAACGAAGGGGGCTGAGCGATGAGCTGGTCTGGACCCAGAATGAGGTGAGCTACCGTCACGTTGTTGTGTGTTGTGTTCTCCTCCTTCTCAACACCTTGCCCAGTGGGGAGCTTCTAGGTTGGTATCGGCCCAGACCCAATAGCCGTTGCGCAAAGCTGATGTTGAACCCTGCTTCATAGGTCATCAAATACCTCTGCTCAGACTACAACGCGACATCCCGACAAACAGCAGACGGAGTGGCCAGACTAGCAGACGAGCTGCAAGATCATGATCTCGTGAAGTCAGAGGTGTTGCAGATCACCAATTTGGCGCCGACAGAGGTGGTAGAGCTGTACGCAGTGAGTGGGGAGTGAAGTCGAGGCTGCACAGGGCTAGTCTACCTAGTCTAGCCCCTCTCCTGTTCCTCCAACTGAACCGCTGAGTCCTATCGACTCGGTATAGCGGGTAAATGATGTTGGACAAAGCTAATTTAGGGATTTTCCTTATCGCAAATTTTTCGCCGTCTCCTTTCAGATCATCGAAGAGCCAGATACCCGATTCTACCCAGACGCCAACGCCAAGCTCGAAGAAATCGCCTCTCAAGTCTCTTCCACCCTCCTCGACTACCCACCTCCCGAGCTCGCCGAGTGGACTTCCAGTGGACTCGGACACGGAGAGGACTATGATGGACAAGGACAAGGGTACGAGCATGGTTATGTGAATCAGGCGGATGAGATGGAGATGGCCGCTATGGGCATGGGGGAGCAGGAATATTTGTTTGAACAGGATAAGGAGGGAGGGGTAGACGACGAGAAGGATGAGAGTATGGACTAGGCAAGGATAGGCGGACGAGTGATGGGAACAAATGAGGACGAGGTTGCATTGAGCGAAAGTATCGCTTCAAGGCAAGCCCGGTCCATCTGTCAAGGACGACGCGACGACGCGATCGACTGCTTTGATGACTTCGAGTGGTTACCAAGAAACGACCTGTTCCGGTATCAGATCTCTCATCGCAATTCATGATGCGATGCCGCACGACACCATATCAACATATACCAAGCATGCATATACCCGATTTCGTAGCGTCGCGCTCGAGCCCAAGCCCAAACCCAAGCCCAAGCTGGAGCTCATGGCCGTTGAGTTTTCTGCCGTGGGAGAACTCGCGCTTTTCTCTGCGTACCTAAGGAGACCCCCGGCCGTCACCGGTCACTGCGCCTGGAAGAAGTCTCCCTATAGTCCCTCAAGGTCCGAGCCATACGGCCCGTATGTCCCGGAACGCTAGAAGCTCTCTCCAGCGCAGAGTCAATAGCGACATCTTTGTATCCCCTCAAAGTTCCGGCCAAGGAGCTGTATGCGTTGCTGACGTGGGGAGGTTCCGACAGGCACAACAGAGTCAGTGACTTTCAATGATAATGAAAAGGCGTATCGAGTCACGACTAGTCACATGTGTGCTAGAATCTCATTGGCGTGGCATGGTGTAGTAAAGTACCATGGCCAGCACGTTTCAAGTAGAGTAGACTACTGATCAGCTGGTGCAGAGCTCACCTCAAAGCCTGTGTCTGATCAGACCCCAAGATCGTCATATCATGCCCCGGGTAAGCCGTACCCATGGTGGTTAACGCGCCGGGCGCGTTGGTACCGACCGAGCCAGTGGTGGAAGCAGTGTCGGTCCTTTTGATACCCTCCGAGCCCGTGGTGGCAGTGTCGTTCTGACTGTCGTTGGCCATTGTGATTGAAGTGCTGTCAATGATGCTTCACACTGTAGAGTGCGTGCTGAGTTGGGAAAGCAAAGTGGAAGTGGAGAAGTGAAGTGAGTGATTGTGGTGGACCGAGATAATACAATGACAACTTGGACCTGTTTATCCATGTACACGCAACCTGTTCGCAGAACAGTTCAGTATAGTATGCGCCGCGTGCATGTGCATGCCCGCTACCTACAGTATCTTGTGAATGAGCAGTACGGTCCTGTACCGGACGGGACGAGCGGGATGATCTGAGTATCATCTGAGTACCCTTTCGGTTCGATCCAATTCGATTCGTTCGCAGGAAGCAGTGAGCGATTGCGAGCGGGGAATCAAGTGGCAGCTGTCGAGTACAGTACTATTACTGTACAGTATTTTCCCTTCCCCGCTAGTTCTCGCCTCGCCCGAATGGATGGATAGCACCGCCCAGCCCCGAAGGAAAGAAGCAAAGGTTTTAGGGGTATGTTAACTGTCCGAACTCCGAGAACGATAAAGGATAAACAGGGGGTCTGCTCGACCTGATCAGATAGATGGGTTCGCGAATGAACTTGGATTGAATTCGTCTTGCTGTCGATCCTTTGAGAGCCTTTGTCCATCGTGAAAAGACGATTGCAATATTCGTCAATCGAGACCCGCGATGTGATCAAGACTGAGTGTGGACGCGAGAAGGAAGAGTGCCTTTGTGCATGAAAGCAAGAAGCGGAAGATGCATCGAAGCGGAACATGGATTTGAAGCGGAAGTGGCGCAAGAAGCACGGGTCAAAGCAGAACCCTCAGCATAGCGGTCGTACAGTACCGTAAATACTGTATGGTCGACATGATTATGGTCGATAGCAAGGGGGAATACGAGGAGAAGGAAGCAGTACTCGAGGGCAGCACTTAGAACAGACACAGTAGTCGCGGTTCTCGACGTCGACACACACACACACAAAAGGCACAGGCACAAAACACATTATTGTATGAGAAAGGAGGGGAGATGAGCAGAGAAGAAAAAACAGCGTAGGGCGGATTTTGCAGCGCGCGCCCAGATGAGAGAGATAAGATAAGAAAAACGGCGCCAGTCCACTGTAGGCTTCAAATGGTCGTACAATACGTTGCCTTCCTTCCTTTCAGTTCGAGAATGTACTGCATTACTGCATGCAAGTCGATGTCAGTATCATTGTTAGTGTTGGCGCAGGGTAGCAGGCACACGACATGGATTGGAATGGTGCAGTATGTATCAGAGATGCTGTACATTGTATAAAGTACACGATTCGAATGACGTGTGAACGTAATTTTCTCTTCCTTTCCTTCTGCTTAACGAGGTCAGCACGGACGGAAGGGGGAACGGATCACTCAGACTACCGCTCGAGCAAGCAGATCGGGCCAGGAGGCAAGCGGCATCAATATCGCTATACTCTCCTTTTGTTCTTTCGAGCGACCGTAGAGTGTATGTACCTCTCGCTGTCTGTCTTCCTTCACATGTGACGCTCCATCACTAAATCTCTCGCAGATCCGCTCACACGGAAGACGGAAATGAAGTGAACTATACTGGGTACGTTCATGCGCCCGTCTCAATGTTGAGCTCGATTTAGCCGTCGTCGTAGGACTCGGTAAAGCCGAACCGGTTTCTTACTCCACGTTTGACTTTCTCCCTCTACCCCTTCCACGCCCTCTCGAACCTGGGCCCGGACCCGATGCTCTACCGCTTCCTTTGCTAGACGGTGTTCCTCCATCTTCTTTCTCCCCACCACCATGTACACTTCCCGCAGGAGTTGATACCCCGCTCAATCTGGGCTGAGCGGCACTCTTCTTCTTGTTGCCCCTGCCACTGCTACTGGTAGTGGTCTTGGTAGGTGTTGGCGTATTGGCGACCACAGGAGTGGTGATGCCGCTGACGCTGGCTCGCGCTCTGGCTTTGCTCGCTGGTGTAGCTTTTTTTGACGTTGAAGTCGATGCAACCGGTGCCAGAGCGGATGCAGGTGTAGGTACAGGCCCAAACTCAGCTGGCTCTTCGGATTCGAGATCGTCGTAGCCCGGTAGAGGCGATAATGGTGCCGGTTCAAGTAATTTAGCCGGCTCCGGATACTCCGTCAAGAATTCCTTCTCTACCGCCGTGTCCTGCACACCTGGGCTGCGGTCATCGATAACCTCCGTTTTGAGGGCAACGTCCCCCTCTTTCGGGTTCTGGCCTCCTTCTGCTTCTTCTCCATTCGCTGGTGAGATCAACGATGACAATGGGGCGCGGAAAGGAGGTAAGATCCTCATAGGCTGCTTCTTGTCCATCGGGATCGCACCGATATACCAATCCGTCAGAGGAGGTTCGGCGAGTTTCGCAGGTTTAGGAGGCAAGGATGGCCGGGGTCGAGGCTTGGTCTTTGGATGTTCCCGATCAGATTTCACGAGATGGCCATCAGGCAATTCTGCTGAGCTTGCGATGGGGGGAGGGATCGGCTCTGCTATAAGCGATGAGAAATCTTGCGGTGGAGCTCCGTTTGCAGGGTAATGTGGTTCCGCTGAGCGGTCCTGAGCCGGTCTGATCGCCAACGGATCGACGTGAGTCAGGCCTGAGAACAATCCCATATCCGACGTGACCTCTTCAGAAGGCAGCCTAGCCGTGGCCGTGGCTGGCACATGGGAGGCTTGATCACTCTCTTCGACTCGTCGAGCAATACATACTGTTCAGAATCGACCATAGCGCGATCAATGGGTGAGCTCGATAGGTTCACGAGGCGACCCAGTACGAGTCGGGAAGACGGCACTCACAGAAACCGAATCCTTCAGGTTTGAAGCCCAGCTCAATTGGCTCGCGTGACGTCATGATTCCAATCACATCGCCATGCTGGACAGTAATCTCGGCTTGCTTCGTCTGACTCGAGCGGATCCGCAAGACCTGATCCGATCCCAAGAACAATACAGCGAGCTGTGTGAGTGGGTTAATCGACATGCGCTAGAATATCAAGAGCAAATCAGCATCAGCACGTATACACTTCGGTCTCCACCTCTCAAAAATACAAGGCATCGATTAGCTTACAGGCATCAAGCTTGCTGGAAGACCTGGGGGGACGGCCACAATGAGCAAGTTGTTGAATCTACATGAATCCATCGCACACGCATCAGTGAAGAGTTATCGAGACATTGTTGAAGAACCGCTGCCCTAAGAGCGCATACTCACTCCTTTTGGGCATTGAACATCCGGGAAGTTCGCTCTTTCACCAGATCAAGAGCTTCGGTGCACACCAGAGGTGCGTGAAGTCGATTCACAGGGCGGTTCGTTGGGAAGGTTGGGATCTCAGGCGTCGTCTCTGGTCCACAGAGGTAGGTATAAAAACTGGACAGGACAGCGTCTATAGCTGTTGAAAGGGTTGTCTCGATTAGTAGCTTGACCAGGATGGTTTGGCCATCGATGGATTGGGGAGGACTTACGCCTCGGGGAATGAGCGGGGGCCGGCAATCTTCTCAAGGCCAATTCGCCCTTTCCTGAGGTTTGCAGTGTTTTCAAGAGATTACTAGCGGCCTCATGTACCCCTTTACCCTCGTGGTTCATTATGTGATGTATTCCGCCGCCGGGTCCGAATATAATCGGATCGAAAGAATAAAAGACGTGCTTCATATCAGGCAGGAGTGACCAGACATGGCGTGTGTACTGAGGCGGGATAATGGCATACCCATCTTCTTGACGTGTGCCGGTACATACAGGTCTCGAAGGGTTTCGCAGGTCGACTTCAGAGTATACTTTGCGTCGGTGGGAGATGAAATGCTGGAAGTAATGACGACATCAGCATTGGGTTCGTACATCCCTTGGTTCCGTATGTCAAGAAGCGGAATCTCAATGGTATGCGCCGGGGGCCTCCAGACTTACCCCACATGCCTCGCAATTCCACCCAGACCATTTGTATCTCTCTTGTGCAAGTCCACATTTACCGCACACCCATCCTCGCCAAAAGTTTCTTCCTATCAAATCTTGGCTGGTCTCGACATCGTCCCCAGTGGGTTCTGGGGGTCGGAGCTGAAGGTTCAGCACGGTAGGCGGAATGCGTGCGCGAGGTCGGACGGTGAAAACTTTATTGCTTATTGGTCCGATTCGGTCTATCGGATCAGTTTTGTTAAATCAGCACACATCGTGGATATAGGGTTTGATACTCGAGATAGACTCTTTCCAGTTGTAGCGGTGCGGACTCACTTCTGAAATCTGATGCATCACCGAAGAACCAAGAGCATTTCTCATTCAAACAGATCTTGCCAGATGCGTATACCTTCTCAGAGACAGAGTGACAGTTATCACACAGATGAGCGTACTCCGCCGAGTGTCCCGCATCGTCAAGATAGCTGAGGGGTCGGACAGTGAGGGAACCATTCAACGTGGGCGCATCGACGTGCCATGTATTCTTCTCGATTTGCCGATCGGGCGAAGGAATCGGTCGTCGGGAAGGCTCGAGCGAAGAGCTCCACCACGGTGTTTCTTTCCCGTCATCACACCATTCCAGCCGGAACTTCCATATCACCCTCTCCGGCGGACCAAGCGGTGCTCGCTGATTTGATGTAAACAATTCCAGATCGGGCATGACCGGTTCAAGCTGTATACGAAGACTTAGTACATGTATCATCAAAAGTACGGTTGGCCCGGGACGATCTGAAAGCAAGGTTAACTTACCCAAGCATCCACGATATAGAACCAGCCCAGTACTACCAACGGCCTCGGCACCTTAAAGGGCACAGCGGCATAATCTTGCGCTACCGCTACCGCTATTGGGGTCCTATATCGTTGCGCTTTGAGGAGAGCAGATACTGCAGGTTCCTCATCGAAACTTAACGGCGTTGGCTCCGACTTCTTGGGAGACCAGAAGCGGTTGGCAGGATCAGGATCTGTCGTCCCTGATGAATCGAAGGAAGCTATGGTAGGAAGTATATTGAGGGGAGGTGTCAATGGGCGAGCGAAAGGCTCAGTCGACGATTCCAACGGAGGGGTATTATATCTGGGCGGTATAATGCTATCACGTCGTTGACGGCGAGGATGCCCTCTACGATTTCGTGTCAGCAAGAATGCTTGGCTTTATGGTGTAAGGAGGCATCGAAAGCTTGTGGGACTGACATCGTGGTTATGATCGTTCCCGAGTGTTCCCCTGTCCCCCAATAAAGTCCTTGGGCTCCGACGTCGCCTTCTAGGATGAGACCTCTAGCGATTCCCCCAACACCTAGTTCTACACTACCGCCAGCCGTTTGCTTCGGATCTCTCAGGTATTCCACAGCAGATTGGAGGGCTCTTCTCGTCTTCGCCCAGACAGGGCATGGTCCGTTCATATTTGTCAAAGGCGGTTTCCGATTGTTGGCCTCCAAGCGATCCAAGTAGGCTCGGTCAGCCGGCGTTATCAGAATCTCACCTTGCAAAGGAGCAAGGGAATCACGACCGCTTTTGCGTCGGGCCCGCTTCGCACTGTTTTCACCGCCGACAGATGATCGTCGTTTCTTCGTTGCTTGAAGTTGGGAAGAATCTAGATCCATAGCGATATGCTGTGCATTGATGGGCATTTGGTGCGTTGACGGGACGATAGGAAGATGGTTGGATTCGCTAGCTCGAGCTTTTCCCTTCTCAGCAGTCGAGTGTCTCTGTTCCTCAGGTAAAGCTGTTGTCGAAAGAGGAGCCGAAGCTCTCGCCGCCTCGGCTCTATTTTTCGCCGCCTCGGCTTTGAGGTTCCGTCTCTTCCCTTTAGGTCGCATCATACCCCACGCCTTCCCAGGGATGCACGTTGAACCTCTTCCGAGACACCTTGCGCATTCTGGCCAGCCTCTGTCACAGTGTTGTGCTACGGCGGGATGTTTGCAGCATTGACACGTCGGAGGAAGAAAGTAAACCGCTCGAGCTGGGCAAGACGTCAAATATGAGTCGTATCAGCACACACCACCATAATCCAATGACGGTGATCCATGGATGTAGTTTTCCGAAAGACCTACATGTGTCCTTTTCCACGCCCATCCATACACTCCTCTTGTCCAATCTGGAATCAATATCCGATGGCAACAATTTCGGTCTGTATAGCGAATTGGGCGGGAAATTCTCCAAGATAGGCTGGGGTTGCATATCCTCCGCGAACGGATTAGGAATATTGTCTGGTGGGTAATGAACGTCAGGGGGAGGAGGATAAGGCGGCTGGCCGGTAGGGACGAAGGCGCCGTTGCTCGCCGCTGCTAACCGGGAAGGCGTTGAAAGCTCGGGTCTAAGCAAGACGATACAACGATATCAGCATGAGCACATGTGCTACTACAGGCGCGTATCAAGCAAGACAGGATACTACGCACCCTACCGAACGGAAAGCTCCGGGCTTGTTGGACGGACCTGCTTTGGCTTGACCATTGCTGTTCGACATCCTTCTCCCATTCACCGTGTTTGGGGCATACAGCGAGAACTGAGGCATCTCTTCCTGCCCAATTTCTAGTCCTTGAGCTTGCTGTTGAGACTGTGCTAGCAATTCAGATTGGATGGATTGCATAGCCTGCTCGAGTGTGTTGGCTGATAACGGTTCCAAGTCCAGCAGTTCGGTGTCGGAAACCAGAGCGGGATCTATCTCGCTTGCATTCGCGAAGGTGGAAATAGGTGCTGGTATCGGCTGTTCTTGTGTTGCCGTTGTAGATGGGAGATTCAAAGGCGACGGAATGCCGATAGGCGGTGGCATGGGAGCATCTTGAATCGCCCCAGCATCTGCGTCTGCCCCCACCTCGGTACTGGTGTTGACATTAGTCGATGGCATCGCCGCAATCGCGGCTGCCAAATCGGACGGGTCGGGAAGGTCATCACGAACCAGCAGCCTTGTATCTGGATCAGGCATGTTGGTATCCGCCAGAACGGCTCTATGCTGCCTGTGACAGACCAAATTAGAATGACAATACGAGGAGGAAATTGAGTGGGTACTTAATGGAAGGAAACAAGGTTATGCTATATTTCTTTACTCGTAAGTCATTAGCGAGTGTTGCAGAGTGTACGAGTACTGTACTCGTAGGTTGACTGGATGGTGGGGTACTAGTGTGCTATAGCTAGTACTAGTAATATAACCTGTTATGTTAGCGAGCGATATTCTATTCAGGTTCCGGCTAAACGCGTCCAGTTAGTTAGCACCAGCTCATGCGCGCAATCGAGCGAATCCAGCTGTTGGTGACAGCAAGCAGTATGCAAGCGAGTGTAGCCAGCACCATTCTCAACCAACTCCAAGCAGCCGGTAGCATACTCAAAATACTGCATCCGACGACGCAGGTGCGGGTAGATCAGACCCAGATCGAAAAAAAAATGCTTCGAGCCATCCGATCCACCCTTTCAGGCCCCACGGACGATGCCAACAACTCAACAGCGTCTAGCGCGCGCGGGGGTGCGGGCGAATATCAAGCTGTAGCGACATCTATAGGCGATGAGCTGGACGATGAGGCAGAGCATCTGGAACTGATAGGAAAGCATGATAAAAAGGTGTATTTGTGTTTCTGGGCTTTAGGGGCTGGGGTGTTGATGAGTTGGAATGGTGAGTGTCAGGCAGGGGATGTAGTGGTGGTGGTGATCAAAGCGAGACAAGACGAGTACTGCAACAACATATATGCACGACTGGCATGACTGGGCGGGTCTGAGAATTATCCTTATCCTCATTCACGACAACGAAGCACCCTCCTCCTCTTCGAAGAGCTCTCTCATTATTCCGTGTGCTGCATGCTCACATCTCTTCGGAGTGAAAGCAAGTCCTGGTGGTGGTGATGGCTGACAATTTCTACTCTCATCACGCATCATCCAGCCCTGATATGCACCATACCCTTACTCGGCACTTTCTTCCCGCCCGATTCAGCTATCAGAGGCACATTGGCGAGCTACCTCTCAACAGCGTACTGCTTTGGTAATCTCTTCTTCCTCGGGCTGGCTCAGAGGAGCGTTGGCAAGGTGAGTTGAGTGCGGACTCCTTCGTGTGGGCGGTGGACACTTGTGTTCCATAGATCACTGTACTGTGCGAGCGAAAGTACACAAAGTTCTCTGCGCAGGCAAGACCGTCCCACTTCATAGATAAATAGAAATCAGACTGACACCTGGGTATATATTTCTGTCCTCGCCGTCACCCGTGTGCTCAGACGTCCCCCTCAAAGCGACTTCACTACGCCCTCCTTCTCCTACTCGCCACAGCCCTCATCCTCACATTCCCCTTACTTCCACTTGTCCTACCTCGACTGAGCCCTGCAGCCCTCTTTCCGGCTCTGATAGCTATAACCATCACCTTGTCGCTCTCGACTGCGTATTTGCAATCTGCGGTGTTCGCGCTCGCCTCGCTTTGGGGGTCCAACGAGATGATCGCCGTCATGTCCGGACAAGGAGGTATAGCCGTCCTGGTCTCGGGCATCCAATGGCTCCTGGCTGTCCTGTCAGCTTCTACCCCTACTGCGAAACACCCTTCGGATGACCCCGCAGACGCAGCCTCGGCGAGTACGCTGGCTGGAGTCGGCCTCTGGGCGCTAGGATCAGCAGGTACTCTGCTGTGCGTAGTTGCGCATAGGTATTTGATCGTTCATCCGGGATATCAAGCAGTCATGTCATCCGTCATCAACAGACAAGCGGAGGAAACCGCTGGTATCGGCGCAGACGTAGTAGCTGCTGCGACCTCGAAGAACGGACGAGGGTCGAGTTTGACCAAGAAAGTGTTTATGAAGAATTTGTCGTTGGAAACAGCGGTGGCTTGGGTGTTCGTAGTGACTCTGGTACGTCGAGAAGCTGTCCAATTTGCCTGACAAATCCTATTTCCGGGCGGCCACCACGAACAGGGTAGTCCGGTGTGACCAGCTGTAGCTGACATGTATCATGTCACTCCCCCTATTCATACATCTCCCTCGCACAATCTTGCTTTTATCTACTCTGATCGACTTCCGACCTATTCCTTCAGTCCGTCTTTCCGCCAGTGACCACAACAATTCTATCCACGCACGTACCCACACCCCGGCTATTACAACCGGACGTGTTCATCCCTCTGCATTTCCTGCTCTTTAACAGTGAGTAGAGTAGAAGTAGTCAGAGTCTGTCGGGCTTTTGACCCTAAAGCGACTTGTGCGACTTGCGACTCTCGGTTGATAGATACACGAAGAAACTTTGGAAACGGACCTATCTGATCTCGCAATAACACATTGCTGACTGGCCTGCATATTTCCCACTGGTACTAGTCGGCGATTACACCGGACGAACGTATCTCCCTTCCATCCCCTCATTACTCGTCACCTCCCCACCACGGGTCTTGACCCTCTCGGCCCTGAGAACACTCTTCATCCCCCTCCTCTTCCTATGCAACGTCTCCTCCACCACCTCCCGTTCTTCTCCTTCCCAACTGATCAACTCCGATATCCTCTATTTTGTCGTCATCATCCTCTTCGGCCTAACAAACGGTTACATCTCCTCACTGTGCATGATCGTAGCTTCGTCCCCTCAGTTGAATGCTAAATTGGATGAGGATGAGAGGGACGTGGCGGGTACGTTGACGAGTTTCTGTCTCGTGGCAGGGCTGGCTGGGGGCAGTTTGGCGAGTTTCGGGACGAGCTGGCTGATGAGTCGGGGATGAAAGAGGACCTAGGAGAAAAGTCGATCAGGTTCAGCCGCATATGGTCTACTTCGATAAGAAAGGTTAATGTCTGGTGTTCCACCAGTTTGAAGTATATAGCATAGACGAAGTATTGTATGTCGAAACAGGTGTTAACCGTCACCCAACCCAGAGACATAGGATGTCACCGCCGTCAGATTCAATCTTCGTAGTAAGGCAGCAAGAAAACGCAGTTCGTGATCTCGCCAAAGGAAGCCGCCTGATGTCGATCCATCACGATCACTTCAACAGAGAAACCTTCTGAACCGACAGAGATCAAAATGGCCCATCGCTCACTACTCTTGAATTCTCGCTGTTCTGTATCGTCGAGATCTGGTCCATTCGGAGTGCAGCATACACTTGTAACCCATGTATACATTACGCGAATCATGATTCCCACTTTGTCGAGCCGAGTCCTTCGTCCGTTATACCCTTCCACGGAAAAATTGCTTTCCTTCTCCTTGGGCCGTATTCGTATACGAGACCATATTCTTGCTTCTGTTCCGATAACGATCGGTGTAATCCTCCCTCCTTGAAGCCAGTCTAGCTAACGTACTTGGGCTAGTCCGAAACATGAATCAAAAGCTTGCCCGAAGTTCCTCTACCCTCAATATCAACCTGGGCCTGCCTGACCCCTTCCTCTGTGAAATCATAGACCTTGTGCACCGCGTACTTGGTAACCCCGTTTCGGGTCAAGTCTGTCAACTCGTCCGTATACTCGGTCCATTCTTGCTGGGTGTTGACAATGGCGAAGAGGGTCGGGCGGGTGATCTTGACGGCTTTAGGGGTGAGTTTGGCAAGTGTGAAAGCTGGCACGGCGCCCTGTAGATGTACGTGTCGTGTCACATGGACGATGAGTCGTGGCATGGACGAGGTCGTTAGCTTTGTCCAAGCTCAGGCTCGAGCTTCGAGTTGAGAGTAGATCAGTGACCGAGGATAGAGAAAGATATCACGCTTATACTCCCGGAAATAGCACAAGCACAACAGAGCAAGCAGAACGACTACAAGAGCTCTCGAACCCTATGCCCCACTCACCGAGGCATTACCATACGAGACGACCGTCCCCTTCCTCCTGACAACCTCGAAATCCTCGTCCCACGTATCTTTGCCTACACTATCATAGACCGCGTGAACACCCTGACCACCGGTGAGTTCGAGCACCTTCTTGACGTTCTCTTCAGAAGGGGCTGTGGTGAGCAGAACGTGGTCTACGCCGTTTTGCGTGACGATTTCGGCTTTTTGGGAAGACGAGACGGTGCCGATAACGTTGGCTCCGAGGTGCTTAGCGAGCTGCGGGGGAGAAGATCCGACGGGGTCATGTCAGCACAACATCCATCACTTTCAATATACCATGTCACATTCCGGTGAGACGCGTTGTGAGGATCGTGAAGGCGATAGGTTGGCTATCGCCTAACTCTCAGACCGAACCGATCTTGATGGAGTGAAGCATTGTTGAAACTAGACCCGAATGTCACCTGAGTCAAAATTAATCCCACACCACCCGCAGCAGCTCTGACCAAGACCCAATCACCCTTCCTGATCGCATAGCTCTCCTTGACCAGATAAAGCGCCGTCAGACCTTGGGTTGCCATCGACACTCCGTCCTTCGCGTCTTCGGGCTTCAAGTCATCCGGAAGGACAGCCACTCGGTCGACGGGAGCGACAAGGTATTCGGCGAACGCGTTGCCGGCGGTTGTGTATACCTTCTGGCCGATTTTCAAAGACGGGTTAGAGGAAGAGGAAGAGGCGGGAGGGAGGGAGACGATGGTGCCGACGGCGTCTTGGCCTATGGTGTACGGGTAAGAGGGTTTGGGATAGAGTCCGGTTCGGAAATCTGCGGAGGGTTGTGTAGGACGGACATGTTAGCTTCGGCTTGTACTCAGAAGGAGAGAAGATCCCGACGTGAGAATGCCACAGAGAAGACGCTATCAGAACCGGTGAAGCAGCCTGTATGGTGACTGATGGGGTAAGTAGTCTCACTCACAGATGTCGATGTAGTTCACACCGCTATCATTTCAACCGTGTATCAGTTCTGTTCCATATCCACGATGAATATTGTACGCTACGAAGCTTTCCCGCCCTAGCCCACTCACGTCCACTGAACCTTGATGAGAACCTCGTTGTCCTTGGGCTGAGGTACAGGGATCTCTCGAAGGACGTTAACTTCAGGACCGCCGGTCTTGTCGGCCTGCAACGGACGTAGATCGGTGAAGCGCAGCGCACATTAGATTTAATGATCAGCACCAATACGCAATACCATCAGCTCGGTGGTGGTACTCGGGTTGTCTCATTCAATGTTGCCCCTTTCCCTGATCCGCGATTTACCCACAACACCAACGAGTTCGAGTGGGATAGCTTGGGGTTAGCTCTCCGACCAGGTGTGAAGTGGATTTCTCAAAAACTCGCTGGAGAACACGAAGACAAAGGAACGGAGGAAAGCTTAATGAGACTAGAGCAGCTCACCTGGATAGCCTTCATGGTCTTTGGGATCTGGACTTGAGACGACATGGTTCGACGAGGTGCTATTGTTTGTGTGCGCGCAGTAACTATCCTTGTGCTCGGAAGGTAGAGCGATCGAGATTTTGGCGTAGTGAGTGAAGTCGCGGTAGTGCTGAGGAGGCGGCTGGGTCCAGAGATGAAGATGCAGTTGGAGCTGGTTCGTGTGACTGGGATTGAGCTGACGAAGCGGAATATCGTAGACGTAGACTTAGACGTGAAAGCGGAGATTGAAGCAGACATATAATATATACTCCTGGGCTCAGAGCTATCGGCGGTACACAGTTCGCAGTGGAGGGAGATCAAGAAGATTGTTAGTTTCTTCGACCCAAGAAACGATGAATAAGCAAGCTAGTAGTGGTAAGACTGATGATGATGTGATCAACCGTCACCATTCCCCCCATTTGCCGACGACACTCGCGATCGCTCATTTAGCCGACCACTCGCTCATGTCCGCCGTTATCCGTATCCGGGCCGAACAAAGCGGGTCGACGTTACTTATACAGTTACAATACTCGAGAGATACAAGTTGTATGGTATGCATATTATCTGACTGTAAGTCTGCCTCATTTCATCTGGCCCTCTCTCCGTAAAGACGTGCCGCGTATGACAGATGCGAGATGAGATGCTCATCCTGTCTAGTAGTAACTTGGTACAACCAGTACCTCGGATACACCTCATTTCTTCTGTCCAAAGCCAGAGCCAGACCCCGAGCCGGAGCCGTGATACTTGTTAGAATGACCCGAATCAGTCACTTGGCTGTTCGTTCCCCTGTGGTCGATTTAATCCTTGGACGGCATCTTGCCATCTATCTGTGAGCGCTTCGGGTTGTGTCGTGTCCGTCGTCTCGTCTCTTTCAGAAGAGAGATATGAGATAAGAGGGGAAAGTACAGACGGAAAAGTGAAAGAAAGAAATTTATACCCAGACCAGCGCTCTGTGGGTTTTTGTACGTTGACTGACATTCAATGCTCCCTCATATGACCGCCAGAGAGTAGTAGGCCAAGTGAGCATCTCTACAAGGTTATGTGTATGACACTTGGGCCGACACCAGCTCTCTTCCACCCTGATGCAAAGGTCTGGCGTCTGCTCAGGCCGATGATCATCCATCTTGGTATCCAGGCACAGCATGCATATCTACCGTAGGCATTACCCATCTGCCAAGGGATCCATCCGATCGGACCATGTTTGAGGCTTGAGGTCTGAGGTCCAAGCGCAAGTGATACCTCATCGAGCATAGGCACAGCAAGGTGTTTTAGGGACCAAAGTATACAATGCGGACGAACCCCGAGGGGGCGGACTAAGCTTGAAGAGAACGGGTAGTGAGCCATTGAAGGAAGGCTCGAGCACTGACGCTGCACACTGTACCTTGAGATCCTTCCTGCCAGGATCTAGCTGGGTATGACCAAATATAGCAATATGTGAGAGCGGTGGTCTAGAGACAGATCTCCAAGACGAATGATGTGTCTTGTTAGGATGGATGGTCGGTCACTGACGCAAAACGATGACTCTCGAGACGTGCACTGCTACTGAATGAGTAGAAGCGTACAGGTGGGGGATGAGAGACAAGATGACACAACTCTCCATAATATAGGACTGCGTGCATTAAGATGGTATGCGACTGATGTAGAGATAAGATTGTGTACGCGTACAAATACAACACACGACGATTATGATGTATGCGAAAGTGTCAAGGACTGAGACGAGGAACAAGCGCTCGATTCCATACCCGATCACGCGAATTGACCATGCGACACGACCACTTCAGGCGTGGACATCCTCCTCCCCTCACTCCATTCGCCCATGCTCCTCGCCCACGACGAAGACGTCACCCTTCCCCGGGGTTTCGGTTCCCCAATCTTGGCTCGATAGACCGCTCGCATCGCCTTGGTGTCGGGTGATTCGGCGTATGTCGAGCCTTGGCTTTGTCCTGGTATATCCCTTAGTGGATGTTCGGAGGCGGTGGCTGATAACGGCGTGGGGGGGGTAGTCGGTACAGATGAGATGCCTTCTCCTTCCGAGGTGATCAAGGGGACAACTCCTTGGCCGCCACCCCCTGCTAGCAGAGACGTGGGTAACAAGAGAGGGAATAGCGTCTTGAATCGGTCGTCGTGGCTCGCGCCTTCTACGGCAGGCTGGATCAATCGCCGGAGCGCGTCACCCTCTTCTTCCGCAGCGGCCTCCACTACCAGCTCGTCCAGCCTTCGTTGCCAGATTTCTCGGTTGTCCGCACAGCTATCGGCATAGACCTGGAGTTCGGGTAGCGCCTCGGACACCGCTTCAAACAGGGGAAGAGTGAACAAGTCGATGAATCCTATTTGACCCTTTGCTTGCAAAGCAGCATCTGCAGAGGCGACGACTGAAACAGGCAAGTCAAGATCTTGCTCGAGAGAAGCCTGCTTGGCCCATTCTTCCAGCAGAACCGATGACCAATGCTGAGAAACGTCAATAGGTCGAGTCTGCAACGTCGGTAAAACAGGTCAGCTCCCATTGTGGATAACGGCATGAACACGAACACTCACAGGGTTGCTGATATCTGCGCACTTGATCAAGGCCTGGCATATCATCACTCGATCATACTCATCTTCCCCTACTTCGCCTTCTCTCAGGCCCTCATCGAAGTCCTTGAGTCGCTGAATCCAGGCGAAATGGAGACTCATATCCGTGGCAAGAACAGACGAGTATAGCACTCTTCTGAAACCCTTCTGGTCCAGGGAAGGGGAAGCTGGCGCGGGCGAACCCTCGATAAGGAAGCCAAAGCCGTGTTTTCGGAGGAGTTGCACAATGAGCATGCAGTGCATGTTCTCCAGGACCGACTTGTCCTCGTAAACTTGTGACAAGGGGACCTTGGCGTTTTTCTGGTGTCGCGAACCCAATTCATCAGCGAATGACAATCTCACGAAATTAGTCGGACTACAGAGCGACTCACCATGAACGCGTTACTCAGACCAGGATGACCAACATCATGCCCCATCGCCGCAACGAGGACACCCAGCACGTCTTGTGGCCGCATCACCTCCCTTGCTCGCCTCGTGCCAACGCTGATATCCCTTCCAGCAACATCCGACCTCTTCCAAACAGGTTTATCTTCAGACCATTCTCGCATATACGACACCGGGGGCGCTACACCGATTTGAGCGAGGAACATGTAGGTCGCTTGAAGAACGTCGATGGCGTGTACGTAGTTATGATAAGGGTTTGGAGCGTGGTAAATAGCTCGGATTGCGAAGAGAAGTCGGTTGATTTGATCTGCACAAGCAAGAATGCTATCAGCGCACAATCCTTGTATAGGTCAACAATGATTGCCTCAAACTCACCACGACTAATATTCATATCTACCAGCTCTTCCGAATGTAATACAGATTCAAACATGAGACATGCTACTCTGTACAGATCACCTTCGGGGAGATTATGAGGCTTGAAGTTCCAGGTTGACAGCTCATTAACAAGTCGTTCCCGATGTTCGGGGCTGAGGGGTGCAGATAATCTGGGGTGAATAGAAGCTTATCAGCACTTAGACGCTTGCATGTCATGCCAATGGAGAATATCCCCGGAATACTCACAATTCGTAATCTCCCATTTGCACTTCAATGGTGGTCATAGTGTGACAGAACATGGCGCTCAGCAGCTCCGCCAATTCCGTTTCGCTGGCCTCTTCGTCGACATTTTCTCCCTCAACTCCATGGTTATGGCTGATGTGATCGGCTTGCGCTTTCGCCCTTGTCGGCGTCGTCGGGGGGAAAGTATACCCTTCTTCAATGAGAGATAAGGGTTTTAAAGGTTGACCGCCAGAACTGGCCTCCCTGCGGGCCTCACTGCCGCTTTCAGTAGGTTTCAAGGCAATGGAAGCTCGCTTTAACGCCAGCGATAACCCGCCAATATCCACACTTCTTCTCCTAGGTTCAATGACGGGGTCCAAAGCAGCAAAGAACGAGGCTTGCGATGGAAGAGGGAAATCTTGAGGCAGAGGTGGGAAGTCGAATTTGCCTGTTCCAGAAATTGGCGGTGATCTAAGCGGAGGTGATAGGTGCCCAGAGGCCGTAACAGACGCTGCAGACTGTTTGCGGGGCGGACCGGAGATGGACGATCGTTTGACAGGCTCCGTGTTCCAGTTACCGCTTAATGATTTGCGATGCCCAGTCGCAGAGGATACAGCAGCGCTCAATACCTTCTCACCCTCATGCTCTGCTCCCATGTCTAGAGCTGTAGGAGGTAGGACAACGTTGGTCGGCGCGGAGGTGGGGGAACCAGGTGACCTCGATCGAGACAGAGGAGAAGGCGTTCGGGCGCCGGAAGGCGGAGGCGAAGGTGTAAGTGTTCGACCTTGTTGGTACGCGTCGACTATACGCATAACAAGGTCGGCAGTGTTCAGGTCGTAAGGAGGTCGAAGCACACCGGCAGCACCTGCACCAATGCAAGCAGAGATAGCAGTCTGAGTGATAGCTGGATTCGCTGAGTAGGCGATAATGATAGGCTTGCCAGGGATGATTGCGGATTCAGCAGACGTGGATGGATCTGACCCTTTCTGTCGCATATTGGCGATAGTCCTAATCTGTTCCAAAGCTGCCGGTAGCCACTCTTCCTCCGACCTCTTGGCTCGATCCAACAGATCTTGCTGGAAACAGACGGCTGTCGGTGTTGTCCCTTGCTGCAACAACAATGAGAGAGAAGGGAAAGCAGGTGAGTCGCTTAATGGGACAAGGACAACTCGAGTGAGCGGTTCACTTGAGTCAGAGGGTCTGACGATGGGGGCGGATTGGAATGTCGAGCTCGAGGAAGGATCAAGGAGCGCCGGAAGATGTGAAGCGTGTCGGATGACGGTGACTGTGAATGTATATCCAATAACTCGGTCAGTTGCACTGTTGCTGGATAAATAGTGGATCTGACACCATAAGCAAGCAGAGGGGAGCAGGCATAGGAGATTAAAGGTGTCAAAGGATCTAGATGTTGAGACTTCGGAAGAGAAGATGCCGCGGGAATAATATACGAATATAATGCCAAACGAGTCAACAGACAAGGCAAGATCTGATTAAATGTGATTGTCAAGGTCTGGACGGCAGCTCTAGTACTGGACAGTGAGAATGATAACGTTGCGGTCTTGAAACGCATCGCGAATTCAAGAACCGCGAGACAGGTGCAAACGAGGAAAGGGGCAGGCGATTACGATGCCATATCATCTGGGGTGAGGCAGAGCGTCTTGAACAGGAAAGAGAAGGCAAAGAGAGAAGAGAGAAGTGGCAAACAACAATGACAAAGGTTTGATATGTGCAGTGTCACCTCGCCGTATCGTCGAAGCAGGGCGGATACGAGTCGCAAGATAGAAAGAAAAGGGATGAGCAGGCAAAAAGGAAGATGATGATGGTCATCTGTGACCGAAGTATGACAGCGCATTGACCTCGTAATGGAAGTGATCGACATCAGGCATCAAGAGGCACCAAATCCATCCTCCGCATCCTTTGAGCACACACCCACCCGACCCTCTTGTCGCATCCTTCCTGCCGTTGCAAGCCAAGCCGAATAGGCATAGGGGGCGTGCGGCATGCGGCATGCGGCAGAGCAGGAAAGGGCATGTTCTGATGATCTCAAGAAATTGGCTGAGCCAGTGCGTTAACACCCAAGATCGGGCCCATACCCTCCACCAACGTTGTTCTTGTTCTTGTGCCTGATCCTAGACGACACCGCAGGGGCCCAGGGCACCTCCTTTCCTCTGTCGATCCATCACCAATCCAATCTCTGTGACATCAAAATACAACTTGCGCCCGTCGCCAGATTCTACCTGACAACCGAAACTCAAAAGAAGAAAATGCAGAGAAGCAGTCAAAGGGGCAACGAGCGGATAAAACAGAATGACAGAACGGGCGAGAACAGAGCATCCACAGCAATGGCACAACAAGGCACGAAACGGACACTCACCTTCCAGACCACTACCCCGAAGGTTCCCGACCACCTCATCGGCTTCCCAACCGGGTCTTGATCTGGCCAAGCTGGACGTGCCGCCCATACCAGTAGGCACAGCCAGACTCGCCCGACCGCCGCCAACACCCATGAGAGATGGCGCTACACTTGCTGCAATACCGGCGCTAGTAGCTGTCTGAGGTCTCCTTTTCGATCCTCGCGGTCCCGTTGTCGCCGATCGTCGAGCACCAAAAGGAGGAGGCCCACCTGATGTTGCTGATGATCCCGGATTCGGCGATGAGTTGGCACTGGTCACGGCCGAGGACGATGAGCCAAATGGAGGGGGCGCGGATCTTCTGTCGTTACTCTCGAACGCTGTGCGACTGGGAGGGACTGGCGAGTCAGTTGGAGAGTCCGATAGAGGATCAATCGGATCTGCCGAGATGCGGCTTGTCGGTCCATTCCCTAACCCTGAAGCCAGACTCAATCGTCGACCAGAGGCGGCCGCCTTGGTAGCTACTTCATTCTCCTTCTGTATCGTTATCGGTGTACTGGCTTGAATACTCTGCAGAGAAGGCACGACTGAGCTCGATTTTCGTTGTGACAGCGCTGCTGAAGGTCGTCTGACCGGTAGTGGTAAACCTTGCCAGTGTGCCGAGGGAGGCATCAGCACTAGAAGCGAGAGGGAGGGGGAGGGATGCGGGTTGTGGTTGGCTGCATTGTGGGAGGCCATGTTGGGCCGGAATGTTGCTACAAAACGACGAAGATCGGCCGCACTACGTTTTCGTCGAGGAGAAGGGGGCTTGCTTTCCTCGCTCGTCCTGCGAGGAGGGAAAAGGTGGCCGAGCATCGGCATGGTGAGCGGGTTGCGTATTCGAAAAGCAGAAGATCGTTCCGTCGATGAGCTTCCAATACACAACAACACTCCGACCGGACCAGAAATGTCACAAGCTCTTCAAATTCGCAGGAATCGAGGAAGAACAATATATTCGGACGACAAGATGAAGACGAAGGAAGAAGGCACAGTATGATAGCGAAAGGTAGAGGAGGCAAGAATCCGTTCTCGGCTTATCAGAAGTAGCGTTTGTCGAGCGGTTATAGAAGGTCTAGTACAGAGTATATCAAGACAACACACGAGGAAGAAGAGCTTCTTGCGACGTGCTAGTGAATGAGGCAATGATTGATTGGTGGAAAGACTGGTGAAGATGTAGATCAATCCGTATGATCCGGAAAAACAACAACGATCATGTTCGTGGAGGAGAAAGGGTTATTGATGAGACTCACCTCACTGCTTTGGGATATCGGGCAAACACCCGCCGTACAGCAACGTTGCCCGCCGTACAGCAACGTTGCCCGCTTGAAGGACTGGAGGTTCCAGTCCCGATCTGCGACTGCGGCGGCCGCTATAGCTACGGTACACTGACCCAGTACAGTAGTAACTTGGAGAGGTCGATCCTACTTTCTCGGCATCCAAAGGATTGGGAGTTAAACCACCCGAGCCTTCTAGCAAGGTTGACCCTTCCTGCGATCCGATAGGTCGGCTTTTCTCCCGTTATTTACAGGAAGCCTGGACAAGCTGCGGCGAAGCCCCCGTTGAGGAGAACCAGAGAAGGGCGATCTATAGGTCGTGCGATGATTGACGAGAAATCGAGTATGGTATAGAATGAGGCTGAGGTGTGACTCGCTTTTCTTGGCGCGACTGACCCAAGGCTGGAAGTGAGGGAGGGACAGCTAACGTACGTAGGTGGGTTATGGATCGATGTCGTGAGAGTGAGGGTACAGATGGAAGGGAGGCGTTTTTCTTTTCCTCGATATCGATGGGAAAAATTGTGCTATAGCACGGACAGTGAGGTGAAGTGCAAAGCAGAGCAGAAGAAGGCGACGGACGGTGTCGAAATTGACCCCGCGCCGATCGTGTACTAGCGCAGCGCTGTCCTAAGCAGCGTTACTGCTTGCTTTGACTCTGCTGCAATTACAATCCAATTGGATTGGCTTGGTCTTCTATCTAATTTAGTCCTGATGTGGTAGTAGTTGTGCCTGTGCCCTCCTTACAAGGTCGGATCGGATGAATTTAAGGGACGTTTCTTCCAGATTTATCCCAAAATCGAAAGAATGAGAGGGGTGGGAGGGTTGTGGCTACCAGTTGTGGTGACGTGACGTGACGATCAGTGTGATCATTCAGGGTTTCTGTCTGCTCACTATAGGGTGGGGGATTCATCCGCACCGCCTACTAGTAACGACAAGAGCGGTAGTATCGAGCTACGCACCTGTTCATAGCGTGCGTATGCATGTGCGTGGTATGGTGCGTGATTGATCCGATGCCGTTAGTGATGCTGTGGAACACCGAAGAGGAAAGATCGTCCTTTCAAACGGGTTTGCAACGTCTTGGTATCAGTTGTAAAAGTAAGTCAGTTAAGCCAGTGTGTCGTGATGAGCTACAGCCGCAACCGGTACTTGAGCAGAGAAAGCTCTTGTACATGGCACACACAGCATACATGTAATGACCCGACAAATCTAACTCCACTTCTTCTTGCTCCCCTGCTATCAACATAACATTCTATTGACACAGGCACAGAATGTCTGTCCTCAGTGAAACTAGGCTACAATGAATCATGACACTATGATCTACGCGGGATACGAGCGACTACGGTGCCTCCTGATCGGCCGTAGTAGCCCCGAGTTACCATTTGATTGGTTCATGCCATCAACGAATTTCGACACTTCGACGCGAAAGGGAATTTTGAGACCGGGCGCGCGCACTCACACGGAAGTGCATCCCGGTGTCATCCATTGCCATACATATACATGTACCGCCGCACCTGCTCGTGAAACCATACTTGGCATGGCGTCCCGAAGCTGCGGCTGGCTACCAGCTGGTGTAGACCGGTGTTAAGCAAGGCGTGTCTGGCAAGACACGTTTCTTGCGCCCGCTTCCTCTTCGACCTCGAACTCACATACTACATACTACTGTAGATCTTGTCTTCTCTTTCGGCTTCAAACCATTCAGGGCAAACACAAAAGTGCGCATCACAGTTTCCTGGATGATCTGCATGAGACATATCCTGATTGATGCCGAGATGGCTGGATAGGGGAGTACGTGAGCGTGTCAATGTGGATCTTCACCGGTCTAGCAGGCAAAGCTGCATGTCCAGCATGTCCATCACGTGTATATCTCTGCGTTGCTGCTGTGAGGGGGAGTCGATCAAGACAACTTAACCGGAAATCGAACGGAACTGTCGTGGTGCTACGAGGCACTACATGTAATGTTGTGGTGGCCAGCGAGGCCATTTCCCTGGCGACTGGTCTCACTGTGCTGGTCAAACGAATTCTCTTCGAGCATCGAGCATCGACAAGCTGTACGAGGTCTCTTGCCTCATCGCCGGAACACTTACCACTGGCAGCTCGAAGTAGGCAAGCAACAGCAAGTGACGATAAATCGCAGTGCCACATACCGTACAATGCCATAACGTATGCCCCGAATCAAACACGTACACTCCGTAAGCATATCAGCATGCCACACCCACTTTGGATCGTATGCTTCGTATACTGTGCCGCCTCTCGCTCCCTTGCTTGAGTGACACACTACAATTGATGCGTGGCAGCATACACCGTAGCAGCTCTTTCCTAACCAGGCGCACCATGCCGCAGAGCCCAAACCGGGATGTCTCAAGCCAAGCCGGAGCAGGGAAAAGGACCCATAGAGCGGATCGATCAGTCGTCAAGTCGTTGTTCATACCGTCGATTTTAGTCAATCAGAGTGCACTGTACGTATGAGAGGCACTTTAACTGTGGCGTAAAGTAATAGCAATGCCGACCTTGTCGTGATTCCGGCGAATGATACGACGTTAATTCCAGTCGTGTAAGTGCGGGTACTGTGTTGCCTCGAGCACGGAACCCCCTTTTCCCCTCAGTACTGTCGCATCAGAGGCAAACATCCCACCGAGCAAGACCGAGTCGATGAGCAATGCTGTCGCAGCATGCTGCAGCATCTGTCGTGTGACATGGGCACTGTGGCGCTTCTCTATGACGCACTCCAGAAGCTAGGATGCGTCTTCTCAAGTGGGACAAGTAAATCCACGAATAAGACCCTTCGACGATGGGCCATACTTACATGTACTCGATCGCTCAGAGCAGAAGAAGGTGTAAGAGTTTGCCGCAAATAGGTCTGCAAACAAAGATAGCGAACAAGAGGTGAGAACGGAGTCCATGTAAAGCAGCTTGGCACGATATTGGGGAGGAACCCGATCTTTCGGCGAACGTTGTATTCTAATAGATTGTGCACAATGGAGGCGTCTACAATACTTGAGGCCATAGAACGATGGTCCCCCGAGGGATAGGAGTGTGTAGCATCCAATAAGCATGACCTTTATCTCATGGTCCCGGCCTGATATTACGGGTGATCCACTCAAGCACATTGCGAGTAAGCAGCATCTGATACAACAGTCATTGCGCGAAGATCGCTGGCCCATTAGTATTGATCATATTCATACCTCAGAGTACTGCATTTCCATCTACTTTCGCGAGCTCCACAAGAACATGCGCCACTCTGAACATTTCTCTCCCCCTTTGATCTCTTATCTCTCGTCTAAGGCCCCACCATAGGGTGAAGCACAATGCGCATTGCTCACGATGGACCGCTGTGACCCAAGTCACCAACCCGCTGTAAGCTCTGTCCGAATTCCTATCCTCATGCTGCAGGCGAAGCGTCGCTACCGCCATTGGCAGTTTGTGCCGGCATATGGGACTGCTCGCCACCGACTGACGACCTGTGCGTAGGACGATTCGACGGCAGGCGAATATCCACAGTATATTAGTCCTCCGTTCGTCTTTTCTTTTCTTTGCCCGTCGATGGACATCACAGTAGACAGACTCACACAGTAGGCGCAAGTCTGGACCCCTTGCCCGCTGTCGGTGTCGAGGCAGCAGCCGTAGTGGCACCGTCTTGAACGAGAGCTTCTTGTTGACGACGGAGAGCTTCCTCTGGTGTGATTTCAGCGTTTGTACCGGCGCTGAATCGGTCAAAGCCGCTTCTGTTGCCGGTATTGGTGCTCGTGCTAGATAAAGTGCAGTGGTGCAGTACAGTCAATAGCGAGTCCACCAAAGACAGCGTTTCGAGTGGAGCAACAAGACAATGAGCGAGGTCCTATCCCAATGCTCGATTACGCGTGAGTGAGAGAACTCGTATAGCACTGACACACCAGCAGGTTGCACTCGAATATTCAACTGATGAGATCTACTGTCAATGTTGCCACCAGCACTCACCTGCCGTGAGATCCCCAACTGGAGATATTCCACTCGCTGCGCTCCATTTCACCTGTCATTGCGTTCTTGAAGAAGACTTGGAATCAAAATCCAGTTCGATGTGATTACTGCACGATGGAGACTTGATTGATCGGCTAGAGTGATTTCGGGTGGGTTGACGTCGTGGCGAGAACAACGAATGAATGTACATCGATACGGAAGTTATATACGTTTCTGGTAAATATGTGTACGGTGTGGGACCGCACCCCCCGTCATACGTATGCTCGGTCATCTTGGCCCTTCTCGTACATGTGAGTAAGGGTTCACGAGAAGGCTCAACAAAGGTTTCACGCCCTTTGAAAGGACACGATGACGGTCGAGCCCTTCACACACATTGATCCAAGTCCTGGCCGGGGCTCGAAGATAACAGTGAATGGATTGCAATCGACCTTTTTGGTGTTGTAAGCTTAGTCACATCGATGGAACTGCACATTAGCAAACCGAGTCAGTGAGTGAAGGGTGTTGTTCTGCCCTTGAAAATGCACCTTATCGGTCGTTCGCTTGGGGGCGATCAGCTAGACCGAACGGCTCTCGACGAGCGGTGAGATCCAGGCATTATGCATGCCTTTCACCGCCTATGGGAAGACCCGGAACTGCTTCGCGACGTGAATCTCAGGGTCATAATCTCGGCTGTGGTTGTACAGATGACATACTGTGCATAATGCCTGTGACACCTGAAGAGCCACCCCCTTGTTGCCAAAACCTTGCGTATGGTCCATGGCCGATCGTCGCATCCTTACTCCATCTCGACATCGCCCTCCTCTTTGACCTCCTCGCCTATCCAAGCGGGTACCTCGAAGTTGACTGTCTTGCACTCGAGCGTCTCGACGCACACGAGGGCGAGCGTGCCCGTTTTGGCGAATGAAGGGAGGAGCACGATACGTGTTGGTGAGTCGGAGTCTGGACCAGAAGGGATTTGTCAGCATGACTCGTTTCCAGCCGGCATGAGCGAGGTGATGCTTTGCTACAGAGACGGGACAAAGCCAGAGCGAGATAGGCGATATCTCCCGGATTCTTGAGTGATACGAAGCATACTCACCGCCTACCAGAGCCGTTTCGAATTCTGGCTGATTGCCAATAACGTACACATCCGGTCGACGCTTGATGATGAACGGATCGGCGTCGGGGAAGGGGTATATCCCTGCATACGCGACGGTGAACCGATCGTTAGCTGCTGTTGCTTCCCCAGGCGCCGCATAGCTTACAAAGGGTATCTGGCGCTGTAGGTGCTATGTGCCTCCATTCTAACGTTCTTCGAGCCATCGCTAAACGGGAGTTACTGGGTAGGTATTTGTATATGTCGTCCAGTGTTTGACCGCCCGTTCCCAAGAAGCTGTTCCACAGCTCAGGTCAGCCAAGAATGATAAACTGACGAACATTTAACGGGGCCGACCTACCTTTTACCCCCTATCTCCAACCAAGCGGGATTCGTCTCACAGACCAACCCTTCTGTCTTCCCTTTCCCACCAAACATGACTTTCGGCAGAGGCTGTTGAGGTAGCGTAGCGCCGGCCGGATCTGATGGTCCAGGTATCAAATTTATAGGCAAGGCCGAAGCTAACAGATCTGAGAGGAGTGTAGAGAGCGTCTTCGTAGGATGGTTCGGGAAGAGTGGTTTCGAAGATGAGTTGAAACGTTTCTACCGTTACAATGCAAGTCCAGTCAGCTCATCAACACCCTCAAGATTGACACACAATCGACTCACGATCTTCTTGTCGTCCTCGCCTCGTACGGGCGTCGTCAATGAGTTTCCCGCCAATATCAGTCTCGCTATTTCCCCTCCGTCCAGTTGATCCTGCACATCGAGTTGGGTCAGCTTTGATCTGGTGGCCCTAGTTACATCGTATTAGCTCACTGATATACTCCCACTCTCCCCTGTTAGCCATTCCACCAATAGCTCGCACTTCAAGTCCGCTGGAGCTTCTTGCGCTCCGACCGATAAACCAGAAACTAGGGCTACCCAGGTCCTCTCCTCCTCGCCGTTTCTGCTGCCTGTGGGATGGTATGTTCGTGATCAGTTGAAGTGTATGCGTGGCTCAAGCGAGTCGCGGACTGACCGTTCATTTCAACATCTTCATCCGTCGATGACGCTTTATGCTTGCCCTTTCCATTCTCTTTCGAAGGCCCAGCGGGATTCTCGAGCAAGTCGGGTAAGCCGGCGAAACAAAGGTCGATCACCTCAAAATCTCCTGAAGACGTCTCCATGCCCAGCGCAGCCATGATTACACCTAAGGTTAGAGCGAAACAGGATTAACCATTGCACATTCCGAAGTTTGACATAACTAACCCGTTACGAGGCCACCTCCTTCCCGGTCCCTTTCTCTCCGTATTCTTTCGCCCACCAATCGCACTCGTCCTGATTCGTCTTCTAGATGTACAGCATCTTGAGCCGAATAGAACTTTGCTCGTGGTGCGGGTGGGGCGAGCCAGTGCTGCGAACGATCAGCGACCACAGGGTTAATATTGGCTAAGCTTGTCGGTAGTACCCGGCATAAATTGGAAAACAAAATCGAAGCTTACATCTCTAGCCATGTCCTCTAATACGTTGGGCTTCAGCGGCATGTCAAGGTAGACGGTGCCAACGATATAGCATAGCTGGGATCGGGTGAGGTTGAGAATTCGCGGCAGAAGAGGGGGTTTACCTGTACCAACGGAATATATTCAGCAAGAAGTCAAGCTGAGCCGAGCCAGGCGATGACCCCTGCCACACTATTCCCGCAGCTTACCTCTGACGTGCTTCCATCTCTCCTGAGCTCTCTCTTCGACGATAGGTCTCAGCTCGACCAGGCGTATGAAGTATATATTCGCATACTGATGCTTGTAAGATCTCGATGCCGGGTCAAGAAGAAATGGTTTCGAGAGTTCCGTCAAAGGTGAATACGAAGGATTGGGCCTTTTCAGCACTGCTTGAGATGGTTCGGGGAGTGGGACAGCCATCCTGGAGCGTGATCCCGAACAGGCCGTTCGTGAATGTTTGACTCTGTCAAGTGTCAAGAAAGTTGTAAGAAAAGTGGAGAGTTGGTCAATATCAAAGGGGATTGAGAAATATTCGAGATTCGATAGGTCCAGCCGAGGTGTGTGCAGTGTTGGAATGGTTAGAATGGTTAGACGCGTCCCAGGTCGATTTCAGGGCTTTTGATCGTGATTCCTCATGTTGAGGTGTCTTTACGTAATGTCACGATGCAATGATCGCGATTGTCTTCGTCAACCGTGTTCAGCAATGAATGATTCAACGAAAACAAATGATGCACCACTTTGCCGCTGTTTCCTTCACCACCCCTGTATCATCATCCAAAATCTCCCTCTCTCTTTCTCTCTCTCTCTCTCTCTTTCTGTCGCATTCATTTGCATATCATATCAATTTACAGATCATCTTCGAAATAGCATCAAAAATCCATCGGCTGTACTGACAAATTCGACTTACAGCCAGCTGAGAGACGACCGATCCTACCGATAATTTACCGTATCTATCCCTTCCCCCCCAAATCCGCGACATCCTGTCCTATTGGGCTCGTTCAACCGATGCAGCAACCCAATTACTCTTCTCGACTGATAGAAGAGTACGAAGATCGCAAGCCACGTTATCAAGCGCAAACCCCTGGATTTCGTCCACCTCATTTGGCATTACCAAGGTTCAGCACACCTCATTCTCGGCCAGGATCAAGGGGACTAATGGTAGACCCCAATGAGAGCTTCATGAGCGAGGTAGGGGGAGGTGGTGGTGGTGCAGGGAATCAAAGCTATTTTGGAAGCACCCAGGGAGTCAGCTCATGGTCAGAGGAAAGGGTACAGCAGCTTCAAGCTAGATTGGCGAGGAAATTGGGTCCGGAGTATGTGACGCAGCGACCTGGACCGGGTGGTGGACCGAAGCTGAGGTGAGCTTGACCTTGATACGATATCTCACAGATTGGGGAAAGCTGAATGGCCCTCCACTCACAGCTATATTGAAGGCTGGAAAGGTGAGCCGAGGAATGATTGCACAATACGAGAGATCAGCTGACATCAAATACAGTCATCAATCTCGCGAATGAAGTATTTGGCTTCAACGGGTGGTCGTCTTCGATCGTATCGCTTCGTACGGACTTTGTGCGTCACATGACTCATAGTATGCTATCACTTAGAACCACCATTGACTGAAGTGTGTGTGTGCAGATTGACGAGAAAGAAGGGGGACGAGTATCGGTAAACGTCACAGCCATCATCCGCATCACTCTGCAAGACGGATGTTCGCATGAAGACGTGGGTTGTGGACAAGGAGAGAACATCAGAGGAAAAGCTGCCGCTCTGGACAAGGTCAGCTTCTCGTAGATCGAATGCCCATCGGGACTTCTAAGCTGATACTGACCGAACGCTTATAGGCTCAGAAGGAAGCTGTCACCGATGCTACCAAACGGGCGCTTAGAACATTCGGTAATGTCCTCGGAAATTGTCTGTATGATAAGGAGTATACGAAAGAGGTGGTAAAGATGAAAGTACCTCCTGTAAGTTGTGTTCTGCCCTTGTGTAGTGGACAAACAGCTGACCGAGATATACGTCTCAGGCTAAGTTTAACCAGGACAACCTGGAGCGTCGACCTGAATTCACTCCTGCTGGAGCTCCAAATCAAGCCGGACCATCCTCGCGTCCCGCTATCCCGGTTCAAACAGCCAATATTCCGCCTCGTACCATTGTGCCACTGGGTCAACCGCAACAGCCACCCCGAGAGATACCCATCGTTGCCCCTGGAACACCGCTGAGATCGATCAATGACCTTCCAGGCGATGTTTTCATGGACGAGAGCTTTGATGCGGAGTTCATCGATATGGGGAGCGATTCTTTCCTGGATCAGATCGATGAGCAATCTTTACAGGTGGATAAGGCTGCGCCTGGCGGGTAAGCTGCGATATGAAGGAACGCAGTTCTTCCTCGGTCGAGCGTGAAGCTTATATCGATTGAATAAAAATCTCTAGACCGTCAAGAGTGGCCAGCAACGCTCAACTCGCCCAGAATGCACAAGCGGGTCCATCGCGATTGGGCCAAATCAATACCGTGCCGACTTACCAGCACCGTCATCGTCCCGAGATGCCGTCCGGCGACATGACCTCCAGACAAGCCGATCCGAGGTCAACTCATCTGCAGGAGGTAGCCGGGTCCGGTCCCCACGCTCAAGGAAATGTCAACCCGAAGCCCAACAGCGGGAGTAGCAATCAAGGTAACACATCGGCACCCAGTAGCTATACGCTCCCTGATGCGCCCAAATCTGGAAATGTAGGAGCGCTCTCGAATGCCGGTACCAACATGAAATTCGAACCGAATGTACGTTTCCCGTCTTCAATTTTGGACATCATCCACGCTCAGTGCGTTCCCGTTGAGTGTGTCTACGCGCTGACTCTCAATTCTTTAGAATGCCTCAAAGGATGCTGCTGCAGCCAGGCGGCTCGCCATGGCCTCAGCCTTCAGTAACGATACCAATAACAATGCCTCAGTAACATCACACACGGCTCCACCTATCAGAGCCGAATCTCCGCATATCCCCTCGGGAGGCATCGATGCGGTGGCGGCGAAGGCTATGAACAAAGCGCGGGCAGAAGGGCATAACCTCCGTCTGAATGAGAGTGGATACAACGAGCAAGGCGAGAATGTCGTTTATGGTGGGTTCGCAAGTGCTAGAGGCATCAAGAGGGGTGGGAATGATGCGACCGGCGAAAGATTCAGGTGAGTAACGGTTTCTCTGTGGTGTGGCTGACAATGGCGAGTCGGTCTAGGGGGTTGAAACAGCCGGTCGGAAGCGTGCTCGAAGGGGTTACTTATGATATTCACCATTTAGTGCATCACCTACAAAGCCATCTTCAAACGGGCAGAGCCTAGGCTCGAACCAGAATCATCAGGGTCTGGTAGGAGGCTTCAATCGCCAAGGACCGAGAATGGCACTTGGCGAGCTGAACGTGGACGGTCATGGGCCTGCTGGATCTGGGATTAGAAGTGGGAACGATGATTCGACTTTCAAGCGATCTCGAATCAGTTGATCGTAGCTTGTGTACGGGGTCGGGTCGCATGGGCCGGCGCCTGAGCATGCTTTGTTTCTGCCCCGAATCCATCGACGGAAATTTGTAAGATAGCCAAGGAAAGGGCAGCGTAGGGAGAGTCACATCCCGATCGCATCACAGAAAAGTCAGTCTTATGTCATCTGTCGTCTTTGTCACGAGCAGATACTTTGTTCTGTTGTACAGCCAGTCCCACGTTACACATTCTGTGTTATAGTAGTCTTTCGCCTCTGTCGGTCCGTCATCATGATTCCATTTCGTGTATATAATCTTCGGTTCGGGAATATAGCCAAATCACAAGCGTCGCCATCATGTAGGATCAGACCAGATGTATGACAAGCAACGTCCGCAGACTAAGGCCATCCCAAGTAGACTCGATATAGCACACGAGGTTATGGTACCCCACTAGGCAGTAAGCACTATACCATACAGTCTGCGTTCTTGCCACTCCAAGAGGAATTTGGATGCAGCGACCAACACTGAGAAATGAATCGACTCGGCCTTAATGTGCTCATTCTGAGTGTCAGCCAGCTCACTATGCGTGATGCTCCCTCAGGTTAAGGTGGCAGTATACCATACACTGACGCCTGTTTCGATGCAGGTGGCAAGAGATCAGAGACTCCCTGGACGTAAGGAGTTGAGCGGAAGAAACGATAAAGTAAGCGTTGTTCACGGCTCTCACTAATGCCGCCCTGACCAATCAAAACTCATGCCCACAGATGCTGGGCCGGTACGGATCGGCGACACTTCCTTATAGTAGTCCTCTCCGTTCTGCTGTATTCGTACTTTGCTACATCCCTTTGCTTGCTCGTCAACCTTTGGAGGTGGATGTTGGGATGGAGATCGGAGCTGCGGTCAACAGTTATCAATCGAGAGGCGAGCAGGATCAAAAACGGGATCTGTACCTGGAAAGCTGACTTGAGACGGTGTGAATGATCGCGTTACGATATGACATGATGCAGTATGACAAAACATATGACATGACATGACAATATGTGCATTCACTCATCAATCAATCGAGGTCTCAGAACAGAAGTGCGCGAAATCCCAGGACTGCATCCGTCATCATCGTCAACATCAGGTTCAAACATCAGACGTAGCCTTGGTACGCCCTTTCTGCTCCACACGTCATTCTAGCACGACCACGATCCCATCATTCACCATGATGATCGGCTTTATAGCTTTATACCTCGTAATCCTAATCTGCCACCGTTCGTCCATTAAGATGAATTGGAAACGGAGATGGAGGGAAAGAGATATAGGCGTAAGCAGAATCAAAGGCAAGGTGAATCGGTATATATGTGACCGAGGTGGACAGAACGGGTGAGAGAGAATATTGTGGATAGTAGTCATTCATGCAAGGGAACCAAAACCAAGACCAAAGTGAGTACAGAAGGTGTCAATTTGGGACCATAAGACAGACAGGACCTCGGGGTGACTGGACGTTGGCTTAGGCGGTCCACATTCTTCGGACGAGCTCGGTGAGACCTGCGACGGAGGTCAGATTGAGTCAGTCATAATGTTCCATCTCTCACCGAGCGAACCATGAACGCGATATGTCATCGGGGCGCCGTTTCCCCTGAGCTGGGCGGAATGGTAGTATCCCTTGCCAACTAGTGGACCTTGATCAAAGAATGCACGTTGCAGATATGAGGAGAAAGGGCAACGCAGCGACGAGCCTGACGAATAGGCAACTAGACTCACCGATATCGTTGGTGTTGAATTCGTAGACACCCCAAACCGAGAGACCGGTGGCGATCTTGAGCAACCACTGGGCCAAGGGCCCGACCAATTTGAACTTTCGGGGGTGGAGATAATCTACGAGGCATGAGTCGAAGCCGATGTGGGAGTGGATGATGAGTGAGATGGCGAGGATACCGTCCATTATGGGCTATGAGTTTATTGATCGAAGATACGGTGAGTGCGGGTTCAGCGTCTGCTCATCAATTATCGGATCATTCTAGAAGTCCAATCGTGGTAATGAAAAAGATGATATGGCACACTCACATAAGCACTGCCGGTCGATACAGCCGCACCAACGGTGACGGGTACCAAAGCCGCAGAGAGGACTCGCTCGAACGCCCAGTGGTATGAACCGTGTGACTTTGAGGGGGAAGGGAACGACGTAGCGTCGTTTACTGTGCCCTTGAGAATGGCTGCGAAGAGGCGATCGCAGAAGAAGGTAGACGGAACAGGCGTCAGCGAAGAGCTCAAGTTGATATGGTTCACGCTAACGGATGAAACATGGAACACATCGCAAGCCGTCTGTTTTTGCATTTGAGCAAAAGCGGAGGCGAGAGGGGAATTATAGAAATGATTGGCCTCAATGATAATCCAGGACCATCTTTGAGAAAGTTCTCTTCTCCGATCCATGTCGACAACAATAACTCAATTCCCAAGGTCATGGCAGGAAAGGCGTCCGTCAGATCGGACGGCTCTAGCTGACCCGTGGCACCAAACTTGTGTAGCCATTCCAATCTTGCCTTTGCTCCGCTAGATTGCCAGGCTGAGAAACCCCGTGTGCCAGCCGACCTCCTGCTCGACCGCAAGATAGAACCAAATAACCCTAGACTCCATATCCTGAACCCCAGATACCGACCTCGAACAGAACGCAGACCAGCCGGTGAGAGAAAGAGGTGCGACGACAAAGCGATTCGGGTAGCACGATAGTGGGATAGAATTGACCAAAAGAAGAGATGAAAGATCCAAACTCACGTCCACCGGGAACATACTTGTATCCACCAGTCTCATCGGCAGAAACGGTCGCGTCTCGCCTGACGCCTGAAGCTCGGATGGCGAGTGCTCGAGCTGTGTCCGCGTGAATAGGGATATGACGATACGGTATGCGAGAGCAGGTTTGTAAAGAGGACAAGTGTCAGCTATAAGCATCTTGTGTCGGTCTGGCTAGGTCGACACAATCTCCTGTAGGCACGGCATCTGCAGGCCAGGCGGAGTAGTTGACCAAATAACCGAAGGGTGACCTTGCGCAGGCTTGAATATGGATCAAGCAGCATGACGCCTTCCCTCCTTGTCGATCTCTATTGTCCGCGACAACCATCATCCAGATCGGTCTTCCAACAACCCTCATGCCTGTTCCACCACTGATCCGAACTACCGTCTTCCGCTGACGATGAGATTGCGATAGAGCAGAACGCTTCTCAACTCATCTCTTGTCCGTCCGATGATATTGCCTCGCAAGTCACAGTCCGATCTGAAGACGTAGAGCTGTAGCGCAAAATTCTTTCACTAACAGGTGTGTAGTCCCCTTGATCCCAATCCCAGACCCAGAGCCCTGAAAGCGGATGTTGAAGCGGTAGGTCGAACGAGAGACATGATGGAGATGGCAATTCCGATATGTGTGTTTGTGGGGATGAAGATGCTGCTTGCGAGAAGGGTATTGCTGGGGATACAATGAGAGACGATGATGCTAGAGCTGAATGCTGGTGAGACTGACGACGATGATGCGTGAGTGTGTATCTAATCAAGATGTGAAAGTCGAGATGGCAGTGGACGAGCAAAGGATCGCGAGCATGTGCAGTCGCTCAATGGCCAAAGGATGATTCGTCAATCGAGCACACCAACCATGGGTTGTTAGAGGTAGGCATGAACAAGGTTCCAGAGCACCGGTTATAAGCGTGTTTGGTGGCTAGCTACCAAAACCCCCATGGGCCAAGGCGAACAAGTGTCGGAACAATTCGGACTTTGGACCTCATCAACCAATAGGGAGCTGGCCAATACGCACTCTGCATACGTAGATGTCTATTCTCACACGATGCGTTTACAGCCCAATTACTATGATGCTGCTACCGCGTGGGGCATAGATACGTTGATGCGTCTGGACATCTCTCATGCATGTAGAGTAAACCAGTTTGTGGAGGAAACAAAACAAGTTTGTGGAAGAGTCGAGGCTGCTGACTGCTTATGACATGTATAGTTATATAACAGCAATTGACCTCCGCCCAACATACAATTCCTGTTCGTATAACGGCTAGTATGCTCGCTTGTCATTCAGAGCATCTGTTCGGTGATCGCGGGAGATCGGAGTTCGATTCTCCGACAGGAAGATTCTTTTTGGGTTCTTCCGGTCGCGTCACAGCGCCATCCATTTGTCTTCTTTTTCGCGTAGACGGTGGGCGCCCCCTCTTCGTTGCCTGCATCCGCTGTAGTGAGGGGACAACTATAAGAGCCTGCAACCGACTGATTGTAGTAGGAACTACAGATACAATTGGAAAGCTAGGGGGGATTAGACTAAAAAGGACATCGCAGGATTGCGTGTTGGGTTGATATTGACTGTGAACCCAGACCAGATACAAGTCGTGGGCTGTGTGTGCGCATGATCAGTGGCAGAAGTACTGTAGTGCTTGCACTGCCGCAGCAGTGCTGCCTCTCTCGAGGTCTGTAGTGTCTATGCTATCGTACCGCCAGGCCAGTCGATACTCCGGTAGACCGACCTAGGCTACCTGTCAATTCATTCTTCGCTCGGTCGTTAGGAGGATCCATCGCCGGCGAACGTCGAGAACTTTGATGCCGCCGTAGAGATGATTGACAGGTTCCAGTGAGTACATGTGCTGGACCCCAAGAGGACACCAGATCAGGACTTCTCAGATCAGATTGGATGTATCAAGATCAGAGCTCCCCATGCTTTGAGGCAAACGTGCGAATGATGCCCTGGCCGAGTGGGCTTCGGACTCGTGCAAGACAGCAGGTGGCATCAACGGTTTTGATAGAAGAGATGATATCGTCGAGGAACCTTTTTTTACCTGGCAGCGGCTGTGCTTGCTATCCATGTTACCCCGTGCCACCGATATAATATGTATGTGTTGTTCCTGCATGTAAGTCCTGACCTGTACTGATCTACAGATTCTAATGATCACACAGGAACATGAATGATCACGTTCTGTATTTTCAATCTACTAATGCAGATAAACAGGTAGCCCGTAGACGACAGGAGCAGCGCCCGTAAGATACCTGAGCTTACACTCGTCCCTCGAGGAATTGACCGCTTGGGTGATGGACTTCTCCGACAGGGGCAACAAGGTGTTGGTGCGTGATTTCGAGTCTGGTAAGTGTGCAGCGTCGAGTTTCAGGGATCCCTTGAGGACGTGTAGTGATAGACGGTCGATGTCCGCGTCTGTCACGTCCCACAGATTGGCCGTGAGCGATGGACTGAGAAAAAGCAAGTTCGGGTCAGCTTCTGGACAGGTACGGTGGATGTCGGATTGATCAGGTCACTTGAGAGGCCAGAATTGCACTGCACTTTGACTCAAAATGTCACAGCCTAAGACATAAACCACGACCACTCACCAGCCCGCCACCATATAATTCCATGCCGTACCAGTTCGATCAAATTCGCCCTGATCCTTGAGATGGCCGGATGAACAACCCCACAGCATTGTCGTTGCGCATTGTGGCAAGTGACGGACTTTGTGAGACCTGATGTACTGCTCTGCACCACCATGTCCGATGTATCTGTATGAGAGAAGAAGGGTCAATAGAGGTCTAGGCGTTTCACTCGAGATCAAGTAGCAACTCTCGCACTCAGACTCACATGACAAGATCATAGTCCTTCAGAGCAGCGACAAGTTCCAGCTCAGTAGGCGGTCGACCGATGATACCCTTCCACCCAGCCGTTTCGACCATCTCCTTCAACCATGGGTCAAACCGGCCCTGAGTATTCGTCAGATCTCCGCTCGGATTCAGAATATAGAACGTCCTTCGAGCGTTGATCGTGCGTCTCGTATCCAGTTGATTTTGGCCTCTGACAAGGGTACCATCGTGGGTCTGTATGTGTCCGTTGACGGATTGAGGCTGGAGTACCGACTGGGTGAGTGAAGGTCGAAGATGAGCGCCCATGGCGACTTGGTCTAATAAGAAAGAGAGAGACGGGACACGGCTGACTGCTCGACTTCGTAGGATTGGGATCGACTCCCATGGGAGACACGACACATTCTTGTCGAGCGCCAGGAAGATATGCTCGTCTTTCGGTGTGGAAGCGGCGGCAGCCGACCTTGGCGTCTCGATCTTTTCCAATGCGCCTCGGACGTCGATCGCGATCTGGGTTGCAAGCAGCATGTTACGGTCAGCTACGCTTTTGAGCTCTGAGTCGATTTATGTGATTCAGGCAGAAACATTACCACATGGAAAGGGTTCACAAGGTGATAAACTCTCAACCTAAACTCACCTGGTCGATGTCCAACTCCGAAAGAGCCACAGGAACCCCATGGAACTGGTAGACATCCAGGATGAAATATACCAAATCTTCAATCTCCTCATCTTTCGCTTTACTGCTCAATTTCGCAAAACACTGTAACAGCGAATCTTCCAGGTGAACCTGCGAGGCAGATAAGGATGATCGGGGAGCGCTGATCGTTGGGCGGGCTTTGGATGATAGGCGCGGTTGGGGAATCCCGAGCGCAAGACTGCTTCCTCCGCCCGAAGTGGAAGATAGGGCGGAGATGAAGATCTTTTCCAGCCGTTCACGGAAATTGTCGACTATATGTTGGAAGGACGGGATGCGTGGGCTGAAGATTGTCTGTGAGACACGGGTCACGATAATCAAACGAACATTAGCATACTTATCTCGTCGATAAGGTAGAGACCCTCAGGTCAAGTACTCAGACGCCAAGAACAGAAAGCGAAAATGCGATGACTCACCTTGAAGGCACCTAGCCAAACAAATTCCATACTCTCACAAAGCACTTTCATCTTAGCGTCACATGCGAACCTCTCGTCCCACCACTTGATCTTATCCTCCCTCTCGAATACATTCCTCGCATTGCGCGAGGTCGCATCGGACCGCCTGATGATCTCTGCGAACTCCGCCAGGCCGGCGTCGAACGTCCACAAGTCATCTCCGTCTTCGCCCTCCCTCTTCCCTTGTCGATCGAGAGGCAAGCAAAATACGATGGGGTCGCAATCGCGTTGATGGCGCGAAATGAACATTGTGTTGTGGTCATCTGTGACGTTGATGCTGATTACTGCCCATTCGGCAGGCAAGCTCTCCAAGGACAGGGACTCGGTCGATACGAGTGGTCGCGAGGCATATTTCGACTTGATCATATCCCAATACATTCGAAGCCTGCCATCGTGATCATCCAGGTCTTCAGTCACGACCGCATCCACATCCATGGCTTCTTCCTCAACAGCGCCGTTCTTTTCAGTTTCAACGGCAAGCTCGAAAGGTTTGGGTGGCCACTTGAGATCGGCATTGACGCCCTCGGTGAACTTGCACTCGATTGCTTCCAGGAGTTCACGTTGCAGTGTAATAGAAGAGCTGGAAGCTACACCAGCGGAATGAGGTCAGTTCATGGGCCGCATGTTTGTCCTGGCTACGAGAACCTAGAGGTGAAGAGAGAAACTGTCTCGGAGACTCACCCAAGATATCCGCCGCAGAGGCAGTGATGAGCTCAGAACCATGCCCCAACGAAGTTTGGAAGGCCCTCAACAGCGCCAGCGCGAGACAAGCCTGTCGAATGCCCTCAATCTTGCCGCTGCCGGAAGCGATCGAGAGCGCGGACAAGAATGCTTCTTCAGCACGAGTCAGAACGGTCTGTATGCTCAATCTGGTGGATTGTCTGTCGACTATTCGTTTTGTTGGATTACCCATGGGCATCGCGACAGCTAACAAGCGGAAACGGAACATAGTCAGCAGATATGCAGGGCGAACGATGTCGCGATTCCTGAGACAACGCACCCGACTCTGTGAGTGAACTCATGAAGAGATCCGTCTTGAATGTGTTGAAGGCTTCGTGCAGAGCGATCCTGCCTTCGAGCAGGAGCTCTTCCGCCTGCATTCCCATATACCGATGTCAGCTGTTTGTATATAGCCTGTATTGTTCCGGCACCTGTCAGCTCACCTTGGTCTCGGTCGAAGACGACAGACTTCGTAGTTGAGCCAGCAGCATTTCACATTCATCCTTGGCGCCTGCTTCTCGTAGAAGCCAAGCTGTAGCCCGAGGACGGTCCGTCAGTCAGCGTTCGCTCAAAGACCTCGGAAGCCAGGCAAGTACGAGCGAGCTCACCATGTTGACGGAGGACGTGAGCCAATACCACTGGCAACAGCGGTTCTTTCCCGCCTTGAGCAGCTTTCGATGGCGTCAAGCTCGCCCTGACGCTATTAGTTGATGCAGCCAGAAGAGCGTTCTTTCGAGGTCTGCAATTCCCCAGACATTGCAAGGGATGAGTCAGCCGCATGTCACTGGACCATCTGAGCTCAGCGGAAGTGAAGGATCATCGAGCCCACTTACGATGGGATGACTGCCTCGGCTGCTGTGAAAACGGCATCGAGACCTGCAATCTCCTTCGAGGTGCTCTCGAATACTTCGCCAGCCTCTTCCACCATCTCTGTGCGAGCATACAGATCGCCCTTCAACCTGTTCAGGTCGATCATATCTGGTCCTTCCATCTGATATGTAAATACGTTCACAAGTAAGCAATGGTACCGGCTGCTATTTCTTGAGCTTGGTGCCCGTGGAGGAGTCAGCTGAGATCAATTGGCTTACCATATTCAGTGATCCTGCTGCAGTTTCCAGTGTCTCGCCAGTTTGCTCCCACTTTCTCATCCTGAACAAGATCTCTGCTTGCCTCGTCCCGATCCTGGCGCCCAATACCTTGCTCTTGACAGCGTCCGCCACCACCGAAGAGAGATTTAGGAAATACTCTGCATCTCTTACCGATCCCCTATAGGCGAAAGCAGTCGCCAAGTCGATCGCGGTCGAAATAAGGGAAGAAGCAATGTGCCATTGTTTCTCGTAAAGATGTTTGCCTTTGAAATGCGTTGTCTGGGAGGGGGGCGCGACTTTTGAATCCTTGGACGGTTCGTCGGCTCCGCTTGGCTTTGGTTCGGATTCGTCAGAGGAAGGAGGAGGGGCGCCGAACGGGTCGTCCGCTGCAATCGCCTCAATCGCTGGGGTTTTAGGATCAGGGTAAACAGAGGCGATTCTACAAATAGCGTCGGATGCCCGGGAGAACAGACGGAAACCCGCTGAAAGTTGCGAGATTGCACCAGCAGCGTTATCCTAAACACGCCGTTGCATTGCAACGTACATCAGTACAATGCCATCGACCTTGTCCATCATATGGAGCAAAAGGAAGAGACTTGGCAGGAACAGTGGTACGTACTTGAGAAATATAAATAGCGGATAGAGCTTTGCGAGCCCAAGCACCTCTCTCAAGGAACCCTGTCCGGTCGACAACACGAACAAAGTACGTGCCGACAGTAATGGCCTCAATATCCTTCTCCAGCGCCTCAGCTTTCATGTATGCATCTTGCCTGAGCGCGAATTATCAGCGCAGGTAATCGGAAAGAAGGTGGGAGAACTTGACTTACGCTCTGGCAGTCTCCCCTTTGGCAGCTAGGTAGCACGCGTAACGGAGTAACAGTTCCACCTTGACGTTGGGCAAGACTAGCGTCTTGCCATTCTCCACCACTCGAAGCGCCTGCTGGAAGACGAAACCAGCTCGCGAAGTCTTGCCGAGGTTCTGGTATTCGGTCGCGAGCTGCGATGAGCATTTGACATAATCTTTTCGTTGAAGGTCCACACACGTCAGCTTCGTCTGACGACACTGACTAAAGCATGTTCGGAAGTGGACTGAACATACCGTTGATGAGGTCCTCATTGTTCCGCTGGAAGGCTCGCAACAATTTGAGGACATCGATTTGTTGCAGAGTACATCCAAGCATTCCAAGAAGTGACCCGAGCGAACCTGTAAGAACCGGTCAGACGCAATGAGCTGTGTAAATCCGAGGTACTATCGTAGGATGGACAGTCTGACGTACCCAGAAGACTGGTCAATTTGTTCAAATCGTCAAACACGAGCACTGACGCGATGCTGGATCTTCTCTTTGGTTTACCCATCACGGTCGTCGCTGTTGAGCGCAGCATGTCAAACGATCTCAGTAAGCTGAATTGTCCGTCAGCATAAGGGAAGGGATAAAAGAGACTTACATTCTGAGGCCTGTTTTCCAGCGCTAGCGATCACTTTCTTACTGCCCGTTTTGGGCTCTGAAACGGCACGGATAGCCCCTCTTGAGGGTCTCGGCGGCACAACAGCAGCTTTGGTGGTGGTGCTTCTACCCAGGGGTATCTTCTTCCCACCGGCGGCCGCTATAGACACTGATCCTTCGCCCACTTTGGTCTTGATGGGCGTGGAAGTGGAAGTGTTGGTCGGAGGCAAGACAATCGAGCGAAGGGCTTTGACAGCTTCTTGAGAGGCTTCGATAACTTCTGCAGAAGGCATCGTCGGGCTCGTACAGTGGTAAGATTGGATAGCCCTGTAGATGAGCGTATAGGATACGTATTCTGCCTTGTAGGGCGCCAAGGAGGTATCTTCTCCCAGATCCTGCGACGTGATACAAGATCAGCTCTGGCTATGTATGAGGTTAGGATGCGGCACGACGTACAGTCAAGGCAACCAGACGGTCGACTTCTTTGACGAGAGATGGAAATCGGCCCGCTTGTTTGCCCGAAGCAGTAATGATCCCCATCATCTTTGCGATCGTTCTAGAAGAATGAACGAGGACAAAGATCATGTCAGTCCCTCGAAGTGAGTAGAGCAGGTCAGACAGTGCCAAGCTCACCTGATCCTTCGGATCGGATAATTGTCTCCATAGATGCTGAGAAGCGCATCAGCCAATTCGAAGCAAGCCCGAGCGCCCTCGTCCTTCCATTGGACATCCTCGAGCAGCGACAGAAGCTTTTCTATCATTGCTCCAATCGCTTCGGAGCCGAGTTTCGCCTCCTGCATGAAGTTGACCATCTCCAAACCATGGCCTAAGAAAGAGGATGGATCGTATAAAATCAAGCTGGCCAGTCTGGTCAACGCTGCAATGTCCTTTACGGAGGCATATGCTTCGTTAAGAGGCATGAACGACGCGGATGTTGAAAGCTGAGTAATGATTGACGGCGGTTGAGTGGCTATACAGTGCGAGTAGGCGGTAAACATTTCCTGATAATACGGTAGAATCGACATAGCATGAGCTACCTTCGCGCCTCGAACTCCTTCCAAAGCTTCTACCGAGATACCCTGTGCCTAACCTCGAACTTCACTTCCCGAACAGCAACTCACCTCTCGCTTGCTGATTCGCTGATAACAGCCGGCCAGCAGTTCCCATCTTCCTCCTATGGCGCCTTTCAGATGGGTTATCCCCTTCTGCAGGTTCTCATTCAATTGCCCTATTTGAACGGACAGCCCGAAAGCTTCCGTGGTCCAATCGCAACTCATACGAGTCAGCTCGATAGCCTCCTCGATTTTGGACTGCTTGTAGAGCTGGGCTCCGCCATTATATGCCAAACTTGACAAGCATCGACACCACTCCATCTGGTCGACCGGTTTCGCGATTGAACGAGAAGCATCCTGTAGTCGTTGGATGCGTCTGAGTGCGAGTAAGGCTTTTGCGTGTTCGGATCGGTACAGGTAGACGAGAGTATCGACTGATCCATTCATGACATCTCGATTAAGCGCTTGGTCCTGAGACGAAAAACATACGACGATCAATGTCTAGGCCTTTGCTGGAACCAAGGATGATCTGCTGCACTCACCAGTATGGACGCATCGACCAAAATTTCCACAAATTCAAGCGAGCTTTCCAGCCATTCACCGATTTCTCCAGAGGCTTTGGACCACTGCGCCGCGGTTTCTGGCTTTTTAGATCGGTCATATGCCTTAGTGCATCCGCGTCTGACCCTCTCCCAAGCTCGAATAGCCTTCCCGGCGGTGTCCAGGATCGCATCGTCTCGCGGAAGACATGTGACCGCTTGAGCTAAAAGTACAAGCTCTGAAGATGAGAGTCTTTCTATGTGGTCTACTATCGCTGTCAAGGAACCGGTAGACAAGCTCTTGTCAAGGACAAGGCTCGCCTTGGCTAAATCGCCACAAATCCTGGCCACTTCAGCCTCGGGATTTTTGATTTTAGGTCTGCCGTCGCTCAAGCTTGAGACTTTAGGCAAACCTTTGGCCTTAGGAGTCGTGGTGGTGTGTGTCGACTGGGGAGGAGTTTTCGGGGCTGAGGAAGCGGTGACTGGAGGTGTCTGCGCTTCGGAAGTAGGAAGTGCGGAACTGATTGCGCTCGAGCTCGAGATGGATGTTGTGGATGTAAGAAGGGATAACGGTTTATCGATGACTCCGGAATCGCCGAGCTTTATGATTAATTAAAGATTAGCATTCGAGGTTATTTCAAGCGTGCTATCACCAGAGTAAAGCCGGAAAGTCACTCACACGCCTGCCCAAACCGATCCACATCTCAACAAAAGCCAACCACGCTCGACCCTCAAACCAGCCCTTCTCATCCCTCAAGATCACCAGCTGTTCCACCCACGTCACGACTCGATCAGCGACTTCAGCGGCCTCCTTCAGCCGGCTCTTAATTTCATCCTCCCTGACATATCCTACAAGACACCGATGAACCGTATCCCAAAACTGCGTTGGCGTAGCTTTTGAATCGGGTGATGGTGAAATAGTGTGCGAGAGAGATAGGAAGGACAGGTGCCGTAAGGGAAGGTATGCACGGGAGCTCGTAGGGTGGGAGAGTAAGGTGACTTGGCGATATAATGCGTGCAAGTGTGTGACAGACGAAGCGCGGGGCATGTGGTTGGCGAGTACAAGAGGATGTAGAGATTGGTCCGCGTCAGATCCCGACAGTGATCGAGGCACGGTCAACACAGGCAAGATCTGCGCATGAATATGAGAAGCTGTTCAGCTATCAAATCATGGATGAAATCAAGCGAAAAAACAGCTTACTGCGTCTTTGTCCGAATGGACAATCACCAAGCTGATCCAAGCTGCCATCATGGCACTGAACAGCACCGTCTTGACTTGCTCCCCCGGCTCGGCAGAACCCTCTTCAGGTACAGGTAACCGAGCCATCTCGAGCCATTCATTCGGCACCTGCGACGCTGACGTTGACGCCGAGGCCGAAGGTGTCCGTGCGGACACAGTTGCCACAAATTTGGTAATCGGTTTTGGGATTGAGACCTGCGTCTTCCGTGCAGGGGCAAGTGCAGGGGTCGAAGGAGGAGTACCGCTTTGGGTGCTTGCGCGATGTTTGTACAGTCTCAGAATGTAGGGTCTGGAAGCGACGTTGAGCTCCATAGCTCTCGAGGGCTGCAAACACCATCAGCTGATGCGAGTGGACCGTAGCAATGTAAAATGAGACGTACCATTCCCATAGACACGCATTTCGCTATGACGCTTTGACAACTCCTCTCCAGATCCGCCGCCTTCCCAGGCAAATAACCTTGTTCCTCTAGACCCCTGAGCACCCTTATCCCGATTTGACAAGTCTCTACCAATGTTTCCACCTTACCATTAGTCCAGATGTCGACAGCTTTCTGATCCCCATTGATCTCTTCGGTCTGCGTCCTAGATGTGTCTTTGCTGGCATTTGCGTTGGGCTTTGATGCAGACTGATAACGGTATCCTGATGACAAGGCCGTTGAAAGCGATTTCGAAGATGTATTTACTGCGTCCATTGCCATCCTGGCTCTTTCGAGAGGTTTTCTTGGGTTGTCCACGTCGTACACAGCCCACGGCAATGAACGCTCCAGAGCACTCAGAACATCTTGCTCTTTGGCTTTACCTTTGGTAATGATGCTACTGCTGCTAGTGCTGGGAACAGCGGCTTTCGTGCTCAAGAGAGCAGCCTTGGAAGTGGTCGATGCGAGAGTCTTGGTAGGAGCCGCGGTCTTGCGCGAAGGCGCCGTGGTAGTGGCTTTAGAGGAGCTTGAAGCTGCTGTAGTGGTAGCTTTGGAGGAGCTTGTAGCTGCTGGAGTCGCTTTGGGTTCTGTAGCAGGAGTCTTTCGGACAGCACGCTTGGTTGGGGCTTTGGTTGAAGTTGGCGACACTGGCTCTCCGAGTTGGATACTCAACTTCCCTAAGCCTTTCACCAGGTCGTCTGCGTCTCCGCCTGCGTCTACGTCTGCACCAGTATCATCCCGCTTCGCTTTCGCTGCACTTCTACTCCTGCTGTTGGTAATGGTAGTATGGGCCGCGGCGGCGGCGGTAGTAGCTGTTCTTGTAGCAGCGGGCGTCCGTGCAGTTGTTGAGCGAGTCGTCTTTTTCGTTGCTGGAGTAGTCGTAGTCGTAGTGGTAGTGGTCTTCTTCTCCTTAGCTGCTGGCTTTGACTTTGAAGTAGACGCAGATGCTGCTGCTATGGTTGCGGCTGCGTCTACCTTTGCCCTTCGAGCGGGCGGCATGGTGACTTGCCTCTTCGTACGACGAACACCGTAGATTACTTCGTGTAGATGACGAACTATCGTTCCCTCTCTTCTCCTCTTCGGACGTTGAGCAGTCACACGCACGGTCACGGTTGGTCAGGACACGACAGAAAAGAATGAGAGTCAAAGCAAGTCAAAGCAAGTCAAAGCAAGACGCGTTTTGGCCGATTCGACCTCCACCCAGAGGAGAGGGTAAACAATTGCGCGCTTTGCCTACGTAAACAGCGACATGTGATAGCCACGTGTTTGCATGACAGTCAAGAATTTTGTTCCCGTTACTCTCTGCAAAATGAAATGCAATGACCCAAGCTACAGTCAAAGTCCTCTCGAGATGGAAAACAGAGACGTCTCGTCTCGTCAATACGTCAAAATCTAAGCTATACAACAGTGTTGTCTTACTCACCATCATCGCACCAAGACACCCATCTATAGTCATTCCAACACTCCTACCCAAACGAGAACCGAGCCAAGAAAAGAGGAGCAAAAGCAAGCAAGATGGTGAGCTGCTTTGTTTTGACGGCCCAATTGTCCGTCCTGTTGGAAGTCGCCATGTCAATCACCAGCGATTCGTACCTACTCCGACCGACTGCACCGTACTATACGCTCGAAGACTGGAAATTATCACTTGTACGCGAAGCGGGCAGCTGATCACCTCTTTCCTCTTGTGGTTTCAAACTCTCTCCCACTCCCAGATCATCCCCGTAAGATGCTTTTCATGCGGCAAAGTTATCGGTAACTTGTGGGACAGTTATCTCGAGTTATTGGCAGCTGGTGTGGATGAAGGGTGAGTGAAGACGATTCTATAACAATCATCCTCAAAGTCGTCCAAATCTATCCCAAATATCTGCACTCTCTGGGGCCGGTATCGCGACATGATACAGTACGGCTTGGGCCTGTCCCGCACTGTCCTATTCGACCTATCCTACCACTGGCGGCAATGCAAGAAGGGTTGAATAGAATACCTATTTGCGGCATATCGCATCTTTGCATCCCTCGTGCCCCGCATAACTAAGACGATGTCGAGTGACCGTGCTGACACTGGCAACATGTGATTTCGGAACTCACAGAGAGGCTCTCGACAAGCTACAATTGTAAGCTTGATTGAGTCTTATTTTATTACCTTACCTCCACCCTCGAAAGGACGGCAGTTCTGTTCTACGGCAGGAATTCCCAAACAGAAACGGAAGGACGAGACGAGGGTCTACAGCATGGTAGAGAGAAGGCGCCAAACTGAGGTTCACATCCATGTGTTTGGAAGCCGTCAGAAGGATATCATGAGGATTGCAGAAACCCAGAATTGCGGAGCTGACTGACACGACGCAAAACTCTGTCGGGCAACACTGCTATACAGGAAGAGATATTGTTGTCGACGAATGGTTCTCACGCACGGTAAGTTGTGTCTCTTCACCTAGCTACCGGTATCATTGTCAGCTGATGTGATGTGCTTCGTTCATTCAGTCGACCTCATTGAGAAACTCCTCATGTACAACCGTGCGTATCCGAACACTAATTCTAGTATACCTAATCAACAACTTCGCCCTCAAACCCCCGCCTAGCATCGTCGAACCCTCATCATCACCGTTGTTTCTCTTATCCCCGGGGTGACGCTCGTGCTGACGAAGTCGGAATTTTTCAACTCTCGTAGCGCTCTCACGAGATCGATAGATGGCTATCATCTCATGACCCAGCTTTGCTTTCCGACTATCGACCTTTTCTTTCGGTCTTTCTTCATCTCCCTCGGTATACCTAACCCCCCTTTGTACGATAAGATATGACATACCCATGCCTACACAACATCATTGTCAACCACAAAGTCGTTGCAAGACAGTATGAAAGTTGGGAAACCGGGAAGTCGTCTACTAGGTCTCGGACTAAACATTGAGTGTTTCTGACGAGTTCAGTGGAAGTACGGTGGGAACTGAACCACAGGGATAAAGAACGAGCAAATTCAAAAGTCAAGAATCATCAAGGCACTTACTCAGCAACTCAACTCATACAGTGTGATTTAATGGGTACTAATCGGCCACCGATGAAATGCTAATGCGACGCGACGTCGCCATACAACGAACGTAGATAGACAGGTCGAGCAAAACACTTCCATCGCGCCTTTCTGCTCTCTTCTCAGCTGATCCCAGCTCAGTTCATGTCCAGCTGCGCTGCGATGCGCTGCGGACCCACCTAAAAAGTGACGGAGAAATTTAGGTCGTTTGAAACAGAAGAATTGCACATGCTCGTTCAGTCATTCAATAGTTTATTCCAACAGAGCGTCGGAATCGAATAGATGGAATGACTACAGTACGTTCAGTCTACTTGAGGTTCAGGAATCCGGGGACGATGATTCAACGAAACTTTTTCCCTGGTGGGGGTGGGGGTGGACCGCGATCCAGCCAGCGGTAGGAAGCTCACTCGAGCTTCTTCCGTCCTGGATGACGATTGCCATCCAATTTGACAAGAAGTGTGAATTGCGAATGTATCGATCTTTAGATATAGCATTATACGTAATGTGACTGTATATGCATGCCGTATGTTTGCGCTCACAGGCTGACAGGCCCAGGCAGGAGATCATCGCTGTCTGTTCTAATCCGATCTGGGCGCAATATAGCATGTCGTATACTCGATGCTGCATGTGCGCGTACCGCCCTAGCCTGCAACAGGCCCGACCACGCACGCAATACCTCTACTTTGATACATTAGTACCGCCGTATTCCACCCTCTCCGCCAGCGCACCAAATCTCTTCTCTCCCCCCATAGCTAGCGATACCCCAGCACTCAATACCGACGGCGTCCCACCCTGCTAGTTCCTCTTTGACTACGACTTCGTACCCGCTAGTTTCTGGATGAATTTGGATGCCGAGCCGACATGGTAAGCCCGCTGCTGTGCCCACATAGAGATCGAATTCTGAATTGTACTCGGACCCAATTTCTGAGGGCGCCGGTGTTGGTGTAGATTCGAGCTTTTGGAGATACAGACTGTATATCGAAGATTCGTTCCTTCGTACTCTCTTGATCCTACCTTGCTGCGACTTCGACTTCGACTTAGACCGAGATACAGATCCAGATGCGAATGCGGTTTCAGATTCACTCGACATGGTGTTTTGAATCTTGGAGGTCGCGGCGAACGTGCTCAGATTTCTGATCTCGATGATCCCGCTCGTATACCCCAACACTACCAACCCTTCAGCATGATCAAACGAGACCAGCTGTCCTGGATCTCCAGCCCCTGTCAGGACGACATATCCTTCTCCGTCCCACGGTTGTACCCAAATCCCTTCCTGAATATTGAGCAACATCGCCCTTTGCTCCTCCACCAGACCCAGTCGCTGTAGCTCATCCTGCTTTTCCACGACGAGCATCCCTTCCACCCCCCTTCGACTAGTTTCGCCAATCATCCATTTTCGAACTTCTTTCCCTTGCCCCACATCCCAAAGCCGGACCGTACCGTCCTTACTGGCCGAGAGGATCTGTTTGCCCACTCCGATGATGTGGAGGGACGTGATGGCTCGAGTGTGGCCCTTGAGCGTTCGGGGGTTTATCCCGTCCTTCCCGTAGACTCTGATTGAGAGGTCCGAGGATGCGGTGAGGATCACCTAGAGGACAGGTCATACGGCGTTAGCGATGGTCGTTGATGCTGGTCGATTGTGCCTAGTCCGGTGAGGGATCCAGCTTGGATATGCAAAATGTTCAAGGAGTACCTCCTTAGGGTCCAAGGGTGCACCTGGCTACCCGATCCAGTGTTCTACTCTCGAAGCGACGGACAACAGACTAGTCGGTCAATTTGGCACTCACCTCTCCACTGGGGAACCACTTCACGTCCCTCACATCACCTACATGTCCCTTCAACTGCACCTCTTTCTCCCTCGAATCCAGTGAAGTGGGCACGATGGCGCAGTAGCCGTCTGGACCACCTATGGCCAAGTGAGGAGACTTCGGATTCAGGGCAACGGTGTTGATTTGTAGTGGGGCCTGGCGAGATGATGCAGATCGCGAGTGTTGACGTCTGTCAGCGTCAGCACCGACTCTTATTCAAGAAAAATACACCCCGGTCCCTCCGCTCAGGTCGAACCCCAGGTGAGCCAAACTCTTGCTTCGCGTCGCTTCGTACCGAGGAGCTGCGCCATGCGGAGTCTGTGGTGGATTCTTGGCTTGTAGCGAGAACTTTTCAACTCACATCGAGAGATGACGATTTCTTGTACGATGGGTTGATGACCTGTCGCGGGAATTTCACGGTCCTCCTCTGGATATCCAGGGCCGGGAAAGTGGCTTCGTAATGCGTCTGCCGAGTCCGAGAGTATCAGCTATCAACTACTCGCATGGGCCAGTGACGCAACAATGACGTATCGCTCCCATCTTACATCATATGATATTGATGGGAGAATTCGACCAGCAATCGTTAGATCAACAAAAGAGCGGATCGAGTTGGGAGGCGGTAACAAGGCGATCGGCCAAGCCCGGGGGGAAGCGCCGGGGGGGGGGGGGGGGTTGTTCAATTGAGGCTCGCCCATAGCCAGAGCTTTTTTTCTGCAGTCGCAGTTATGGATCGGAGGGAAAGGTGAATGGAGGTGAAGCGCCAACGCACCTTTGATATCCTATCGAACTGCACGCCATCTCTCGGAAACAGATCCGTCTTATCATTTCCGGGACCTTCGTGCGATAAGACTTTGACCTTGCCATGGACGGACGTCTCGCCTTTCTTGTACTATGCAGTGCGGGGAGGGAAGGGAAATCGTTGTTTAAAGGTCAGATCAGATCAGACCAGATCAGATCAGAGCAGATCACATCCCATGACATGACATGTCAGGCAGTCAAGGTAAGACATGACCAGACAGGTGATGATCATGGTTGGTGAGAACGCATGATGACTACTCACAGCCGATATGAAGATATCTTCCCCTGGTACGATCCCTTGTTCGACATCATCAAACACAGCCATCGCATCGTGCTATATACACATAATGTACACCGCGAAACGACAAACGAAACGAATTTGAGCAGAATAGACATTGGATGTTAGCTTCTGCCCCGAATTCTAATCCATGTGTCAGAAGGTATCGGTGACTTTGATCGCCGTGACCGATCAGAGATTTTGCCTCGCAAGTTTCCCGGCGCTCGGACTTCGAGACGAGGACGGTATACGAGCATGACATGATGACATGATTTGACATAGATTATACACAGCAGAAGCGTGTTCACTCCAGCTCCCACTCACCTGAACATCCACATAAGCCAGATCGTCTACCATTATCTCGACATTTCCCGTTCCATCGACAGCAACGTTGACGCTCGTGCTCATCTTGTCAGATCTATCGATGGTCAAGAGTCCAATGGGTCGGGATGAGTATATCTGTATTAGATTTCGCCGGAGCTATTCGCTATTGATCTTCTCGGGCGCGGTCTTGTTGTCGGCCTCGGTGGTATGTCCATACGCGTTGCCAGAATACTGACTGTGTGCTTTCTGTCATGAGCTCAACCAACGTGAATGTGAACATGCTTTCAGTCGAAAGTCGTAGGTAGTATGTGTAGCTTGCGCGTCGGGTACTCGAGTAATAACATTGTTCCTTTGAAGCTCTTTCCGCCGGAGACGAAACCCCCTGAAACGGTCTATTATCTTTCTCACGATTGTTATGGATAGATATTGCATATCTTCAAGCGAGCAGGCAGGCAAGCAGGCGAGCAAGCATAACAAGATGTCCATCGGGCAACACGAAATGCTCTGCAGATGATTACTAGTGAGATATGCCACTGCTCTCAAGAGTATGATCAGGCAACGAGGGGTCGCAATGGGAATGTCAAGCCGAGGACAGAACACAACAACCACAGTGCGAGTACCATTCACTGACACGTACCATCAGAGATTTACACTAGATAGAGATGAACGGCGCATATCTATCTATCTGAACATTGCCTGAATCCGCCGCGTAATGTCGTCCGGTGATCCTCGGAGGTCTAAGCACGAGCAACAAGCAACAGGTAGTGGCCGTCAGATGATGAATACTTTTTCTTTCGAGATTTCCTGACTCCATTGCGTCGGACTGGAGTTGGCTACGCAAGCACAGGTCCCGCTTTCTGGCTTGAAGAAAGTACACCCAAAGATCGAAAGACACTGAACGCGGCGCGGCACATAGAGACTATCACTCACACTTCTCAATCCCTTTACCCGCACACCTCCCCCAAAACGCCTCGTACCCTCCCCTCACGATGCCTTCCACCTCCCTAGCCAGTCGATCCCGCATATCGGGATCTTGCCTATTCAGAGGATACTGCACCACCACGTTCTCCAGCTCGGCCAACTTGTCAAAGAATGCTTGGGCGGATTCTTTCAGGTTGTGCCGCTCCCCTTGGGGTATTGAAACGGGAACTCCTCCGAATCGAGGTGTCGAGTGGGTTGCTGTTAGGAGATTCACGAGGCCATGGAATTCGGATAGATATTGGCTGATGGTCGTTGTGTGACATCGGTGTCAGCTTGAGTCGCTCAGCTCGGGTGCTTAGATCACCCGCTACGGTTTGCACTCACCCCTTGGCATCCCGGAAAGCTTTGTTGAGCATATCCTCTGCGCCTGGTCCTATGATATCAGAATTGAACGACGAAGTCGTGTTCCGTATATGTGACACTAGGTTTTCACTAGAAATCAGCAGCCGATCGTTTCGACCTGCTCCTTGTTCTCGTCCATACTCTTCCATACTGTCATCCATACGCGAGCACTCACAGTTGTTCAACAAGAATGCCTGCGCAATCGGCTTCTTCATCGTCTTCGCTCGTCCCTCAAGATGTATCAATAGTGTTCCCAGAATATCGGCTATAGAAGTGAAGGACGACATTGCCAGACCAGTCAGCAGAAAGGTCCGTTCTAGTATCACCTTGCCAGCCCTGCCGAAAGCGATCTAGCTTGACTCACCAACAAACAGATTCACCGTGCCTCCTTCTTCATTCGCGGATCTAGCAGGACTAGGCGCCTCCTTCATTCCCATCAACCAACTTCTTTCCGAATGACTCTTGCCCAGAAGACTCTCTACCGTCTGCTCGTACTCTGGTAACGTCTCGAGGTACCCGAGCGTCGAGTGGGTGATCTCCGATATCGATGATGTAGGCGTCAAAGCATGTCCGTTAGCGGTCCCGTCCGTTCTCGCTGTCCGTATATCGACGAGTAATTCGGGGAAAGACCGTAATGACAAGCTCCGTAACGTCGATATAGGCTGGTTCAAAATCGAAAGAACTTCCTTTGTGGCGGGAGAGGAGGGTGTATGTGTCATATTCAAACATTTCGATATCGCCGTATCCCATCGACCTTGAACTCTACTCAAAGACGAATACAGGTCTAGGGCGACGAAAGTGTGAGAAGATAGCGAACGCTTGATAGTGTTTATCATTGGATCGAGAGTCGACGAGAGTAGGCTGAGTGGATTTGACATGATCCGCGTCAATAGAGTCGGAGGTGGGTTGTTCGGGAAAAGAGTCGTTATGAGCAGTGTTTCGGCCTATCCAAGGGATCAACTGGAGTCAGTACTGAGTACTCCCCATGGACATGACAGGTTTCGCAATGCAGTCGTGCAGCTCAATGGCCAATAGCTGCGTCGAATCTGGGAAGACAGCAAAGCTTGACTCACCTCCACAAACACCAACAAGCTCTCCCAAAGCCCCGATAATCCCTGTACTTTCTCTCGACCCCTCCCACCGGACCATATGCCCCCTTCATCAATCTCCTCGACCCGCGCAATCATCCCACTAAGACTCCTACATATCCATTCTCCCCGTAATTCCGCAAAAGATTGCAGCGCGTCATCCCATATTGGTTGAACGATGCTAGTCGTCTTTGGTGTCGATGACGAGGATGATGCTGCTGATGAAGAAGAAGGGGCTACGAGAGTTGAGATTTTATTTGTGAGTGGAAGGAGGGTGTTGAGTGGAGGGAAGAGATTGGGCGGCGTGGGTGGGCCTGAAACAGAGAAAATGCCGCGACAGAGAACGGCATCATGCCTCGTTAGTAAACGCCCAGGTTTGGTATTGTAAGGCCAATGGCCAGTCCAATACTCACCGCTCGCCAGGAGACTATCCGCATCAACCGTCTTTCCCATCCCTTCTCTCGAAAGCTTAAGAAACAAGTGGGTCATGCCCTGGAACCCGATCTCGACCAGGTGGCTCTGCGAGTGAATGGGAAATCGGGTAAGCGGTTGGATGCAAGAAGTGTCAATTGCCACACAGCAAGTCTGCCGACATAGCATATATAGTGGCGCCCGCCTACACAGCGTATTGCAAGACGACAATCGTCGATCGTCAATGTCATAAACTGACTCACCAGATCTTTCACGCCCGCCTCTCTGGCTCCACCTCTACCTTCCATCAGCCCCTTCCACATCCTCTCCAAATCACCGACAACACCATCCAGCGCGTTGAAATACTCATTCAGGCTCATGATATCCGGACCCCGCGTCAGGAGCGCCGTCTCGTCCGCTGGGCTGTTCGTCCCTGACGGAGCGGCAGACTGGATCGGTGATAGATGCTGGTGCTGTTGCTGGTTATGGTCGTTTACTATTCTTCGTAGTTGGGGCGCAACGTTCGCTTGCGCTTGCGAAGGGCTAGAAGAGGCTAGAGCTGCGCCGAGAGGGAACGGGTCTAGAGAGTACCCCTTGGGGGTAGATGGGGAAGTTATACCGCCGGCGCCGGCGCCGCGAGATCGGGCTGAGCTGGGCCCAGACGCAGATGATACTGAGGTGGATATTGTCGGCAGCTGTGGACGCGAGCTTGAGGTGGTCGGCTTTTTGCCTTCCAGGGCGGCGATGAGCGCGTCGATGTCTGCGAGCGCACGGCGTGACAGAATCAGCTTTAGGTCTCTGCCTAACTCGACCATCATCTGGGCGAGCCGAGGGATTGGTCCGGGAGAACAAAATATATCTCCGAACAAGGCAACATAGACGTGCAGGCATCGAGCCTGAGGCTTAAATGTCGAGCGCGATCACTCACTGGCATCTTTCGTCGTTAATGGCTGGAGGCCGAGCGGTGCAATAGTCTTATCGAGCCTCGATAATCTTGTGTCGAGCTGCCCAAGTATATCTATAATTTTTGTAGCGTAGGCAGGTATAGTCCGCCCAAGGGATTCTAGTCAGCGATTGTCCCGCCATTAGGAAGATCAGTCTGGATTAGGCGGCTCTCTAAGGAGTTAGCGAGAGAGCGAAGACGCGAAAAAGGGAGCGGGGGCTACTCACTGGTCATACGCTGACTGAGCAGATTCGTCTTCAAGAGATGTTGATCCTGCATCGGCCGCGGAGGGAATTGGTGCGCGATCAGTACATGACCGTGCTTTCGGTTGCTCAATCCTTGGCATGTCCAAGCTGATCGTTCTCGGCTCGAGCAGATCTGTTCCTCTGTTCTGTAGGGCGCTCATTCGATCCACTTACGAGCAATGCTAGATCCGCTTCTTCGTCCATTATGGGTCCACTGCGTTCCCACCCTGCACAATAGATATTCTCGAGCAAGAGCTTTGTTTACTGATTCGATGACTGAATGGATCTTCGTTACTCCGGATATCTGTTGTTTCTGTTATGTCAGGTAGGTTCCCGATGATTTCTCAGCTAGGTGAAGTGGACTCGGCCGATATCAATCGAGAAGGTGGTGATAGCTTGTTGCTTATTGCTTGTTGCCTGTAGATGGTGGATAAACGCTGTCAAGTTGAGCAGATCTATTGTGAATCATTAATGTTGGCTCGGGACAGTAGTCAGTACTGCGGTTATTGACGCTATTGACCATATGGGACGTGATTCGATTCCGTCATAACCATAACCACCGTACGTGTGTAGGCGTGCACTAAACCACCGTACGTGTGTGTGTAGGCGTGCACTACGCCGGTGGGTGGAGGTCATCCACCCTTCCAATCAATCAATCGATCAATCACAGAGCTAACTACCGGTCAGTCCTTCAACACATCCCTCCTCATCCTTTGCTTACGGCTTCAAGTCTAGACACAGGATGCATCAAAGGATACACAACTCTGAAGTCTGAAGTGATTATCTCTTATATCTCTTATATCTCTTCACTCGAACCCATCACCTCGTGTCGCATAGCGGGTCTTCGTCATAATCGCTGCATACTCAAATGATACCCCATATCCCGTACTTTCGTAAATCCATTCGATTCGTTCCTCTACACGGGGTATATATACTTTATACTGCAAGCGCGTGATACACCAATTCCCTTCGTTTGCCGCGTGTTCTTGGCATAGGCATTCGACATGATCATCGTAGGTCATCAAATAATGGTGGTAGTATATCGTCAAATTTAGAATAGACAGACGCTATGTGAAGTAACACCGAATAAACATGTCAGCACTCTTGCTTTGGCTTCTCGATCCATTTCGATCCGCCCCAATCCATACTTCTTAGAGGTCCCTTGCACTCACAAATTACTGGGGAAATCCGTTCGACCAGGTATCCTCCTAGCCTCATCCAACAATTCACCAGACCACCAGCCGTCTTCCGGCGTACTGGTCACGGCTATTATATCGCCAGCTTGGAAATCGAACTCTGCTGCTGATTGCGCTGCGTAATCGTACAGCGCTTTGACGTCTGAAAAAGCACAGCAAGAAAGCGATCAGTCCCGAAGCAATAACGAAGAGGAGGGATCATACGACGTAAGAAAGGCGCAGCGCAGTTGTATGGAGTTGACCATCAAGCCGGTAATTATGATGGGGGGAGAGGGGCCTCAACCACACTCACAGAAGAGCACTGGCAGCCCATTAGCGGCCCACTGTCCAGTAGGCGCAACATTAGAAGGCGGCTGATTAGGCTGCGGACTAGGTGTTTGCCCCGCTCGCCCTCCATATTGCGACTGTGGCTGTGCCTGTACTTGAGGCTGGGGGCTCGGAGCTCTGTATCCGTAAGGCTGCTGTTGCTGACCGGGAGCTGGGCTAGCGCCCCTGGCATATGCGTTAGCATTAGGTGAGACTGGATACGCTTGTTGCTGGGGCGGAGGTGCTCCGTATCCTTGGATTGGTTGTGCGTTCTGGTTGTACCCGTTCATACCGCCATAAGGCTGTGCAGGAGAAGGATGTTGGCCGTAGGCTGGCTGAGGAGGTTGACTCGAGAGGGGAATCGCCTGCTGCATAGCGCCGGGGTTAGGGTATTGGCTGTAAGGAGGTTGAGGCGGACGTTGGACTACGAGGTTGGGTTGGATGTTGAGACATTGTTGGATCCAATTTGAGTGGTTACGTTCGGGTCGAGGTTCGATATGGCAAAACGGAACAGCATCATCAGAATCATCGTTATTCACCTCCGAAGGCTCTCGCTCAATCGAGAATTTGTCTACCGATTGATAATTACCTATTTGACTCGCGACTGGCCCCTGATAGGAGTTACGGTACTCGTCAGGAATACCGATGCTTTGTTGAGGACGTCGCCGTTCTCCATTGTACTCATATGACTCGATCACGCCGCTCTGAGGTCTGTTAGAATTGACAGATGGCGGGATTCCGCCGGGCGAGGTCGCCAAGGGAGATTTTGGTGGGGCACCATACATCGATGTTCGTTGGTCTTGGCTGACTTGCTGTGGCTGCGAAGGAACACCATACTGCGAGTTCCTTTGCCCGGGGTAGCTTGACATATCCTGCGGCGGCCGAGCTTGTTGATGAAGCTGTTGTTGTTGTTGTTGCTGCTGCTGCTGCTGCTGCTGATACTGTCTTCTATACTGCTCCGCCATCGTATCTTGCGCCACACCGCCTTTTGCGTCAAGGGAAATACCAAGGTTCTGCGGACCGAGCGATCCTTGGTTCATGACGGGACTAGGGCTGGGTGAGCGGAACATAGGTGGCTGAGGGCTCGGCGATCGACCGCCTCCAGCACCGATGCCCACAAAGCCTTCTCTGGGTTGAGCACTAGGCGAAGCGGGAGGTTGCTCGACGAATGAACCAGCGCGCGAGTGGCTGGAGATCACCGAACCTGCTCTTGATCGTGATCGTTCGCTTCGCTCGCCAGGGAATGCTTGGTGATATTGTGACAGTACCTCGTCTGCAATGTGGGTTTCGGGCTGCTTGGGAGGCTGCATCATAGCTGGCGAAGGGGCTCGGGGCGCAGCTTGGCCACTTGGGGTACCAGGTCGAGAAGTCGGATGGGCCCCAACGATGTCATCAGCATAGTTGGAGTAGTTGACTGATTGTCGTTTTGGGTCGGGTCCGCGAGAAGACTGTTGTCTGAACTCTTCCATTGATTTGGCCAAAGCCGCAGCGGTATGACCGGTCTGAGGAGGAGAGAGGGTCATATCGACCGATCCACGTGACTGAGTAGGATGCATGTTGGTAGGCTGATGTTGATAGGACATTCTGTTCGGAGCTGGCGACGACGGTGATTTAATTCCATGACCGTATTGACTGCCCCTTGTGGACCCGGAAGCAGAAACGACAGACTCGGCACGTCGGTGGGAAGCGTTCCTTCGTACGCTACCAGGAGGAGGGGGCTCTCGTCTAAGGTCCGCAAGAGCTTTCGCCATGGGATCTTCTTCGTTCACATTTCGAGGAGCAGGACTATGATTGCTCTGCCGAGAAGGAATGCGGGGCTCAGGCATAGACATCGTTGGAGGGACGGGTGGCGGTGGCATCGAGGTGAACTTCGACTCTTCCTGTGGTGGTGGAGAGGTAGCGGAAGCCATGCCGGGGAGAGCAACGCCTCCGAAAGGCGGTTTTCTGTCGGTCTCGGGGGCAGGCGTAGATCGACCCGAAGCAGGAGCTTGGTCTTGAAGAGTGGTTCGCTGCAGACCATCGGACAGGCCATTCACACCTGAGTCGTTGCCTGGGGGTTGAGCAGTGACCTCAGGCTCTTTTGCCACGGTTTCTTCCGCCTCTTGTTCCTGCTCAGGCTGCGTCTGTCCGGCTTGAGGAGGAGGCATAGGTGGTCGACTAGAGATTCGCTGAAAGCGAGCCTCGTGGAAAGTGGGTTGAGTAGGGTATGACTCGCCCAGGTTATAATTGATGAATCGTGGTGGGTCTAGCCAACACGTCAGCATCGGTCTGTCAGACCAATCGCCGCGAGTTTCCGTCTAGAGGAAGCCGACTCACCTGGAATCATATCGCCCGTTCCCCAACCTCGAACGAAGTTCAGCATATCATTTTGAGGTTCGAATTGCTCGAGTTTCTCTCTGATCCGCTCGCACGACTGATCACGATCTTGTCAGCATAGGACCATAATTTCCTCCAATTCCAGGACTTACGCTATCATCCTCTACGCAAACTTGCGAAACAGCATTGGCGTACACCCATACCAAATCTTTGGTCAAAGCCAGTCTATCCTCCTCGAGATCTTGTACATGCTGTGGACAATGTCTCGGATCAGTGTCGTACGATAAGACTTAGGAGGCTAGATGCTTACATCGCAGAATCCCTTCCACTCGCCTTCCCATTTCGCCTGAGTCTGCTCCAGTACTCTCACAAATTGCCTGAAATCCTGCTCGTTTGCTCCGATGGTTTGTCGGACCCTCTCCAGCTTGCTCTGGATTTTGTCTAGCTCCTTCCCTTGCGTAAGAGACGATTGAGCGGTGTAGGAGTTGAGCTTGAGGCAATCCTGCTCGTATCGTTCTCGTGCCTGTCCAATCAAAAGGAATTATCTTCGTTATAAATCTGCACCATTATACCGCGGAGCATCACAGGCCTCTTTCAATGACGATGTGGACATACCTTCTGTACGTGCTGTTCTTGCAATCCCTTGTTCTTGTATGCCTTCTCAACACTAGCCTGCAACCCCTTCTTGAGATTATGCAATCTAGACCCAAGCTCAGTTGTGGGCTGTTCCACGGTCTGTCTGATCTCGTTACCTAGCGATGAATGGTAGTTGGCTTGTTGGGCGGTCTCGGCTAACAGGTGCTGTAGGGCATCGGCGAGGTCGCCCACTTCGTCTTTACCGAGAGTCTGGCGGGAGAGCTTGTTTAGACGTTTCGCATAGTCTTCCTCGATGGCGGCTCTGTCGGAGACGGCGAGGAGTAAGCAACAACGATGACAACCATTACTAGTGGAAGTCGACAACTCTCCTCAGGCTTCTTCAATAACACGCGTATTGGATGTGTGAGAACGCTCAAAATTCCTTGCATAGCTATGCGGCCTTCGGGGAGTCTCACGCACATTCAAGCGACAGATCAAGTTGAATAGAAGGAATAGGATCCAAGCGCTTGATTCTTGAGGCGCACATCAAGACTCACCTCTCCTTCCAATAGCTTCTCAGCTCCTCGACGGTCCTTCCCGCTCCTCTCAACCTCGTCATGACCACTTCAAATCCCCTATCCCCTGTACCCCAGAACGCATTGCAGAAATCCATCTTTGGATCGCTCAGTTCAGCTTCCGTGAAAGCGCCATTTGGGCCTGAGCTCGACCCTTGATAGAGCCTCGAGAGTGAGGTGGTCGACTGCGACCTCTTCGGTTCCGGTGGTTGTGAAATCGACATATCGGTTCGTTGTAAGGATGTTTGTTGTTGTGTCTCACTCTCACTGATGTTGATATTACGATCTGGACTAGGATATCAATGGCGCGTACTATGCTATATCGTATGCTTCAAGGTGTCGCGAGACGACAGACTGGGCGTCGTGACAAGGTCGTCAATACCTAATGTTTTGGTATGTCTAAGAGGTGGATGGATGGATGGAATGGCGATCGAGAGGAATGGAACGAGGAAGGAAGGGTGGTGGTATGTATGTTGTTATCAACATAGCGGACACATTGCACGTCGTTAGGTCACCACAGGGAGGGTCGTGCTAGTAGCGTGACACAACTAAGGCGCGGTACATGTAGCACAGCACAGTCAGAATTACGTAAATTCGAGTTGTTCCTATGCGCAGCCGAGACATAATCACGTGACCAGAGGACTTCGGCTATTGACCGCGTGAGTTCGGGATTCCGCTGGGTGGTGACTGCCGAGCGAGTCGCGCTTAGCAGTAATAGTCCGTGCAATAATAATGTTCGACGAAATCAGAATAGCGAGCGTTGGGGAAATGTATCGGGTCGACGTTGGCAGACTGTTTTCAATTCTCTTGGTTCTTTCTTCCATATCGTCATCTCGTGGACAGTGTCGTCACCCAATATTGCCCTGCTTGATCAAACATATCGAGGCTCAGGGGCGCTGCAGCTCCAATCTCCCCCTTCTTTCTTCCTGCTTTTTTCCTCTCTCTTCGCCCGCTCAGCCATGCCCCTTCTCTTTCCTAATTTCCGTATTCACCAAGTCTTCGGAGGTGAGTTGACTATTGCGGTCGAGCTGCACGCAACACAGCTGACTTGTGGCCTCCTTTACAGCCAATACCGATGTCGGTAAGACCTTACTCACCACCGCCTTGGTGAGAGCCACGGCATCGCGTTATGCCGCTTCATCAAACGAACAAAAGCAGGGCAAGAAGGTGTTCTACCTGAAACCTGTCAGCACAGGACCGGATGAAGAATCCGATGTCAGGTGAGCTATCCCAAAAAGGTCAATTTTCGATGTGCTAACACACTGGCCATGGTAGCTACGTGGAGAGGCATACGAAGCCGTACTCGTCTTTAATCGAGACGCACAATTTGTATCAATATAGGGAACCCATGTCTCCCCATTTGGCCGCTCAGCTTGCTCCAGACCTGGTGAGTGCTTACTACTACATCCAGGAGCCAAACCACTCGATTAGCTGAAGTCATTTTCAGCCGTTCCCAAAGACGAATGACGAGCTGGTGCGAGGTATCGAGAACTACGCCAATAGTTGTGTGAAGAGTCTCAATGGAAACGCTGGAGCATTGTTTGTGGAGACAGCCGGAGGTGAGCTCACAATGGCGTATGGAATCTCTGCGGCCCAATTGAGCTGACGAGGTCTGACAGGCGTGCACTCCCCGGCACTTCATCCTCCTCATACCCAGTCGACCTTCCTTAGATCCCTTCGACTCCCTTCGATACTCGTTGCCTCACCTCATCTGGGCGGTATATCAACGACCATCTCGTCCTACGAATCTCTCATCATGCGCGGATACTCCATCTCAGCCGTACTATGCCTATACGACTCGTACTATCGGAATGACACCTTCCTGGAAGGATACTTCAAGGACAGAGGAATAGGATACTGGACGGTGAAGCCTCCACCTGAGAAGTATGGCACGTTGGCGGAAGATGCCGTGAGACTAGGCGAATGGTATAGCGAGGTCGAGAAGCTGGAGCGCAGAGAGGAAGGAGGTGGTGTGAGGGAGGCTGCTCAATGGCTGGAGGAAGAACATGCTCAGAGGTTGGAGAATCTGGCAGGAATGCCCCAAAGGACGTTGGACAGTGTTTGGTGGCCGTTCACTCAACATGGCTTGGTAAGTTAGTTGGAAGGTCCTGATCCGGATAGGAAGCAGCTGACGCTTGATATCGCACAGATCAATAAAAAGGAGGATGTTATGGTTGTTGATTCAGCTTACGGAGACAACTTCGACTCATACTACACTCGACCTATACCTGCGTCTAGCTCTGACACTGCCAAACCTACCTTGGCGGAGGAAGGGAGTCTTTTGAACTCGTATTTCGATGGTTCTGCCAGTTGGTTCACGTGAGTTTGGCTCAGCGCCACTTGACCGTGTAGACCTCAGCTGATTTGAGCCTGTAGACAATCCCATGGACATGCCAATGAGCACTTGACATTAGCAGCAGCAACAGCAGCAGGCCGATACGGGCACGTTCTCTTCCCTTCAGGGACTCATGAACCAGCCTTGCACCTAGCGGAGAAGCTCAAGTCGACAGTAGGGAAAGGCTGGGCCGACCGTGTGTTCTATTCGGATAATGGAAGTACGGGTATCGAGGTAGCATTGAAAATGGCTTTGAGAGCTAGTGGAAGACGTTATGGCTGGGATGGTGAAATGGGAGGGGAAGTTGGGGTAATTGGCTTGAGAGGTGGTTACCACGGAGATACTGTGAGTTCTCTCATCCTCCGGAATGGTATACCCGAGCTCGACTAATCATCTCGTAGATCGGCTCGATGGACGCTTCTGAAGCTTCTACGTTCAACAAGGCTGTCGACTGGTAAGCGGTTTTGTCCTATCAGCAGATGCGATCTTGATCTGATCACTATCATTCAGGTACAAGGGCAGAGGGCATTGGTTCTCACCCCCTGTCGTCCAGTTCGTCGATGGCAAGCCGTCCGTATTAACGACGGGCCCAGACGAGTGGTCATCCCTCCCCCCTTCTCTGTCGTCAAGCGCCAGGTCCACACGAGACGGCTGGTCTTTACCTTTCTCCACCCTTCAGGATATTTACGACATTCCTTCTCGACGGTCATCCGCCTTGGCTGCGTACTATCGAGAACACATCCGATCAACACTTGAAGGTTTGATGAAAGAGGGTCGACAGTTCGGGGCGTTAATCATGGAGCCTGTATGTCTTGGTGCCGGCGGTATGGTTTTCGTTGATCCGCTGTTCCAAGCTTGTCTAGTGGAAGTCATCAGAGCGAGTGGAGACATCTTTGGCGGCAAGCATCATGCTGGAAAGCGCCATACTGAAGAACTGGATGGATTGAGCAGCCGGAAGAACGAGCAATGGACAGGTCTGCCGATCATCTACGATGAAGGTGAGCCTGACTTCCGCTTCATCTGATACCGTCACGTGTGTTATGGAACATCCGTTCGCTGACCACTGCATCCTATGTGACAGTCTTCTCCGGCTTGCATCGATTCGGCTACCTATCCGCCGCGTCTGTGTTGACACATACACCCGATATCGCAGTTTATGCTAAGATCCTCACTGGCGGTCTCTTACCTCTATCCGCCACTGTCGCTTCATCCTCCATCTTCAACTCCTTCCTCTCAGACCAGAAAGTCGATGCCCTGCTACACGGTCATTCGTACACCGCCAATCCTATAGGCTGTTCAGTGGCTCTCAAAGCTATTCAGATCTTAGAGGACCAGGAAGCGAAAGGAGGCTGGGATGTCGAGAGAGGAATGTGGGGTGTGAGCAGGGGCGATGAGAGTGGAAGATGGAGCTTCTGGAACAGGGATTTCGTGAAGGGCGTCAGTCAGAAGAAGGGGATCAAGGGTGGAATGGCTATGGGTACTGTCTTTGCGCTGGAGCTGGAGGACGGCGGAGGCGGTGAGTCATGGAGAAATATTCAGCCGCAATACCTTATAGCGGTATTCGATATCAGGGCAAATGGCAGTAAATCTCTGATGTTTCCATTTAGCTGATATGACTTGTATTGATGACGCAGGCTACTCATCTCACGCGGCCCTCTCATTCCTGACGAACCTGCGCCAAACAATCGTCGCATCACCAGCAGGCGAATTTGCGCCCTTTCAAATCCATTCTAGACCACTAGGAAACGTGGTGTATATCATGACCTCTTCGTTTACCAAACCGGCTGTCATGCGGGCTATGGAGGAGACGATCTTGAATGAGTTGGATAAGTTAGCATAGGTATGCATGGTGTTGTACCTTTGACTGGTGCCCAACGAGTCTGCTTCCTGCCCATAATACAATGGGGAGAGACGAAGTCCGACGTGTCCTCGTCATTACACGAAAGCGGCTCATTTGCCAAAAATACTTTCATACATGCAACTGACAGGACTACCGAGAAGCATTCGTCTTTCGGATGCTGCAAGATCTCCTTTGTGGGCCGTCCGGCCGGGGCTATGCTGATACATGGATCGTGAGGTTCGCAGCTTCTTTGACGGGTAAGTTGCTCATACTAGGTTTCTACAGGATACCTCCTCCAACGATTAAATCCAGTATTGACCGTACTCCCATATCAGGTCAAACAGTACATATATACCTTTCTTTGGTACCATCCATAGTCGACATTTCACTCTACTGTACCAAGCCCACATCGTATCATGTCTGGCTACGAAAACACCGATTCAAACTACTATTACTCACGGGATGGGACCTATGGCGAGGCTTCCCACGCGGGAGTCGACCAACGCCAGCCTTCGCAGGATGAGTCAGATCACTGGGGCCGCGATGTGGATGCAAGTACAGGTCGTGCTGGTTACGACTCAACGGTTCACGGCGCGAACCCTCCATTCCATCCTTTCGCGCATCCTTACACTCAAACCCAGTCTGGCTCTGAGCCTCCTACTGCTACCTGCTTTGCCCCTGACGCTCATGCCACCAGCGGCTCGAGTGACTAAAGCGACTCGCAGCCCGAGACACATCGGGTACCTGATTCCGAGTGAGTAATGTACTGCTGGTAATAACAGTTGTACGGTACCGTTTTCGGGTGCATTGAGTACAGCCTGTTGGCTGAAGGAAACCGCCTGGTGAGATCCTACTGTCATACAGCAGTACCATTGACGTACAGTGCATGTATTTTCTTCTGTGGTTCGCCATTGGTCCAGGCCGCGACAAGATCCCTCATTAGCAGAGAGAACGAGAATATACGGCTGTGGCTCTAGTGGCCAAGAGCAAAGGGCTAAACAAGGCTGAGAAAAGAAAATGGCCAATGACCGATACAGAGAGGGCTTGGCCGGTTTGGTCTTTCAACAGCGAGCGTTGGCGACTGGCTACCCGACGGCCGTTCGAGTGACAAGAAGTATAACCTCCCACCGCCTGCCCCGTCCACCGTAGACGATGAGTGGACCCGGTATAACAATTGGGTGAGCGAGAAGGAGCTGTGCGAGAAGGCACTCCGCCATGCTGAGTTGGAAGCTGAATACATCGAAGGAGAGTTTGGACTTGAAGGACAATACGAAGACACGCCGTCGGGCCTCAATGAGAGGGGATACATCAGAAGACATCAGGACATGTGAGGGGACTCAGCAGGCAAGGCTGCAGTATTGCCTTTATCCTGCTGTTCGGTGGGCGGAGACATGCTATACCTCACACGAGTATCGTACTGGATATCCTCATTCGTGACACCGTCTATAGGAGCGCTTACCGGCCGAATGATCCAGGATGGCTCCCTGATACGCAGAGTGGCACAGGATATTTCATCCCACCGCCATACATGACCACTGATGCCGATCGGGTGGCGACTGAAGATAGTTGGCGCAGAGAACAGGAGCTGCACGAATGTATGGGGCGCTCAGCTCGCAAGCCCAGGAAAATCAGTCCGAGCTGGGAGACCCGTACCATCAATACAAAGAAGATACGCAATCCGGCGTGAACGAACGAAGGTACGCTGAGCGCGAAATGCGTGGATGGTTTCCGAAGTGTTCCGCATCACATTGCCAAGCGTACTGAAAGAAAGCTGCACTATACTGCAAGACATCGCCATGAGCCGCCGTCCTGAGTTGCTGCCATGTCGCTGCGCTCGATACGTTTCAGATGCTTTACTATGCTGTACGAGTATACATAGGTTTGTGCCTTTCATAGCACGACTGTACATCTTCACCGGCTGTTGTTACATTCTCTTAACACAGGCATGCAGCAACGGGTCCAATGCAAATCTTCATTGATACTGCAGCATCCCCCTCGTGGGGCAACTTTTGATCACGCTCTTCCTCTCTCACGGCCGATTGCATCGTACTTCTCCCATCCATGGCATGAACCACACATCTTTTGCACTGTACTTGTGCTATGAGCGGCAATTGATTCAAGGCGCAAATATGCGTTTACGCTACGCAATCCCTTCCATTGTCCGAAGCACTACTTTCGCAGCTCACGGCGATTAGCAACGCCTAGACGTGCTTGGAACCCTCACACGAGTCAAGTACATTCACGGCGGAAGCTAAAGTTTATGCGAGTCAATGCTGAATCATTACCTGGCACAAATATCTCAAGATAAGGCGAAGGCAAAATTCCTCCTTTGACTTACTTCGCCAAGGGTACTTGCTCGTCACTAACGATAGACAAACATTTGCCAGTGAGTAGTCAAGTCCGCTTAGGAGATTGATTCTGATGAAAGGATGGTCATGTAAGACTTGAGATTTGGCTTCGCTCGAAGCAGTCGTCTTGTCTGCCTTGTAAGTAGCGAGACAATATCAGTAGGACCGCGTACATAAGGCCCGTTCTTCCAAACCCCCAGACTTTCTCGCTGAATATTCACCACGGTATCAACATTTACGATTCCACACTGAGCCAATATGGCAGAGAATCGAGAATACTACAGCAGCGACCATCCTACGACCCAAGCCGCGACTGACTATGACCCTGCTCAGAGCTCGGGAGCAGGCTACAGCCAGGATTCCGAATACGCAGCCAGCGGGTATGCTTACCCCCCTTCTCAGTCTGGGGACGGCACGGGCGAAGAACAGTATAGCCCCGATGGCCAACATGGCCAACATCACGCCCAGGCTATTGGAGACTATCGGCTTCAATATCCAAGGGAGAGCCGGTGAGTACAGTGCCCTACACATGCATCCTATGTGAGCTGTCCGGAGAGCCTTGCCCCCTATTGAGGGCTCGGGAGGCTTATTGGGATGGCAGAAAGTGGCAAAGGTCCGGCTATATGTGGTGGTGTTGATACTAATTGAAATCGAGCTGTGCACGTACGTTCGGGCTGGTATTGTACATATACGTATAGCTTTCCTGGGTCATCTGCTGTGAGGGAAGCAGCACATCCTTGGAGCCAGTAAGTCGAGCTTGCAGCCAACAGATTACGGCTTTCCCACCTCTGTTTCAAGCAGACTCTGTGTACGAGATACCGAAATGAAGGAGCGGCCATATCCATGAGCTTATTTCTCTGGGTTTTCTCCACTTGTAGGCCTGGTACCGAGACTACCCATCCACAAGCCAGCCATGAACACTCTGCACCTGATGCCTCGAGCGCGGGCGCACAACCCACGCATCGCTCGGTGCACTTCGGCGAGGGTACTACCACTTACCATGAACCGCCAGAGACGCATCAAGGCGTCGAACCCGGCGAGCTTTGGTTACCGGAACCGTTACGAACAGAACCTAGAGGTATGTCACTCGGGCAGTACTCAAGGATGGTCAGCGGGGACTCTCCGTCCACGACCGGCGGCGGTCGCAGGAAGCCGAGGAGCCAGCCAAGACCACCAGAGTTTAGTTCAGCTGGTCGGCATGAGTTCACATTGGCGCCGCAAGGCATGTACACACGCAGACGCGGGGATGATGAGGAAGATCCAAGGGAGGCTGCCGCTTCAGCGGAGGCTAAACTGAAAGCGCGGGCCCTTCAGAACATGCGAGGATGATCCAATCATATGGTCCACTTTGTCTGCGATCATTTCCTTTGCGTAGCATGATGACCAGCCAGTAATCGTAGCTACCATGGCAGACTCGTTGTTCACCGACATGCACGCCAATCGCAGTTCTCCTTTATCCCACAATGGTCCACGCAGGGAGTAGATAGAATGCACGGTGGGGTCTGGCCCAAGAAGCAGTGCTTAGCACTGTAGCGTCACCAGGCCGAGACTTCACCTTCTTTTGACTAAAATGGGGAACAGAAGGAGACGCAAGAAGCCACATAAGCACTACGTATGATAAGGAAGTTCGCGCTTCTTCTGGTCTTCCCTCGTCGACATATCGCCTTAAGTGACTAACCTATGATTATCGCGCATCCTCTCGTCGGACAAAACACTCCGTACGCCTAGGTCAGTCAACAGATTTGGTGTGGCAAGAATACTCGGTCGTCGTCTGCTCCTGATGAAAGACAATTTGTTGACAAACTGTGCCTTCTGCGCTACAGTTTGGTGCACAACATCAGACCTCACAACGGCAACCGCAGACCTGGCAACGTTGCTCGTTTCGCCCCTGTCAAGACAATACGAGCCCACGTTTACTCTCTGTGACAGTACCTATAGACAGCATTATGAACGGCAAACATCAGAAGGATAGCGTTATCCCCAGACCTCGATGAGCTACAGCGAACAAGCGACTCAAGTTGAGCGCCCAGAGAAGGCTGCGTATGCGCCCCACGGCTCCTTCGACCCATCGGTGTCGTCTCGAGGCATCCAAGAGAGACACTTCCAGACCCAGCCTTGTATGGAGACACGCGACCCTCCTACAGTGTCGGACAACCGGGCTCAACCGTCTAAACATACAGCTTATGCGTCATTTGCTGGGTATCCGCCATCTTCTGGCACCAATCCAACCGGATTTGCATATCTTCATCAACCTCACAGCTCCCGCTACACTAGCCTACAGCGATCCTCGCGTGCTCCACCGTCTGGCGATGACACTCGACCCGAACATGGTAAGGCTGGTAGGCCATCTGAGCCACAGGAGCTTGATGATGGCTCAGAAGAGGTACACGACGGAGACCAAGCTGAACGAAGTACGCGGTACGGTGCTGATGAAACTGTGCGTGAGATGCGACGGAGGCGCGAGTGGCAGCGGGAGCAGTACATGACTACGGGCGAAGTATATGCCCGCATAGGCGCTTCATTGCCAGATCCATGGGATACTCGAGAGGGCGTGGCAGAAGAGGAGTTTCCGTTGCCGCCTGGACAGATGAGTATCTTCGACAAGCAGTATCAGCAGCGACGCAACCAGAATCAGCAGAGCGAGGCAGAGCTGCACGCGGCTGCTCTCAGAAGATTCGCGGACGGGTCAAATACGCAGTAGATCACTAGCTCCGGGTATGCGTCTTTATCATACTGTACATGAATGATCAAGCGACTCTGGTACTTTTACATACGCATGTGAGATAGATCCCAATTGAAGGCTGTACTCCTTTTCGCGCGAGTTTCTAAGCGCCCAGTCCATTTCCAGTTATGCTGTGCGCGCCAGAGGCGAATGGCGTTTTAAGCAGCTCTAGGAACCCCTTGAAGTCGGTTGCACTGCATCCTAGGCATCGGTCACTTGTATGATTCGCCACTTAATTTCAGTTCATTGTGAATAGCTAGATCCTCTGTATCCACCGATTACTTGTCAGCGCTGAATTCCTCATCCTCGTATCCATATCAACAGATTGGAGTATATTGCGTGGACATGGACCCCACGGATCAGAGTTCTCAGGCTTCTCCTGCTGCAAAAGCCCTAAAACATGCAATGAAGTCATTACTCGTACACGTTGTATCCTTCCTTTATTTCTTCACGTAGAACATGACGATCCTTTGGGACGCAAGTGCCACCGCAATCGCTCCCCAGGATACACATGTATGTATGTCAACATCTCGGTGGGGATTGGGGAAGCTAAGTTCATGTCTACGTCTTTGATCCGCTGGTCCCCTTCCCTTTGTGGCCTTCTGTCCTTCCTCTCAACGTCACTCCTCGAAGGGGCCTATACTATAGTTGAATACATTCCTTTGCTGACCGGTTCGTGACCTACGAGGGATACGCCGCATTTGAATTCTTAACGCCTACCGTACAACTCACCTTGCTGAGGGGTTATATAAAATCAACGCTTTCACCATTCTCAGAAGACCCCGCGAACACATTCAGCAACTACAACCTCTCATACCGCAAGTATGCCTGATCAGACAACAAGACACCGAGTAGAATTCCTGGGCCGCGTTCGATTCAGGACTGCCGGTGTGCTGGGCCCTCCGTCACCAGCGGCAGTAGCAGAGGCTACAAAGAACCATCGCCAGCGTTTTCTACCACTTCTTCACTAGGCAAGAGACGCAGCACGTCTCCCTGTTACTCGATATTCTCTCCACTCCTGAGAATAAGCGAATACACTCCCTGTTCATAGAAAGCGATCGTCATGTCCAATTCCCCGAAGCCCCGGAGCGAATATCGTGCGAGAGGACTTTTTATCGCTCGGAGAGGATCGATCCTCCACCAGCGGGGGAGAGTGAAGGTGATTCGGATTTGGAGAGCGTCTCGACGGCTTCGTTGGCGAGTCCGCCTTGTAGTCCCGTTCGACATGAACACGGGTATGAGTATGAGGATAATGAAGGAGCTGTGTCTTATGACCGCGAGTATGGGAGTAAAAGTGGCGAGGGAGCGAGTGAAGCTGGACAGAATGGGTCTTCGTATGATGACGAGTACTACTCACGGTCATTCGACCAGCAACAAACGTCCTCCGCGCCTCCAGACTCTACGTACGACTGGTCATCATGGGAATGCCAGGCTCAGAATGAACATCACGGATCGCAATATGACTACGAGCCTGCCTCCGGAAACCAAACGACGGAACCGCATCAACACTCGTCATCAGGATATAGATATAGCGCACAGTTAGCGGAAGTGTCGACGTCTCAGACACCGTGGTATGACGCTCAGTCGTCGGCAGAGTCAATGGGCGGAGTGGGTCGTACTTCTGGTATGGAATCGATAGAATCTCGGTTGCAAGGCTGGTTTGACAGCCTGGCAGAATGGAACGGCCGCAGAGGATTGTGAATCTGCAGGAGCGTTTATAAATTCACGAGTCAAGCTGAATGCCCGTGCATTACATAGGAACCGGCATGATACGTCTGTCGCCACTCATCCCTGCCACTATATGCCACTATAATGCTCTACATCTACACCTCTCGTCCGCTCATCTGTCTTTCCATGAACGCCATCAAAGATGGGAGATACCTCGTACAACAGCCATTCTACTTATCGTCTTCTTGGTCTATCGGAGAATAGGCAAAGGTATGGAACGGATTCTAGTTGAGCTTGCTGATAGCGGCCTTCTCGTCTCGGAGCTTGGTAAGCTTCTCGACGGCGTCAACAAGCTTGACGGTCTCTTCTCGGCCTTGTACCTCGTCGTCTCTGTTTCGGATGTTGACAGCCTGAGCGTCGAGCTCGTCTTGTCCGACGACTAATCGTAAGCAGCAGATGTGTCAGCTTATTCCCACGACTCCTGTTTGACCAGCTGGTCAAACAATGCAAGCTGTATACTCACCCATGATGAAGTTCCATTGAGCGGTCTGAGCATTTCTGATCTTCTTGTTCAAGGTGTTGTCCGAGAGGTCCGCCTCGGCATACATGCCCGCGTCGGTAAAGCTCTTGGCTACCTTCTGAGCGTACTCCACGAAGGGCTTGGCAACAGGGATGACGACAACTTGTCTAGGTGAGAGCCAGAAGGGCCACTTGCCGCCGGTGGATTCGGTGATGATGGCGATGAATCGCTCAAGGGAACCAAGGATAGCTCGGTGGATCATGACGGGTCGGGCGAATTGAGCCCCTGGGTTGGCTTCGTTTGATTGCTCGGATGAGTGGTATTTCAGGTTGAATCGTTCGGGAAGGTTAAAGTCAAGCTAAAAGTCATGAACCACACGTGAGTCTGCGGTCTCTGTAGCCGGCCAAATTGTTATGAGAACGTACCTGAATAGTACCGCATTGCCAGTTTCGCTTGAGCGCATCAGTCAATTGGAAGTCGAGCTGTTGTTTTTGTCAGTTGAGCGTTTGTCCTATGTGAGGGTTACATTGACGATACAACTAACCTTAGGTCCGTAGAAAGCAGCGTCCTCCTCGTTGATGTGCCACTTGCCAGGCACCTTCTTCTCCAATACTTCCTTTAGAGTGCTCTCAGCCTTCTCCCAGAGCGCAAGGTCACCCATCCACTTCTTGGGGTTTCGGGTGGACAGTCCGACCTTGTAGGTGAATCCGAATGGCTTGTAGACGGCGTCAAGGAAGTCGAAGGCGCCGTAGAGCTCGGATTCTACTTGGTCAGGGGTACAGAAGATGTGCGCTAGAAAGGGGAAAATCGTTAGCAGGTTGTAGCAGGAATCGAGAAGATGTGTGATCTCTCACCATCATCTTGCACGAATCTTCGTACTCGGGTGAGACCAGACAAAGCACCGCTGGCCTCGTTTCGGTGCAATACACCGAACTCGGCGAATCGGAGAGGAAGCTCCTTATAAGATCGTTCTCGCGAGTCGAAAATGACACAATGTCCGGGACAGTTCATAGGCTTGAGCGCAAACTGCTCTTCGTCTACCTTGAGCTGGAACATGTCTTCGGCATAGTTCTGCCAGTGACCGGAAGTCTGCCACAATTTCGAGTTGAACATGTTGGGAGATCCGACTGAGGGTGAACCAAGATTAGTAAGCACAATCGCATGAACCCTTCGGTAAACTAGCAGCTCACCTTCCGAGAAACCTCGCTTGAAGTATTCGTCCTGTAAAATCAGAATCAGGTAAGAGGAAGGTCAGCTTTTGTGTGCCACACCGGCGATGGCTTGATTGGAAGCTCACCTTGATGAAGTTCATGAGGGTGTTGTAAATCCTCATACCGTGAGGCAAGAAGAAAGCACTGCCGGGACTGAGGTCGTTGAACACGAAAAGCTCCTGGTCCTTGCCAATTCGTCGATGGTCTCGTTTAGCAGCTTCTTCGAGGTACTTCTTGTATTCCTTCATTTGTTGGTTGTCGGGGAACGACATTCCGTATACTCGCTGGAAGGTGTCGTTCTTCGCGTCACCAAGGAAGTAAGATGAGGAGTTCTATAGGATCGCTTGTTAGCTACATACCACGCAAGCATTCGCTTGGACGCGAGTCACTCACTTTGGTAACAGCGAGAGCCTTGATTCGGCCGGTGTGAGGAACGTGAGGACCAAGACACAAATCGATGAGGGGACCACACTTGTATACGGTGGTGGAAGTTCCGTCGGGCACCTTGTCGTTGATGTAGTGTTGCTTGTACTTGTTGTACTGCATGGAGATAGCTGTTAGCCATGATTATATAGCAACTAAATCTGAAGCTGAGGAAGAGATCTCTACCCACCTTAAACATCTCCAGCAAGATCTCCTTAGGCAGTTCCAATCGCTCGAAAGGCTGCTTCTCCTTTACGGCAAGCTTGGCCACATCCTCGATACCCTTGTAGTCGTCCTGACTGAGGGTCCTGCCCTCCGCCAAACTCATGTCGTAGAAGAAACCACCCTCGGGCAAAGGAGGTCCGTAACCGAGACAACATCCGTCGAATCTTCTCTCACAAGCTTCGCCCATGACGTGCGCCGAAGAGTGCCAGAAGACTTGTCGCGCCTCGTAGTCATTGTCTGGTGAGTCAAAATCGAGGAGCTTGAGGTCGCAGGAGGATTCCAAGGGTCGAGTGAGATCCCATAATTGCTGGTTGTTCACTTTCGCGATGATGACCTTGTCGGCCAGACCGGGAGAGATACCTCGAGCAATCTCCAGAGGAGTGGTCTCCCAAGCTTTACCCTCGATTTGCTTTCCATCGGGAAGAGTAACGGTGATAGGTTTTCGCTCTTGCTCTGTATAAGGGTGGAATGCGGGGTCAGTGAGCTGCATCGTCCAGAAAAGGCCAGCAGTGCAACCTACCAGCCACAAATTTCTCGTACTTCTCCTTGTACTCATCATAAATCTTGATTCGCTCGGCGAAGAACTCTGGCGGGGGGTTGAGTTCGAGCTGACCACCTCCACCTCCCTGCTTCTTCTCCTTCTTCTCCTTCACCTTGAACTGCTTGGGGTTCTGGTCCTGCTTCTTGTTGGCGGTGGTGGCACTAGCACCTGGGGTGACAGGCTCCAGTCCCTCAGCCGGCTTGGCGGGTTCGGAGGTGGAATGTACAGGGTGAGCGGCGGTTGACATGTTGCTAGAGTGTCGGTAAGCTATGACCGGTAAAAGAGATTTCTTGTTGAAGTCGGGTCGTCGAAAGCCAGCAGCGAAAGTTTTCGGTGGGAAGAGTATTGGTTGTCTCGCACTGGCGCTGAGCAGGTGGCGAATGAGCATGAAAGCCTTTTGTGCAGCGATGATTTACGCAAGAATCAGTCGAGTCACGAACTTTACTTGGCTGTTGATGCGTTGAAGTCAATTTCGACTCGCTCGTTGTCACAATGCTGCACAGAACACTCTGAACACTTTCAACATTCCGGGATCAAGCGTGAAAGACGGCTCCGTTAGGCATCCCACTACCGGGTGGCTAGATGGGCAAGGCGCGCCGCCCCGCCCGGGCGGATGGAACCATCCATCCATGTTTAGGCGCGCAGGGTAATAACCGTTTCGCCCCAGTCGCGACAATACCATTGATCTGGTTTCGAAACATTCGGAAACGATACCTGACTCTTCAAGGTTGTCTGCAACATCCCTCCATCTTCGTCATTGCTTATCATCTCGCCGGGGACCAAACTAGCAAGATGGCGGAGACGGAGACTCAACCTGAGCGTACGATTGTAATCTATGGTCAAGGGTAAGTTACTTTCCCGTCTCATACCCATTGCTTCGAGTGTTCGTGTCTATTTGACTTCATACTGTTGTTGACTCCCGTGCATGACACATAGCGGTATCCAAACCGACCTTGACCTCAACTCGCTGGCCGAAGATGAAATTGCCGCAGTCATCCCCGATATGCTTGCGGACTATTCCGCAGAATGCAGAGATTGGACTCTGATTGCTAGCGAACATTGGAAGCAGAGTCGGTGGAACAGGGCGGATGAGATACTGAGCAGGGGTATCACGTGTGAGTTTGCTCTCCAGAGTCTTCCTGCTATGGGTCAACGCCAGCTGATATGCGAGCCTGTCAGTTTTTGCCGGAGGGCGAGGAAGACATCCTGATCCGGTGGCTTTGGTGAACCTGCATGCGATGTTGGCCCACCTCCACCTTCATCTTGCCAGATCAGCGCCAAAGACAATATTGTCCATATCAAGTGAGCTTCTCAATCGATGCCTGCCATGTCCGCAAGCTGACCTGCGATCTCAGAATATGATAAGATCCCTCCTGGGACGAAAACCAAGGACTTTCACCACAAGGAGGCAGCGGCTAATCTGAATGCGGCCACCGACGCATTGAGAGCATCTGGAGCGGGTCAGGAGGATGAACCGGTCAGCTTAGCTATGGGGCGAGGTGAGCAGTGATCTACAACATCAATGTATCGAGTAATCTGCGACTGCTGATACTGGTTCTCGACATGTGATGTGTCTGTAGTTATACATTATCTTGCGACCGGACAGCCTGGACACGCGCACCCTCTCGTCGAGAGATTGCTACAACGGCAGCCGAACAACCTTATCGCGCTTACTGCTCAGGTATGTTCAGCTGTGCCATGCCTGACCTCATGTAGTAATAGCCGTGCTGACTTTGCTGCATGGGATACCACCATCAGGCACGACTGCAATTCGCCCGTCGAGCGCATGAGGCATCTCTTGCAACATATCAGAAGCTCTTATCATTAAACCCAGAAATGACTCCCGATCCTCGAATAGGTCTTGGTCTATGTTTCTGGCAACTAAGAGATCGTGAGAAGGCTCGAATAGCTTGGGAGAGGGCATTATCGAGAGATCCCGAATCTTGGGTCTGCCTTCTGTTAATCGGTCTTGCTTCCCTAAACTTGTCTCGAGAACCGGCTCTCAAACAAGACGAGCGTGTGCGTCTTTCGGCCGAAGGCATGGACTACGTCAAGCGTGCTTTCAAGCTCAACGTAAAGTCACCGGCGTCGGCTTTGGCTCTGGCGGGTATCTCTGGCGCAGGAGGACAACTGGACGTTGCTTCGAAGTTGGCCGAAAGAGCTATCCAGTATTCCGACAACAAGCGACATGTAGTACTCGCGAACGCAGAGCGAGGCAGGTTGGGTTTCATTGCTGGAGATGTGACGGACGCGGGACGGTACATTGCGGCTGCTAGAGCTGAGGATCCAACTTCCGTAAATATCCTGGCGGAATTAACTCTGGGTCAGATCGCCATCAAGAGTGGTAAGTCAGCTGAGACGTTCGTTTGACAAGAGCATCAGCTGATTCAGGTCTACGCAGGCAACTTGCGAGAGGCTCTGAACTTTTTCGAACAGACCGCCAAGCGACTCAATGGTAAAGGACCGATCGAATACACCGTCCTGCACGCATGTCTTCTCGCCTATCCGCATCCCGGTATGTCGCCGGATGAGATTGCCCGAAACCGAACTATCGCTCGAAATATGTTGGGTGAAGTGCATAACCTCGTTGCTTCTGCTCAGTCGGACGAAGACTGGGCTCGACTCCGAGGGGTAGGATCAGATGCGGATATCTTTGTCGATCTCGCCAAACTTTGGCAAGGCGAGTCCCTTGAGAAGGCTATCAGCGCCTATCAGACTGCGTTGCAGATCAAATCGGATGATGAATTGGACGGTGCCGAGACTCTCCCACCGCCAGACCTTCAAACGATTAGGATGTCGGACAACCTTGGAGCACTCTTCCAACTTCAAGGGAATGTCGAAACGGCCGAGAGAGTGTATCAGGAGTCATTGCAAAAGATTGCTTCGGAAAATGGCAAAGAAGCGGAAGTGCTCAAGACCGTACTGGCTTACAACCTGGGTCGGGCGTACGAGGAGGGTGGGGATAACGTAAAGGCTGCTCAGTGGTATAGGGACGTTTTGAGACAACATCCCGAGCATATGGAGTGTGAGTCAAGGATGTCCCCGTTAGAGCATTTCGCTTGTAAAACAAGTAAGCTGATGGTATGCAAAAACAGCCAAAGCGCGACTCGCTCTCATTGCCGCGGCCGCCGGACGTAACTACGATGCCCACACTCTCCTCAAAGAATCCCTCAAATCCGACGAGACTAACTTGGTCCTCCGATCAGTATACACCAACTTCCTCATCAACATCGGCTCATACAAAGAAGCTCTTGCTTTCACGTCCCAAACGCTGAAATACGACAAATCGGACGCTTACACCTTCTGCGCCTTGGGTTGGCTTCATTTCACTCTGGGGCGAGACGCCAAGGCAGGCCAAGAGCTGGCAGACAGGCACAAGCAGTATCTCCGATCCGCAGAGGCGTACGAGCGAGCTCTTCATATCGACCCTGGATGCGCTCAGGCTGCTCAAGGTTTGGCTATCGCGCTTGTGGAGGACAGCCTGGCGCCGCCAAAGAGTAATATAAATGGTGCTGATGAGGGGAAGTACCGAGCGAGGTTGGCTGGGCAAGCATTGGGTTTTTTCAGTCGTATCAAGGATTCGTTGGCGGACGGACCAGTCAACATCAACATGGGACACTGCTACTTCATCCGCGGTGAAGAGGAGAAGGCGATCGAGTCTGTGAGTGAGCTGTCTTGAAACCGCGGAGTCATCCAAGCTAATACACGTACCGATTAGTATGGGACCGCTTCCAATTATTACAAGGGCCGAAACGTCTCCGTGTTGCTATACCTTGCTCGAGCCTGGTACGCTCAAGCGAACAAGGAGAGCAACTTTTCAGCCATGACGAAGGCTTTGGGATACTGTCAACAGGTCAGCTAAACGCTTGCCCCTCTTTGTGAATAGGAGAAGTAAGCTGACTCATGAACACAATATGTAGGCCATGCATATCCAGCCTAGCGATCGAGCGATCTTGTACAACATTGCTATGATCCAGCAGAAGGCTGCAGAGATGCTCTTCTCGCTCGAGGTATCCAAGAGGACTTCAGAGGAGCTTGAAGTAGCTTTGAAGCAAGCTCAACAAGCTGCGAAGTGAGTACAGCTGTTGATGCCTAAGGAAGAGAATACCAAATAGAAGCTAACATATCGGTCTGCACTCTCGTAGCACTTTCCGTGCTCTTGCCGAGGACAAGTCAGGCGCATTGCCTTACGACGCTGATCTTGCCGATCAGCGAGCACGATACGGTGATGGTCTTCTCAGGCGAGCACCCGGAGAATTGGAAAAGCAGAAATCGTATGAAGGCGAGACGCAAGCCCGAGTCGAGGAGGCGCGCAAGATGCGTGCTGCTGAGCAAGAACGGATCGCAGCTGCTGAAGCTGCTCGACGAGCCGAAATCGAAGCTAAGGCTGCGGCCCTAGCCGAAGAACGACGTAAAGCCCGAGAAGAGGCCCAAGCGTGGCAAGAGGAGCTCAACGCTCGAGCTGCAGAGGAAGAAGCTCGAAAAGCGGCCAATGTCGAGAAGCGCAAGAAGAGAAAAGAACAAGGAACGATCGACAGCGCGGACGAGGATGGACAACCGAAAGAGAAGAAACCGAGGAAGAGAGCCAGTAAGAAGGAAGGCAAAAAGGGAAGGAAGGTCAGGAGTAAGAGCGAGATTGAGAGTTCAGAGGATGAACGTGATCTGGGAGGAGTGGAAGATGATGATGATGAGGGTGAAGCTAGAATGAGTGGTGAAGAGGACGAAGACGAGGGTCAGAGGCAGGCCAGGAAGGCTAAGAGCACGCTGGCCATGTTGAAGGCGAAGGTAGGTTTGACTACGTCCATTGTGATTCTTCGTTCCATTTTGTGCAAAGCCGGAAACAGTTTGATTATACTGACCAAATTGCGATTCCTTTGCACTTGCAGAGAAAGTCAAAGAGAGCTATCGAGGATCCCGATGACGATGAGGGCATCAACCTCGGTGCGGCGAAGAAGGGCAAGCAATTGTGAGTGTGCCTCGTAGATTCATATTGCAAGTTCGAAGGAAAATTGCAAAGTGACTGTCCCGGTGGATAAGGGCTTCCGCGTTGACTGAGATTTTTTATCTCTGGTTCGTTATGACAGCAAATCAAAAGCGTACATCTCAGACTCGGATGACGAAGACGGAGATGATAATACGCCGGCAGGCGATGGCAATGGAACCGAGGACGAGGATGAGGCTGCGGATGAGTCTGCTGCCAATGGTGATGGAGGTGCCAAGAGCGACGCGGAGGCACAGGCGGAGACGGAGGCGGGGGACGACCAGCAGATGGAGGTGGATGAGGATGAGTAGCGGGCAACATCGATAGGATTTTCAGACAGAGACACGCAGAACATATCACGAATTGGAGTCTAGCTTTATCAGCATTGGGGAGATGAGCATGAATTGAATCAGACGACACGTGCAGCAGGACATTCGAATTACCAATGGTCCTTTCCGGAGTGAATTGACCAAGCATAGACATAGGCGACGATGCTGGATAATCTATTTGATTGATGCGTTTGTTGGTCTGCCCGCTTATGTCATGACTACTGTATCCTTTGTTCGCTGCTCGAGTTTATCATACTCATTGGTTGACAAGGTTGCATACTCTTGATTACACTCACACTTTTCTGAGCAGTGAGCTGTCAGAGCTGAAAGAATAGATGATCGTTCGCACTGCAACCAGGCCTGGGAGAGTTTTTGTAATCAGGTCAGTCATACAGTGAGTTAGAGGGCCAACTGATCACCAACAGCACCACCACCAGGACGAAAACAATGTATCCATGCATTCAGCTTCACTTTCACTTGATCATCAACGCATCTTGTCTTCATCTTCATCTTATCTTATCTTCGTACAGGTTTGATCGATCGACTGATTGACTGATATATAAAGAAAAGAAAGTATAGACGCTTCCAAAAAAAAAGAAAAGTTTCTCAAGTGACTTGATTCACTTCACGATCCAAGTGCTTTATACTTGCCCCTTTCCTATGTATGCTCTGGCTGCCGTATGCCCGGTGCCGATACTCTCCTAACACCAACACCTAGATGCTCAATGCTCTGATCCCCATCCATCACTCGACACACTACACAAGGAAGGGGACAACACCGGAACGTAGGAAGAGACCGGGGACCGATGCAGTAATGGAGGGAAAGATGGGTTCGTAACAAGGAAGATTAGGGCAAGTAGAAGTAGAGAACGGGAAAATAGAAACTAGATCTTAATTTGGGGTATATGTAGTAATAATAATAATAGTAATTCATGACTGACTCGCATTGAGTTAATGACGGAAACAGGAACGCGGAATAGTAAAGGAAGATCTCATAGGAGAGAACATGACTCTCAAACATCTCGGTCTCGCTGTCGTACAGTAGACATGACGTTACTGTGGTGACAATAGAACAACCCGTTAGCTCCAGTGTATCCCTCCCTCTTGGATCCCGACCATATTTCACACTCACGTCAAGAGAAATGCGCAGTTGCTCCAACGGGATAGGTACGAAGCCGTCGATGTCGATGCCCCGTTCTCGAAGCGCAGGCTCGGCGAACGGAGGTACGAGTTGTCGTAGAAGGTCCGGTCGGGTTGACAGTTCTGCAAACGAGTTGAGTCAGCCGAATGCCTCTTGAAGTTTGGCCTTCCGGCCGATCGCAATAACAGGAGACATCAGTCAAACTCACCCTCCCTGGTGAAGTCGAACAACGCAGGCATGTCGGCTCCGTTCGGCAGTCTCGCTCCCTCGTTCCTCAACTCGTCAAAGAAGTTGTGTACAAGCGCTTCAGGCGCGGTCAATCGAGCCGTAGGGGTGTACTCGAGCAAGTTGCTGATTAGAGCAATGGCGTCTTGAGGGGTTCGAGGTCGGAAGACTTTGGTGAAGGGGTGCGGCTTGATTTGAGGGAATTTGTGCTCCATATACTATAGGACAACGGAGAATACATGTCAGCATGGGTTGAGGGGTTGTGTGATTGCGCGCAAGGTTCGAACACAGACATGTAGTAGGAGGGTCACATAAAAATAGGAGAAGATCAGACCGCTTCACTCACGTTGGGGTTCATCGTCTTAATCTGCTCCCTAGTGGGCGTACCGAGGACTTTGATGATTTCTACCAACTGGTCGATGCCTGATTCACCGGGGAACAGGGGTTGACCAAGCATGAGTTCGGCCATGACACAACCCGTCGACCAGATATCGATATTCGTCGTGTAGTTAGTCGCGCCGAAGATGAGTTCGGGAGCTCGGTAGTATCTCGAACAGATGTAAGAAACATTGGGTTCGCCGGCAATGAGGATCTTGGCAGATCCGAAGTCGCATAGCTTGAGAACACCGGTCGCGGGGTTGAGCAAGAGGTTTTGAGGCTTGATGTCTCGGTGACAAATTCCCACAGAGTGGATGTACGCTAGTGATCGGAGCAATTGGTACATGTACAGCTTGATCTGGAGCATAGGCATAGGCTGCTTGAGCTTAGCCCAGTGTCGAGACGCCCGGTATACGGTCTCAGGTACGAATTCGAGGACGAGATTGAGGTAGACTTCGTCTTTCTGCTCAGTTTACGCAAGTCAAATTGATCAGCCAGGACCCCAAATCATCCGTGCTTTATCCATCTCTTTGCAACCCACCTTGTCCCCGTTTGAGTAGAAGAACGCTTTCAGGTCTACGACGTTGGGGTGCGATACGAGCCTCATGATTTGAAGTTCTCGGTTCTATGTGACATGGTCAGCATACCATCGAGGGACTTCACGAGCGTCCACCATAGACCCTGGCTTCCGAGCTCACCTTGAATCTCTTGTCCTGCAAGACCTTCTTGATGGCAATCTCGGCTTCGGGCTCCTCCGTACCATCATCGTGTTTCACAGCTGCACCGCATGAGAGCGTCAGCTCTGCAAGCTTCATCATTCGTCTCTACCCAGTCAAAAAGACTCACGCAGCATCTTGGCGGCAAAGACGACACCGAAACTTCCATTGCCGACTACCTTGCAGTTGGTGTATGAAATGCTCATCTCCTTGCCAGTCTTGCCCGACTGCGCATCGACGCTGACTACCTTAGAAGGGTCATCGGCTAGACATACCCTCAGGTCGTGATCAGTCTACAATCGCACTTGATTACAGGGGTTGGTACGGTTGAAACTCACGAGTGACCCGGACACCGTTCACGAGTCCTATTCCTGACATGATTTCGCCTGTGAGAGCAGCCGTGCCGGTGACAAAAGAAAACGAATCGGGCCGCGCAAGAGGGACGGCACGTTGCGAACGAGATTTGCGCGGATATAGACGAGGTCGGTACGTTGGTGTCATGGTGAACGGTGGATCGTCGTAAAGACAAGACCGGATGGTTACGATGATGTGCGAGATGTCGTATGCGATGAGGATGACAGCGATGGATTGAGCAAGCAGGTTGTTTGAGTTGATCGCATCAGTCAGCTGAAGTTCCGTTCAAATACGACACGCCGTCCGGTCTGAAGCACGGCAAGGAAGGCCCCGATGTCTGCAATCACAGGATCTCCGACTGACAACAGCATAGCGACGCCGAACATGTCGGAGCTACCGAATGACTTTAAACTCGGTGATCTGAGACACGAAGAGTGGGAGACAGTGTGGGACGAAGCATAGAAGGGTATGATGCTGGGTTTGAAAGCGGACCTTATGTATGGGTTGTAGGTCACGAAGCAGTGTACAAGGTTACAAGCTCCGCCGAGCTCCGCTGGTGTGGACGAACCGTATGGTATGAGAAAGATGGAGGTGTGGGATCCGGTCTGCGGGGGCAGATGCGGAGCCCGAATTTGGGGTTCTTGAAACGGGTAGAACAGCAAGAAAGAGGGTTTTGGCGTTTGGGATGACTGGCTGTGATCGCATACGAAGATCCGCTTCAAAGCATCTCTGGCTCGTTCATCCCGCAACAGAAACACGTCGATCCTTTCTCCACCTCGGACAAAGATGTCGGTGAGATGGGATGGCCTTCGCGTCTGTGGATCCCTCGGATCGCTCTCTCTTTCTCTCCACACTCGCGCCACCGAGGGCGTCCCATTCTCCACCAATGGACAACGTCGTAGATGCGAAGCGATGAGTTGAGGCTCTACTCACCTTATGTATACACTGTTGTAAGCGATGTGTGTTCTTGAACGCGTATATCTTCTGATCCCTCTTGTCTGCTCCTAAGTGTGATGACGCCCCGTATATGAATGAGCGATCCGTCGGAGAATTGAGGTGGATGATGATCGTTCAACGTTCGAGTACGGGTAGAACTCTGTCTCTGCGAACTCTTAGCCGTTCAAGCTTGGGTCGTAAAAGCAGCTGGTGTCAATGAATCGAGAGGATTTCACTTGCGAATGCCGGGACAAAGGATGATACCGGAAACCTGTGCCGCCGTGGATCTCTCGGACAGCAGGGAGAGCAAAGGAGGTAGTAGAACTAATGTAGATGGTACGGTCGGGTGGAGAGGTATCGAGGTTCCAGCTGACTGATGAGCTCGCGCGCTTCCGCTAGTTGGGCTGTGTTGTCGGTAGTGGAGCGCTATGCTGGTATGTAGGAGTAGCAAGATACGTGAGGGTTGTTGCGATCGTTGCTAGCAAAGGGTGAGATGGTGAGATGGAGAAGCAAGTGAACGCGGTTGGCGAGGGAGTGTGAGTGAGTGCAGTGAGTGTGACTGAATGTGGTTGTGGTTGTGGTGGTGGTGGTGGTAGGTATGGTATGTGTGGTATACGCTGACGCTGTGTGGTGAGTGGCACTCCTCCCTCTCTCTCCGTCTCTCCGTCTCTCTCTCAGTCTCTCTCAGGGACTTTAGGGAACAGTGTGAGTAGTAGTACATGTAGTGCATACCCTGATTGTACCCTACACTCGCCCCTGGGTCACGAGTCTCTCGAAACGCATAAAGTAAGTTATGCACTAACAACTACCGCGTCATTATCTCTTCATACGTAATACGATGCCACCCACCATGTTACCCTTAATCCTCCGAGCCAACAGGCGACTCTGGGCCCTTGCGCTCTAGTCTTAAGCCCCGGAATTACTCAATGTGGCACTCCCGAGAGTGTGTGCCCCCGTCGATCGAAGGTTCGGCGGCGATCACCGAAATCAACCAGAGTGATAACCTGTGATATCGCGCGAGATAGCCGGTTGGCCACCCGCGACCTAAACTATCTACGCTACTCGTATACAGTCCTATGCTGTCCTACTGACCGACTTTGGATCCATTCATCAACCTCACTTAGCATCTGACAACACCCCGTAACTAACATCCTATGTCAACAGTCCGAAGAAACAAGACCATAGATCAATGTGAATGAGAGCACCCTTTGCAACTCGTTCTGTTCGCCAATGTAGCGACTGCAACTGATCTCGAGCAAGTCACTCGAAAACACACCTATCGGACATGTTCACTTTGCCCTCCTTCCTCACCTCGCTTCCATTCTCGCTACCCTCCTTACCCTCTATCTCTCTGCCGGCGAACATACAGAGAAGGTTCCTCTCGTACATACTAAAGAGATACCTGGGAGACTTTGTTAGGCATGAAGCACTGGATGCAGACCGGATACAGGCTCAAATCAGTGAGGGATGGGTCGAAATCGAAGGGCTTGAGGTGGACACAGTGGTGAGTCTATTTCGTGATCACAATATCTCGCTGTATTCTGGCAGAACCAGTTGTGGCGTCTTCTTAGAAATTTGCTGAAGTGTCTGAAATCGCCGGCAGGAGATAAACACCCTCATACCGCCGAGTATACCTCTGTCGCTCACTTCTGGAACCTTGTCCAAAGTGACAGCGCGAGTGCCTGTGTCAAATCTATGGTCAGATCCGCTATGTCTCACCCTCGATACTCTCAACCTCGTCTTCACCATTTCTTCGCCGGTCAATTCTCCTTCGTCCTCACGAAAAGGGAAAGACCCTGGAGCAATACCTCATCAGCCGGAACATCATCGCGATTTAGCAGAATCAGTCACTTCTGCTGCAGATGATTTCCTGCATCAAGAGTTGGATGCATATGAAGAAGCTGAGCTGGACCGATCCATTCGTCAATCCCTCATTCTGAACCAGAATGACCCGTTCGCTCTCGATGAGGAAGTACCTGGTTCATTCCCTTTCGGAGGTCCGGCAAGTCCCGCAGGTGGATCCCCCTTGCCGGCAAACGTCGAGAGCACCACAGTCCTTGCTAGCTTAGTCAAACAGATCCTTGCCAGATTGGATCTAAAGGTCAGGAACATCAACGTCCAGATACGGTTCGAAGACGAGCTTCGCGGCGCAACTTTCGAGCTGCGGATTTCCGAAATCAAGTACATCGACGAGAGCAATAATCAGGCCGAATCGGATCAGATCAAGGATGAGTCATGTACGACAATACGTGCCATCCGGATCAGCGGGGTGTCACTTCATCTATTGCCATTGACACCGATCAGATCACCCTCTCCATCTATACGACCTAGCTTTGCGTCCTCTCGCTCTTCTTCGGTCTCATCTTCGTCATCGACCGATAGCGCGGGAGATTTCTCGAGCATGATCATGTCTCAAGCTGTGGCTGATTTACGGACGAGTACCGCGTCAGGTCCAGGGTCCGAGGCGAGCATGTATCATAGCGCGATCAGCGAGAGACCGTTTATGTCGACTCAAGATCTGACACAAAGCCAAGGCAGTCAAGAAACGAGCTCTAGTCGGTCAGCTACACCTACTCTCGCAGATCCGCCCAAATTGCCTTCGGAAACGCTTTTTGTATCTTTTGGAAGCGAAGACATCATCCTCAGAATGAAAACCACCAATCTCACCGCGGCAACCTTAGCTGAACCTACCCCGAAATCGGAAACCTCGCCCTTTTCCACGTCACCGTCACGGTCGAGCATGCCAACAAGTCCCTCGCCAAGCCGACTGCCTGCTGTCGATTTCGAAATACTTGTTGGTACTATATCTTCTGCGGTCCTCCCAAAGCAGCTTGCCACAATACTCGCAGCCGCTCAGCGTGCTTCACAGGCGGCAACCAGTAAATCATCGGCCGGTACGACCACAAACAAGCTTTCAGCGCCAACTCAGAGCAGCAGACAGCCTCAAGTCAATGCAACAGTCCGCATGAAGGCGTTATTCGTGTCATTGATATATGATATGACAGCAACTTCGGATCCAGCTTACTCAGCCAGCTTACCTTTGTATTGGTCAAAACCTGCAACCACGTTCATACCGAATGGTCATATCCGCCTTAGACTCGAAGCTTTCGAGAGTACTTACAGCACTAAAGGGTTCACGGGTCGTCCTACAGCCGTTACTCGTCCTAGTCGACCATTTTATCCTTCTGCCACACGTCTTCCCCGCCGCTCATCCACTATCACCCGATCTGGACCGCTCCCTCCCAATCTGACCATAACACTGCAAGACGCGTCAGTCTTCGAATACCTTGCCTTCGACTCTGCAGCTAAGGACGACCCGTCTGATTTGCCTCCTGGCGGTGCCTTCCCGGTGATTTTGTTCGATGACAATCTCTCTAGGCAATATGATGTCGCGCCGGGAGTCTCGTCTGGATCGTTCGCGCCGGCACCGCCAAGTGGCAATGCGCCTGTATTTCCGGAGTTCGATTGCGTTGACTGGAGGAATTCGGGCTTGCAGCGAAAGGCGGGAGGTAGTGAAAAGCAGTGGAAAGTAAAGCAAAAGGGCAGAGGAATATTGAAAGGCACCTCAACTCAGCTCACGGAAGGAGATGAAAGGCCTGTCCTCAGTCTGAAGAAGGATGTGGCGCCGAACACCAGTGAGTCGTGCGTGCGGTAGATGCGATATGACACTAGCATGCTGACCGTACACCACAGCGGCTTCCGTCCGCCTGCAACCCATACATGTCTTCTTTGACCTGTCGCTGGTCGAGCGATTGTTGCCAATGCTTCGTAACATCGCTCCTGTTATACGATCTTCACATGATCTCGAAGATAGTCTTCCCCATTGTCGTCCACCAGTCGCGCCTCGTCAACACACAACGGAAAGCATCATTGACGATTTGGACGCACAAGCTTCCTCCTACGGCACCATTCAGGCCACTACAGCGAAACCGACACTAGAAATACGTTCCCCCCTTGTTCGTCTGGACATTCGATGTCCCGCGCCAATCAACAGGCGAGGCACTTGGGGTGACGGTGGACATCTTCGATCAGGAATCATCACGCTCGATATGCACAACTTGAAGACGAAGGTTGTTATGAGATCGCCTGAACCCAGTGGTGGAACGTGGGTGACACCAGGTAGAATGAACGGTTCGGAGGGAGAAGGTACACAGGTTCAGTGGGACAAGATGGTCCTGTTCTTCGCGCGACCGTCAGGTATGTTCCTGAGTCATGTTGGAACTCCTAAGTGTGTCGATCACTGATCTTCCTCCATAACAGAGCGCAAATCAGCTGCATTCGTCGTCATCGGTCCACTGGCACCGGAACCTGGTGATATCGAACAGAACTCGCTACTACCGTTTGTAGAGCTCAGGACTTCCGTTTCATCCATCACCTCAAGGAAGACCACCTTGCTCAGTTGCAGGATACCATGCGTACAAGCAAGAATTCGTCAACATACCATCGAAGGTTTACAATTCTTCGCGGATGACATCACTCATTGGCTCGATGGAGCTTTCGGGGATGGGTCGGCACCCAAACCACGCGACGATCTCAGGATGATCGGTTCCCGATTCTTTGGCGCCCCGGGCTCTACGAGGGGAAGTTCTTCAGCTTCCAGCTCGATTGCGGACGAAGAAGACGGGGAATTGTCGGCGACGGTTCTCAGTGTCAGCCTTGACGAGATAGACGTTTCGCTTTTTGTGCCCCGCGCCGATGGAGGAGAGAGGACATTATCCCTCAAGGCTTCCGATCTTGACGTCAAGGTGGAATCGAACGTTGCAGGTCGGCATGAGACCGCTCTCAGTTTGAGTGTGTTGGACGCCGATTTCTCTGATCGGTCCAACATCTCGTCGCCACTGCGCATTTTGGGTCGAACTACTCCATACACGCTCACTTCCCATCAAGTCCCTATTGTTCAACTGCGGTTCTCATCGCTCACTAATGTCATGACAGAAACCAAGGAAACTGGCATCTCGCTCACATGTAGCCATTTCACACTTTACATGAAGGAACTGGAATGGATCTCCGACTTGCGACGATTCGCTAAAACTCCTGAAGGGGTATTCGAAGACGTTGTTCCCTCCGAAGTCACACGCATCCGATTGCAACTGCACGATTGTTCATTCCATCTTGCTACTCCTAATCTGAAGGGGGCTGTTGTTGTGGTGCTCGGTAGCACCGAATTAAAGACAGATATGAGGAGCGATGCGGACGTTAACGATGTGAGAATCAAAGCGGGCAGGGTGGGCGTGTTAGCGGTCGATGAGCTGGCAGTTACAACGGATTTGCCGGTAGGCTTGACTGATTCGACTGAAGCTTGGAAAGTGAGTACGAACCTCTATAATCGGTCAAATGGTTGCCTGAAATGAGTCATGCCTGAAACCAAATCTTACGCAGAAAGCGGGCTATGCACATTTGATCGAGGTGCTCTCAACCGAAATTCAAGGCGTGAAGCATCTCAGTGTCACCGAAGAAGTAGTGGTGAGCAATGGAATTCTGTCTCAGTATTCCTATCGCTCAGGACTGACGTTTTCGTAAAAGCTCGACATTCTTCACATTCAAGTCAGGATCACCGCCTGCGCTGATTCGCTGGCTACATTCGGTCAACTAGTAGGAGATTTAGGTTCAATTGCTCCTGATTCGGACGGACTTTCGGTACCAGTCAAATCTTCGACATCCTTGGAACGGTCTATCAATGTCTTCGACTCGATTGATGAGGACGCTTTCAACCTCGTTCCGGACATCGCATCAGGTGCAGACATGATCGAGGATGATTTGCCTACAAATCTCGATTATCTCGACAGAGCGACACGAGTGTCTGATAACAGGCCAACGCATGATAGAGGGACTGGCGAGAGTTTGAGGATGTGGCAGACTGAAGATGAGGATGAAGTAGGCGGAGAGACCATCAAGATCCTATACAAGGAGCCGTTTTTGCTGGACGAGGATTATTGGGATACCCTACCAATCCTGAACAGGGGATATGAGGATGAGTGAGTCGACCCAACTTGACCGTGGGATCAAGGTACAGACGGGCTAATATCAGTGTCGTATAGTCTGCGGCTTGGCAAGACGCGCATCCGGGTCCACCAATGTCAGGCCGGGATCTACCTCCATGACGGCTATGATTGGGTCAAGACGCGCAAAGCAATCGAAGATGAAATTCGCGCAGTCCGCCGACGCCTCGAGAAGATCCGACAACTGCTTGCATCAGGCCAAAAAGCTGATGAATCAATCGATTTTGAGCGTGCTACCAAATCTGTTCTGTTCAATTCGGTATATATTGGACTCGAAGGCAAGGGGGACACCATGGATTCCGCCGCGCTGATCGCTGCTATAGACGAAGAGCTTAATGATCTCGGCAACGCCGATACAGCGAGTCAGTCATCTTGGCAGACCCTCCCTTCCGCTGTCCGGGGGCATCACAACACATCACCAAATCCTGCAGAGCGAAAGAAAACTCGGCTTAAAGGCAAACGTCTCACTCGATCAAAGAAGGCTCAGATTGAGATCGCGTTGTCTGATCTACGGGCATCGGTGGATCTGTACGAAAAGGAAGACGAGACTGCATCGAAAGTAGAAGTGAAGATCAAAGAGCTTGATATCCTAGATCATATTAAGACGTCGACATGGAAGAAGTTTTTAATGGGCATGAAGGCCGATTCGAGAGGCAACGTGAGGGAGACGGACGCCGACATGGTGAGGGTAGAATTGACAGGGGTGAGATTGGAAAAGGGCGGCGAGGAAGAAAAAAGACTCAGGGTACGCATTCTTTTATGCTTTGTCAGGAAGTCATGCTTCATCGCTGATTCTCTGTTTGACGTGCTTGAACAACCTGATATGCAGGCGAAGATACTGCCACTTCGACTTCATGTAGATCAAGATGCTCTCGACTTCCTCAAGCGCTTCTTTAGCTTCAAGCCGCCGAATCCTCGACCATCGTCTTCAACACCAGCCTCTCCTACATCACCGACAACGAGCAAGAATGACCCCTTCTTCCAGCATGTCGAGATCTTCCCTATCGAGCTAAAGTTGGATTACAAGCCAAAACGGGTTGACTTCACCGCGCTTCGAGAAGGGAAGACTATCGAGGTGATGAACTTTTTCCACTTTGATGGGGCTGAGATGACTCTCAGGCACGTCACGTTGTCGGGGGTAAGTGAAGTCAAGCGTTTGACACCTGACTGTATCTCTGAGCAAAGATCGAAGCTATTCAAAACTGACTGGAGGACTTTGCGTTCCCATCATAGGTCACCGGGTGGGACCGCCTCGGCACGACACTGCAAGATCTATGGACACCAGATGTCAAAGCGAATCAGCTCGCAGACGTCATCTCGGGAGTCTCACCCATCCGTTCCGTGGTTAACGTCGGTTCAGGCGTTGCAGACCTGATACTACTACCCATCGAACAGTATCGCAAAGACGGGCGACTCGCCCGAGGTGTGCAAAGAGGCACTCAGAGCTTTGTGAAGAGCACGGCGATGGAGATGATGAAGCTCGGTGCAAGACTGGCTACCGGAACCCAAGTGATCCTTGAAAAAGCCGAAGGGGTTCTTGGAGGGAAATTTGGAGAGAACGTGGTTGGTCAGGTGGAGCGGTCTTCCTCCCTCAACGTCAACAACAACCGAGGTTTGGGAGAATGGGATCGAGATGATTTCGGTGCTGGCATCGGAATTGGAGGTAGAAGTGGGAGGAGCGAAAGTGGTGAAGGAGGATCGTCGAGTGAAGATGAGGAGGAGATTGTGTCGCGCTATGCGAACCAGCCTGAAGGTGTCAAGGAAGGTATGCAGGCCGCATACAAGAGCTTGAGCAAGAACGTCAATGCCGCTGCACAGACTATCTTGGCTGTGCCCATGGAGGTGTACGAGCGTTCAGGGGACGATGTGAGTAATGCTCGTTTGCCCTTAGGTTTTGCGTATCTCAAAACCACTACTTCTCCTTGCCGCTCTGAGGCGGCGTGGGCGATAGACTCTCAGTTAACGCTAGATATGTGTCGATGTTTAGGGTCCGCTCCGCGCCGTCGTTCGTGCTGTACCGATAGCTGTCCTCAAGCCGATGATAGGCACCACCGAGGCGGTCAGCAAGACGTTGCTGGGCATGAGAAACAGCTTGGATCCAGCTGCTAGAAGGGAATTGGGCGATAAATACAAGTGAAGGGTGTCCGTCGCGCGATGTAATGTAAAGACCGCCGTTTGATCACATGTTGTGACGGTAGTCGACGCATGGTGAAACCCTCTAGGGATGTTCGGAGAGCTCATGGCCTGGCCGAAAGTGGATATGAGAAAAGCTTTTGTCACTGGCTATCGTCTGATCTGTTGTATCAAAACTTGATTTGTACATATGCTCCTCATATCGATCCCAATCAGCATCTTCTACATACTCACTGTAAATGATACATTATCTAGACCCACATCGATACTCTGATCCATATAGCTATATAGCTGTTGACTATTATCGTATATACAGCATATCTTTGTGTACAGCTAGCTGTCCTTGGCGAGAACTTACGATATAGGATGACCCTGACCACTATATCACTCATATATGTTGTATGCGATTAGCTGAAGAATGCGTCTATCTAAGTTCGTCGGGCAAGGCGTCTGTCGGCAGTCGGAATTCCTCTAGAGCGCCAATGTGACCCCTGTTCTCCACAGACTGGCTCTCAGCAGTCAACGCGACATATTTCACCTTGTTCCTCACTGTCCTCACGGTGATTTCGATCCTCTGCTTCAGATACTCAATCTTATTCAGTGATAGATCCCCTTCTCTCCTCGCATCAGCGTACCATCCGTTGATCCTGTGTAAACACTGCACGGTCAACTCTTCCAGTAATTGCCTGCGATGGCCCTCGCTTGGTCCGTGGAAAGTGACGCTGACGGACCCCTGGCCCCCAGAATGGATGAACTCTGCTAAACCCCAACTCGGCTGGAACACCAGTGCCGCAGATGCCGGCTGCGAGGCATCGTCGGTGAGAGGTATGAGGGGCAACATGATATCTTTCAGATGCTTGAATAGATCCAGGGGAAGAAACCTCGGTGGAACTCTCAGCTCTTTGCTGATGACGACTGGGACCATGCCGCCAAAGTCTATCGCTCGCGCCATCATATACGCGGAATTCTCTTCCGAATCTACCTCTGCCCCCGAATCGTCGTGCACTTTACCGCTTTTATCCCCAAACCGCTGGGCGTGGAACCTGCTCGCTAAACCTCTACTGCACAGGACTAGCAGCGCCTGGAAAGTGAGCTCGTCGAATCGCTCGGAATCGGCTATGGTGGGTTTACTGGTGCTGGGCCGGTTGTACCAGTGGAATTGGCGTTGGTTTATGAATCGGATCGACCTGCAACCGATCGTACGGAACGCGCTGGCGAACCAGTCAGTTACTCGTCCCTTTTGGTCCCGGTAATATCGGTCCATCTGCTCCATATCAACTCTCATGATGGTCGGTTGCCTCAGCAATGTGACTTCGGGTTTCAAGCGGCTCTGGCTTGACTGAGCTAATGATCGTTCGACGATCGAATGGTCTAGTTCTTTGAAGATATCGAGACCCGGTCTCAATGTCAGTCGACAGTCCCTGATCGCGTTGAAATCAGGCATCACCAGCGCCTGTCCGCTGTTGGCTGATCGATAGACATCGGTGAATAAGTGCTCGATCCACGTGATAGCGAGATATCGGACCCTCTTGACAGCCTGCCCCGTCTGGGCTATCATCGTCGCCATCGCCGAATCATCGTAGTCTCCTGAACCCGATGAGTCTTTGGCCTTGATGGCAGGTACGAAGAAGGTGAAGTCGAGGCTGAACCCCACATGCTGTCTCTGCTTGACCGCGCATACTCTGACGGAGATGCTCTTGGTTATATCCGCTCCGTAAGGCGAGAACGTCCTCGAGACGAGGGACGTCTTGCCGACGTAGCGCAGCCAGTCCATGAGAAGGACCGTCCGTGTGCCTAGCATCTGGCGAGATCTGGCTTCTTTCTTTCTTTGCTTATCGATGTGACTTTTCCAGAAACTCGTTTCGGCTCGATAGCCAGGAACGAAGAACCCTAGCAACATGCCCATGAAGCCCGCCGATGACCCGTTTTCTGTCTGTAGTTGTTTCTCCGTCCAGTCGACGACGAGCTTGGCGATGACCTTGATAGGGTATTTCGGCCACGCTGAGAACTGCAGAGTGTCTCTCAGGTAATCCTTGTCGTACCCGCCATCCATCAGGTGCTTGAACAATGCCTCGGCACCCTTCATGATATCTGGCGGGGTTTTCCCACCATCTTTTGACGGGGGGATATCAGCCGTGGCGATCGCACCCATCATCAGGGGCAGATCGACCGCTTTGTCAATGACCATCTGCTGGATGCAGTCGCATATCACTTCGGGGATTGGACCGACATCCTTGATCCACCGGTCCTTCATTGCTTTCTGCATCGTGTCTTTCGGTGCTCGCTTGTCTAGCCAATCCATCAGGCAGAACATCTCCACCTGCTGCATCAGCGCAAGCAGCTTCTTGCTCAAGCCACCGACTCTGAGTAGATCCTTGAATGGCGTCTGTGATCCGTCCAGCGCTCCATCGAGCGTATCCCCTTCCCGCCCTTGTTGCGTCGAGACGTGATCTCTGAATCGAGGCGTGTGGGTCTGATCGTACAGCGTGTTCGGGGGGTCCTCGTGGTTGTACGTGACCATCGTATCGGCCTCTTTCCCTTGTACGCCGTGATCGTTAAACATTACTCCCTTCTTGCCGCTCAGCGGAGGCCGAGTCCATCGGCCACTCTCGTCCCGCTTGAGCAAAACCGGCGGCGACCGTCCACTGGGTCTCTCAGGCCGTTTACTGGGATCCCGCTTCCATATCACATCAGATAACGGGTCGGACGGCTTAACCGCCTCAGCTTCGGCTTTCGCTTTGGCCTTTGCTTGCTCATCAGCCTCTTTCTTCTTCCTTCTCGCTTCTTCCTCTTCAGCAGCGGCCGCTTTCCGTCTAGCCTGTTCTCGCTCTTTCCGCTCTTTCTCCTCCTTCTTCCCACGCTCCCTTTCCTTTTCTTTCTCCTTTTCCCGTTTCTTCTCATCCTCTCTCTGCTTCTTCTTCTTGGCGTCCCTCTCCTTTTGCCGTTCCTTCTTCTTCTCCTCGTCCGAAGTATCCGTCGCAGACGTTGTTGTCGACTTTGCACTAGTATCAGTATCGCTGTCTCTACCTTTACCGTTACTACTACCCCGTTTCCGCCGGTCCGATCTGCTCTTCTTGTCGTCCTTCTTCTTCGTCCGCTTCGTCTTCTTCGCATCATCGCGACTCCCTCGACCGCCGCTCGACCTACTCCGCCTCTCATCACCCCTACTCCCAGACTTTGGACCCGATCGCTCCCTTCTCGATCCGCCAAGGTCACTGGCGCCAGACTTGGAGTCTGGCTTCTGCTTTTGTGAACTCCTCTTTGATGATCCGCCCAAGAACAGGAACAAGACGACGACCAGGAAGAGGACAATGATGATGGCTTCGGGTCGGGCGGCGCGGACAGTTCGGATTGCCATCTGCGGTGGACCAGATGACGAGGTGACGACTGTTGCCATTCTGAGTTGACTTTGATTGTTCCGCTAGGCTATATGTGCACTTGTGGTGGAATTCGAGGTTTCACGTGCGATGTCAGCATGTTGGCACTTATGGGAGTCTGAGTAAGGTATATGACCTGGATCTGACGTACTCATTTGGATGTCTTCACCTGGCTGTCTCGATCAACAAGCTTTAGGACGGAGGACCGTACCCAAGCAATGTGCAGTAGTCCGCTGATAGGAGTAGAGTGAAGCTGTTGTGCAGTGCGATGCACGGTAAGCCTAAGTAAGTTAGAGATAGTGCAGATAGTGTAAGTACAGCTCGGGTGCGCGTCTTTGAGTTTGCCTGCCGTCCCCTTTTCGATCTCCTAGGACTGATATGTCAATCTAACGCAGTTCACACTCCGCGAGACTTGCTGAACCAGCGGGACGATCCAAAATTCGGATCGAGTTGCAGGTCAAGCGAAAAGCCAATATACGGACCATCGTTGAGGTGTCCGGCTTCAGATAAAAGCGTTCAGCTGACTCTGCCACATCCACTTCCGTACTCAACCTATCACCTCTTCGATCGTACATAGTCCCTCCTTTCAGGCCAGACTCCGTCCCACTCTCCTGATCGGCTGCCTTGCCCTTCAGCCTCCAGCCATGTCAAGACAGGACAGGTTGGCCCTCCTTTGCATTGGGCGTTCTCCATTAGATCCGGAGCGCGGTCGTCGCAAGGCTCGTAGTCAGTGTCTTGAAGGTCCTGAGTCAGTATGAGGGCGTACGCCGTTCTCAAGTGTTTGTCCGCATGATCGCCTCCCTCCTTGGTTAGGTTGCCGGCATTAGCACAATGTATACATATACATCTTCCGATCAGGCATCTGCTGTCTGCGCGATCCAACGCAACGCAACGAACCCATATCCGACAGGTAAGCTACCTGTTGGCTGCCATCGTGCGGATGGGCACATCCTCGCCTGCTCGACACTTATACGCTACCCACCTCATACGGCACTGAGCCACTATTAAACGCTCAGCGCAGCATCCCATACGCCCCTGACCATTTTTTCAGCTTTGCCCTCCAACCCTCCATCGCTAGTTAGTGAGGCGAAGGCTGTGTTTTCGATCACCTCAGCCAAGGGGACGAGGTGGGCGGACCACTAGAGTAAGCATAAACATGCGTCAGCGCCAGGTCCGTTTCAATACCATGACCCAGGTCGACATCCATATCGGAATTGAAATCTGGATGACACCTACCAGCCGTACAAACTCCCTGTACCACCCGAACCTCGCTCTAACGCTCCACATAGCCTCCTCTCCACTCTCCAACAACGTCAAAACGCCCTTCAGGCCGTCACCTGCACTCGATACAGATGCAGGATCGCTCGCAGTCCACGGTAAGAGCGTGAGGACGAAGTGCTTGATTGTGGTCGTCAAGATCTTCTCAAGTCGAGTGACTTGGATGTCGAGGGACGTTTGGGCGTCTCGGAACTCTTTTGAGCCTTCAGGTCGAACTTCTGTGGAGATTGAATTACCAGTTCGAATTTCGTAGGTCAGCTTCTGCCTCTCGTAGTGCGGTGCTGACGTGATAGTCACCGAGTTATTGGCAGTGTCTTGTTTATACCGAAAGAGAAGACTTCACTCACCCTCACCTAAATCTTCTTCGGTGCCGACATCGCCGCCGCTCTCCAATCTCTCGGCCGCTCGCCTAGCTCTGGCAGCTTCGTCTTCCCTCTCGATGACTCTCAGTCTCCTCTTGATGGCGTTCACTCTACCCACGTGCTTCTCAACAGTCATTCTCAGGATCTCCCACTTCCACCCATCGGTCCATCCATCAGCTTCTTCGCCCTCGGCAACTCCGTCATCTGAAAACAGGAAATCAAGTACGTCTAGGCCTTCGAGGACACCGTACTGAAGGTATTTGTCGATGGTGACCAGTCGCTGTTGAGATGAGTATCTCCAGTACGACATGATACCTTGCAGAAGGGTCTGTCGGGATGCATAGTCGGGAGTGAGGTATCGGAGGATATCGATGTATCGCTCGGTGGCGTTCAAGAAGTGGGAGAAAGACCTCGAACCGAGGTGAAGGAGGGTCTCGACGATCATTTGCCTGACAGCGGGGAAGATCGGCTCGCCGGGACCGGTAGAAGCGTTGGGTAGCTGCTCGATATGCGCCTTGACTTCGCTGAAGGACGCTTTCTGGCGGAACAATTGAAGGACTTCCTTGGCCTCGGCATGAAGAGGGTGATCTATGTGGGAATGATAAGTCAGCTGGAATGCACATGACCTGGAATGTTCGTAGCAGCTTACCTGGTTTCTCGTACGGCCATACAGGTTCAGGTGGTTCGGATGAAATGACCTCGGCGTTCTCGGCTATCATAGGTTCGGGGAGAGTGTCGAGGATTCGGTCATGGTAGGCTAACCGTACCTCGAGTTCCGCGACCCGTCGCATGAAGGCTCGTCGAGGGTGAGAAGATGGTAACTCGAGCTCAGGGATCCTGCAGAAGGCAATTTGGATCAGCTCCAGCAATGAGCTGTTCAAGGGGAATCTAATGCGCAACGCCAACTTACCATTCCTTCCACATCCATTGGAATCCAAAATTACTCAAATGCGCACTGAACCACTCGGCCACTCTCCTCGCGATTTCCACATCCAGCCCTTCTCCGCCCAGCAAGCTGAAAATCTTTCGGACAGCTCTTCCAACGGGAGGAGCAACAGTATTGGGGCTGAGCTTACACAGCTCGGTAATGACCGAACCGTAGTAGATCAATTTATGTGCGGATCGTGGGAGAGTAAGCATCGCGTTCAAGAGAGTTGAGATGATGAGTGATTCGAGAGACCACGTTGATGCTGGTTCGCTTCCGTCTGTAGGTGGGGGAGTGGGCTTGAATGTGCCTTTGGGAAGATGGATTCGAAGGGCGAGTAGCAAGGAGGCGCATTCTTTGCGGTTGACCTCGTATATATTGATCATATCCAGTACGAGGCTACGAAGGAACCAGCCATCAAGTGTTTCGGTGGCTGGGACGACCTGCAGCAGACGCAGAGAAAGCGAATTAGCAACAATCTCTACCCTTAAGTTCTCCTGGGAGACACCGGTGTGCACTTACCTCATCAGCGAACAAGGCGATGTTCCCGGTCTGACCCTCTCCAACGTCCAGCTCATCCAAATCGACAGCATACATCTCAGGAGGCATGCTCACTGCAGCAAGCTCGAAGGGCGGTGAACTAGTAGAATCGGTGGGAGGAACCAGTTCCCAGTATTTGGCGAGGGAAGAGGGTGGCTCGAAGTTTCCTGCTCGAAGAGCGTGAAGTGCGGAAAGTAAGTTGTCGAGGGTCTGAAAGCAAGGTGAGAATCAGAAAAAGTGAGCTTTCATTTTACCACATGCTCGGCTCTGCAGAATCATAGAAGCTCACGTCTGGGGTGGGGACGACCGCTTGCCCCTCAGCAGCAACTGGAGCGAGCGGATCTACCAATGTCTTTGGCTCATCCCGTCGTCCAATGATGTATCCCTCAATGGAGCTGATCAAACCTTCAACATCCTCAGGGAACGACTCGTATAGCACTTTACCGGACTACAGCAATCCGACACAAATACATTAGCATGGAGTTTCATTGGAGTAATGGGGTTGAGTGGGGATAATACTTACTCTGATGAGGCCTTCGCCGACAGCTCGGACAGCACGCTCGGCTCGATCTCCTCCACCGCCCACTTCCTCCAGAACAGCGAGCATGGACTTGTATACGCCCAACAGCGATATAGAAGTCACCAAGCCGGCCGGTACGAGGAGCGAGAAGAAGTGTAGCTGTGCGTGAGTTTACATTTATGCATAGCCATAGCGGATCAGCAGCTTGAGTCAGAGATATCCTGCTCTCATATGTTTGAGCGGATTGGTCTGTGGAACGATCACTCACACATAGTCTAACATTCTGCCATTCCCTGCTCTCAACCCATCCCCTGAAAGCCCGAGCGAGGTCTTCCAAGACCTCCCGCCCGTATTCGATAATATCCCCCTCGTCGTCCGCTTTCCTCTTCTCCCCCGTCTGCGGGTCAACATTGTCTTCCGCGGCTTGCGAAGCTTCTGTTCGCTGAGAGAGGGAGAGGAGGAGGACAACATAGTAGCCTTGTTTTTGTGGTTGTTGAGTCACACTATTCAGGCGAGACAATTGTCAAAGCTCAGCTTGGGCTTTTCTTCACGATCGATAAGTCTCAACAGTGCGATGGAGGAAGCTACATTGCGGACTCACCTGATACGGAATCCCTCGCAGACGCCTTGAGACCCCTCTCTCCATCCCCGCCGGAGCACACGGGCAAGTCGAGGTGGGTCTTCGACCGGGTCAAATTCCTGTAAGCGCGATTGTCAGCATGGCAAATTGTTCCATCGCTATCTATGTTCTAATGACATGCCTACGACAATAGCTGCGTAAAGTACAGTATTATCAGAGACACTCACATCATCGTCACCCAGCTTGATGACCATCTTCCTCATCCTGGCATTCGAGTTCTCAGGTATGGGAGGTCTGTTATCCCTCCCTCCACCTCCGCCATATCCACCTCGTCCTCGGCCTCCACGTCGGTCATCTGCAGTAACTTACGAACTCAGCACTGGGGCAGCCAGAGAATAATTGGTTGGGCTGAGGGTTCGGAGACTCACCTCGTCTTGGGGTACCTCGTCCGCGTCCACCACCTCCGTAACCACCACCATACCCTCCTCCGCCACCATATCCTCCGCCGAAACCGGCTCCATAGCCTGGACTTTGCGGTAAACCGTTATGATAGCTCATAGTGTTCCGCTTTGCGCTGGTCGAGATCTATAGCGCTCTGACGTACCAGAGCGGGTCTGAGTAATTCTGCTGATGGTTTATTGATCTTACAATCCAGCTGCCGTTGCCAGACTTGGTTGTTGTTGAACCTCGCTCAACTCTGCACCACGAACTGCTATAGCTCTAGCTCGGACTTTTGGCTCTCAAGCTTCGTTCAATGATTACAAGCGGGATCAAATCTGTCCCAAGCCCGATCAGTGGAGTTCGCCGCTTCTAAGCCATTCCTATGCAGCAAATGTACAGCCGCGACATGACATGAAGCCTTGAGTGGGGTGTATGCATGGTCTGCTGAGCGAAGCGGTATGCGGCATCTATATGCTGAACTTTGGGTTTGATGCGCAATGTTATAAGAGGTATAATGTGATACGGATGCTGGGTATATGATTCCAGGATGATGAATTGAAGCTTTGTGAAGCGAGAACAACCCATGGAAGCCAAAGATCTCGACGCTGATATTAAGATAGGACCTAGTGTCCTGATCGCCAAATTGTTGAAAAGGATCTCAGATACCGGGCCAGCCGTTCACACTGTAATGCGAAACGAGAGAAAGACTGCCTCTTCGACTTTGCCACGCTGTGTTGCGCTCAATATGCACTTCGTTGATCATACAAGCCTCGAAGACCCCGTAGGCTCCCTCGACACCCCTTGCGCATCCCTCAACCTCACATCAAGCTTCTTCTGATCCTCATACTCCTTCATCCTGAGCTGTCTCTCCTTCGCTCGCTGCTCGGCAGATTGCGATTCCAGCAATTGCGGTGGAGGGGATATCACGCATGTCTGACATTCTGGGTCAACCGTCGGTGCTGGTTGTTGAACGGGCGATGAAGGCGTGTTCAGAGGTGTGTTAGAGGAGTGGGCTTGTGTGTTTGGGTTCGAAGAGGGCGATGAAGATGAGAGCGGGGAGGCGGCAGCTTTGAGAAGGGCGGCTGCTTTTTCCGCTAATCGAGCTTCATCCTTCAACACACCCTGGTACATGTTCTGTGTGTGCGATCCATGAGATTTCATCAGCATCGACCGATGCCTGGCAATACCAACATGGAACAGCAGATAGTACAAGAAGAACCCCAGCCTGAGGATCTCGCCTATCTCCTAAAACCACTCACATCAGACTCCAACTTCTGAATATAATGTACGCCCCAGACCGTCACGCCTGACAGAGCGATCGAAGAAGCCAAGAAGACCTTTGAGGCGCGCGACATGATCTCTATGTATGCGTACGAAGTATGCTTCTGCTCTACTCGATTCGCTAGGGTTTCGAGGGCGTATCGTGTCAATTATCCTCGTTGAAAACAAAGTGAGTGTGTCTGTTTTGATATAAGTGATATGACTGTTTTGCGATGCTTCCCAAAAAGATCGATCTTGATGAGTATGCATCATCTCGGATTCGGATATAGACGCACCAACGTAAAAACCGGCTGATAGCAAGCTATTTGCACGTGCTGTTCGCGTGTTTACTTAGCTTTTGTTGTGAAGGGTGGTTTGCGCGTACTGTATATATGTGGGATATGTGGATGCACGGGGCGCGTTTCACGTTGATTTCGTGCGAGAAGCTGAAACTGATGGTGTACATGCATCACTTACAATGCAATTCACTGGAGTAGTCTTGTTCTTCTCCACATCATTGTTGACTCTCTTGATACGGTATAGCGATTCTTCTTGACGACACATTGATTCCTTGCTCATCTTGAACGAGCTGATTCGACGGCCTGCATACGTCAATCACGAGCATAGAGCAGCTCTGGAGTGCCGACAGACTCAGCCTTCACTTTCGCCCGCTAGTCAGTCAGTCAGTCTGCCAGTTGCCTCGGGCGTCAGATCAGATAGGGTGGCGAGATCAAGATGTCAGGCAACAACATCAAGGTATGTCCATATCAGCTCCCCATTCCGCCTCGTAGTTTAAGGAGAATGAGTTGGCAGCTGATAATATGACTTCGTTTCGCTTGTGCTTAGGTGGTCTGTCGGTGCGTTCCGCTCCATAGCAACCTCAGAATGCTCCAGCAACCGTGTGTGGAAGGCCTTTATATAACTGACCCTTGCCTATCAAACCCAGATTCCGGCCCATGAATCGGATGGAGACAGAGTCAAAGTCGGAGACTTGCGTGGATATCAGCTCGGATTACACGACTGTACAATTGAAGAACTCTACTTCCTTGGGTGAGCAGGCCGCTGCCATTGTCTTAACGCTGCTAAACGGTCAAATATTTGAGACGAGATGAATCGCTGACCTAATATCAATGTGCAGCCGGACCAGAGAAAGATGGTGAGCTCACAAGTTGGAATCTTGGTAACGCATGAAAGACAAAGCTCATCAAGACCCTCACCTGACTGTCGCAGGCTTCACCTTCGACAGGGTGTTCGATACCTCAACAAGACAGGATGAAATCTTCGATTGGGGCGTGAAGGGTATCGTAGAAGGTTAGCTCAGTCGTACAGGGATACTTCCAGCACCTTGTTTATGACACAGCTAATCACGGACATGCTTAGATGTCATGACGGGTTTCAATGGAACGCTTTTCTGTTACGGTCAGACTGGTTCCGGTAAAACGTACAGTGAGTATAGCTGGATCAAGCCTACCTGGATTCACAAGCTGATCGCCTTGACGAACTGCAGCTATGATGGTTAGCTCGTCACCAACCGCCTGCTCCAGCATGCCTCATCAGACGCTGATACTTCCTCACTCAGGGTGCGGATATCGAGAACCCCGCTTTGAAAGGTCTGATCCCCCGTATCGTCGAGCAGATCTTTGCGTCGATCCTCTCGGCGGACAGTGTGATTGAGTATACCGTCAAAGTCAGCTACATGGAGATATACATGGAGAAGATCAAAGATCTGCTTGCTCGTGAGTGGCTGGATTAGCTTTTATAGTTCACTACCAGGGGAAATTCCAGCTAATACGGCTTCACGTGATTCTTGCCTGTCAGCCCAAAATGATAACCTCTCGATCCACGAGGACAAAGCTCGAGGTGTATACGTCAAGAACTTGACGGACGTCTACGTAGGATCCGAGGCTGAGGTGTACAAGGTCATGAAAGCTGGCGGATCAAGTCGAGCTGTCTCTTCGACGAGTGAGCTCAAGGAAATCGTTCGCTCCCATCTAGGCCTTCAGCTCATCGTCTCACATAGATATGAACGCCGAATCATCGCGATCCCACTCGATATTTGTCATTGGGATACATCAGAGAAATACAGAGACCGGCAGTCAGAAGTCCGGGAACCTCTATCTCGTCGATTTGGCCGGTTCAGAAAAGGTGAGGACAGCCTATCGCTCAATGCAAGTGAGCAAGAACTGACATTCGCTTCATGACAGGTTGGCAAAACCGGTGCGACAGGTCAAACCCTTGAAGAAGCTAAGAAGATCAACAAATCTCTGTCGGCCTTGGGCATGGTCATCAACTCCTTGACGGACGGCAAAGTGGGTCAGAGATGCTACTCACGGCAGATGCCCGCCGCTGACCAATGCGCCCTTAGTCCTCCCACGTTCCTTACCGAGATTCGAAACTTACTCGTATCTTGCAAGGTGAATTGAGGCATTGAAGTCTGTACATGCCTGTGCTGATAGAGATCTCCAGAATCGCTCGGTGGTAACTCTCGAACTACCCTGATCATTAACTGTTCCCCGGCAACATATAATGAGGCCGAGACTTTATCGACACTTCGATTCGGTATGCGAGCCAAATCAATCAAGAACAAAGCCCGTGTCAATGTGGAGATGTCGCCTGCCGAGCTCAAGGCGCTGCTCAAAAAGACCGTCGCCGAGCTGGCATCTGTCAGAGAAACCGCCGCATCCCTCGAAGAAGAGGTAAAGATCTGGCGATCTGGTGGTAAAGTCGAGCAATCTAACTGGGCCTCAGCGCTGAGTCACGCAACCTCGAGCGGGGCAGCTGCGGTTGCGAAGAGAGTCACATCGCCCATGCCTGCTACGCCTAGTGGGACTAGTACCCCTAGCAGAGCTAACACACCTGGAGGTTTGCTGCCATCGGCGATGGACGGGTCACGGCCCGATACGCCAACCGTATACAGTCTGGGTTTCGACAAGGACGAAAGGGAGGAATTCCTCAAGCGGGAGAACGAGCTCAGCGACCAGCTTGCGGAGAAGGTGAGCGACGCCTCGCAATGATGTTCAACAATACTCTTTTGATGCTGTGCTGACGGTTGCCAATTTCTCTGCAGGAATCCGCGCTTGCTGCTCAAGAGAAGCTTATGGCTGACATGAAAGACGAAGTTGCCTATCTCAAAGAACAAGAAGCCTCCATGTCGAAAGTGAGCTGACTCGATCGTGAATTGTGGGGTACGGCTGATCACAACGTCAACCCGTAGGAGAACAAGGGTATGTCGGCGGAGCTCAACGATCTCAGAATACTCTCTGCTCGGTTGGAAAGCGAATCCAAGGACGCTGCGATCACCTTGGACTCGTACAAGGAGAAGATTGTCGAGCTCCAAAAGGACATAGAGGAGCAGAAAAACCAGATTGAAGAGTTGAAGAAGGTGCAAACGAGAGAGAAGGAGGAAGAGAAAGAAAAGAGAAAAGCTGAGATGCTCAATGAGATGATGAGCAAGATTGACATGGTAAGTTCGAATTGGAGTGACGAATTATCAGCCATGGTGTGGGCATGTTGTAATCGAAAGAGCGTTCGGTGGCTGATTCATCTCGCATGCTTACAGGGCGGAACTCTCGACTCGGCCGGCGAGAAGCTTCGCCAGGTACTCCAGAACCTCGAATCGGACTCGGACAACGAGATCACTGTGCAGACTCGGGAGTTGATCCGATCCTCGCTCGCCGAGAACCAGGACGTCGTACGAGATCTTCAGGAGAGGCTCAGAACAGTTCAAGATGAGGCAGAGATGCATGGGAAGAGACGGGCTGAAGTGGAGAAGATGTTGGAGAAGCGAAATGTGGCTTACGAGGAGCTCTTGGGTGAGTACATGCAATTTTACTCTTCTGCGCATATCAGTACGAAGTGCCGAGAGTGTTAGGACTGATTTATTGCACACAGAAAAAACTACGTCAAGCCAGAGCGTGGCTGTAGATGACATCAAGGTAAGTCCAAAGTATCGATCTTTTCGTACACTCATGACAAAGAGGAAACAAGTACCTTGCTCCAATGGACCATGAGCGCTGATTCTTCCTCCTACATCCATCACAGGCGCAATTCGAAGCCAAATACAAGGCGCAGGAAGAGATGCTTCAAGGCGAGATCGCCACGCTCACAGAGCATGCAGAGTCACGTGCGGTCGAGTTGAGGAGACTGCAATGTACGGTGGAGAGCTACAAGCTTTCGAACGAGGAGCTCAACGTAAGCCGCGTGCTGCGTTTGACTTCGGCGAAGGGGCTGCATGCTGACCAAGTCTGTGATTTCCCTTTCTATACCGACCTTCGATCATCACATGCGATTCGCTCGCCCATACAGCAAGCTCTCACGGTCGCAGCTGCTGGCAACGCGGAATCGGAGAACTTTGCAGCCTCAGCCAAGGAGCTTGAGCGGATTCGAAAGGCGCACGAGATCCAGTATGCCGAGTTTGAGATTGTTAAGAAGAGCTTGATGAAGGATCTGCAGAACCGGTGTGAGAAGGTGAGTGGGGCTATGAACCATCGCTTCAGCCATGGCGAGACTGTGATGTGACGATCAATCAATTGTCGTGAAGGAGGGGGAGGAGAATCTGATCTGGATCTGGATGGTTACTGACATCTTCTGGACGTAGGTGGTCGAGCTGGAGATGCAGCTCGATGAAGTGAGAGAGCAATACAAAACCATTGCGCGATCTGCCAACTCGCGAGCTCAGCAAAGAAAGTTGGAGTTCTTGGAACACAACCTTGAGTCGCTCAACGGCATTCAGAAGCAGGTGAGTCGAGAGTTCGCTCATGACTTTGTAACCTACCGCAATTCGAATGGATGCGGTCAGCTGATGCCTGATGGATTGGATCGTCCAAACAGCTTGTTGAACAGAACACCAGCCTGAAGAAGGAGATCGCCGACGCTCAGCGCAAGTTGATGTCGAGGAATGACCGAATCCAGAATCTTGAGGCTGCTCTCAACAACGCCGATCAGCGATTGGCGCAGAAGACGATGAAGGCCGATCAGCAGATGCAGATGCTCCGAGCCAAATTGGCAGATGGTGAGTGCAGCCACAATCACCTAGTCTTCTTGTCGCTCTGGTTTGGATATGACAGTTTGATCCAATTTGTGTGCTAACGACTTGTATCAATCATATTTTCTTCTGGTCACAGCCGAAGCCAAATTCGGCAACCCGTACAACCACGGCCGGATCGCCAAACCTTTGCGAGGCGGTGGTGGTGGCGGAAGCGGACCCCCTCAAGCTGGGCAGGGCATGGCTCCTGGTACGCCCATGTTTCAGTCCATCGCTAGTGGTATGATCGGAAGTCCGCTCGCCAGAGTGCAGGACGAGTCTGCCAGCGGAAAGAGACGTGAGCGTCGAGGTCCCTCTCACTTCGCCGGTCCAGGGTGCCCTATGTCTGGAGCCCATAGCTAATTCTCCGACCTGTTTTGCAGAATCTTGGTTCTTCTCCGGCTCTCACTCACCCCGATAACGCAAGATCGTAACTCTTGGACATCGTAGCAACAGCGCACAGCTGTAGAGCATTGTGCAAGCAAGCGAGCTCACAGGTCATTCGATGCATAGACGTACCATGACCTACCTCACACCCTACTCACCCGTCAGCCCACCCATATCACATTTCTCCATAGCATACACCGTCAAGTGGCCTATTTCCTTACCCTCATTGTAGACACAATTGATTCACGTTACCTTGCTTCTCTTCTTTCTTGATACCATGCATGATTTACGAGCTTCGACCAGGCGAGATGAAGTGATGAACGTGGCGGCGATGTCCGACCCCCACGGTCGCGTCACCGACGTCAACGGCCGGTGCAAGTGATGGCATGGAAAGGTATGGCATGACATTGTCGACAAGTAACATGAACTGTTATCCAGCAGACATCTGCTCAGTGCCAAATCACATCGCCTCGCAACGATACCGAGAGGCCGTATATCGAAGAGTGGTCCAGTGGTAGCAAGCATGATGGCGCTTACTCAATCCCCTACAGCAACGTGAGTCCAGCCTTTCGCCAATCCGCACATCAACCCTTCCTCCGACACCGCTACACTCCTACATTTCATCAACCTCGCCCGAATGTCTACTCTCCTCCTTCGAGACCGTTCGAGCTGATCGTATCGAGGTCAATGTCTCTTATGCTGACTCTGCTGATGATCGTCTTTACTTGCTTCTGATTCTCCATCAATTATCCGCGCCGTCCTGGTCCGTCGATACAGATGGGATACGATCCAGAATGTGTTTTATCGGAAAGAAGAGGTATATACCATGTCATGGCGAGTGTCAGACTTGTCTGATTATCTCGTATGTGCCGCTAAGAACGGGGGGCCTATTGGTGAGCTTTCTCGCTTTCCTTCTTCGGCTGTCGTCACCTTCACGAGCCCAAATTTCAACAACACTTTTCGTCTGGGACGAACTACACATATGGGCAATCTCATAAAGCAGCTTCGTCCGTGAAACGGACTCATGGGATTGGTCTGGATCGTGCGCGGGTAGACGAGCTGAGCTGACTTCTGAGCCTCTTCTTCTGCAACCGATACAATCGACCCGATCCGACATCTCATTTACTCTTTCCTAGCAATGATCCGAGACGACCGAAAGCTGCTTCTGTCATCCAAACACCCCGGCAAGCCCAAAATCCAGATATACACCTCCTCCGGTCTCCCTCTTTCCACTATTCCATGGGACCTATCCCCGCCCGTTCTCATCCACCTCACTGTCACTTCGTTGATAGTGCTCACGGACGAAGGGGTGTACAGGGTCTATGATCTGTCAAACACGGCTAGCTATAGGCAGTACTCTCTAGGAAGCGATGCCGAGTCGGGGGTTGTGGAGGCCAAGGCATGGGAAGAGGGAATGGTGGTTCTGACGGGGAGTCTGGGATGGTTGGAGGTGAGGGGATGGAATGGCGGTAGAGCGATCCCGATGGCGGCGATTGGTGAGTGAACCAGTGTGGCCGATTTCCAATATAGGACCGAACCTACTGTTCAGAGGTCGTGACCGGAAGAGTGGCTCAAACTGGAGGCTCGATCAATTCTGAAGAAGTAACACGTTGATACAATCTTCTTTCGCTCGATTGTGACCCGACCTATCTAGGCCTCACCGAGCCCCCCTCCGCTTGGACGCTGATACCCCCCGACCAATCGCCAACGGGCCACGTCCAGCTCCTCATTTCCACTTCATCCACCATCGTAACCCTCGACGCCCTGGAGCGTATCGACCAACGTATATCCCGCGGACCCTTCTCTCACATCCGCGTATCCCCCAACGGCCGCTTCTTGGCGCTAATCACGATCACAGGAGCACTGTGGGTCGTATCCTCGGATTTCGGTAGGAACCTGTCCGAGGTGGATATAGCGGAGTTGAGCGAGGGAGCCGGTATGCCGGAGAGAGTGGAGTGGTGCGGTGATAATGCTGTGGTATTGAGCTGGGGCGGGAGAGTCGTTGTTGTCGGTCCGGCGGGAGAGTCGCTCAGGTGAGCCTTCGTTTGTAACTTCAGCGATATCTGAAACAGTATCTGACCATCCGACACGGTTGACCCCAGATATGATCACCCACCGGCTGTACATCTTGTTGGCGAGCTAGACGGTCTACGGATCATCTCTTCATCGACATGCGAGTTCGTCCAGAAAGTACCCGGTACGTGAACCATGATCATCATTCTCCTCCGTACGGCCTTTTTTTCAGATCCAAGCATGCCTGTGTCCGGCACCGCTAACGACCTCTCCCGTTATGGTGCAACCACCATATCATAGACTGCACGTTAGCCGTATTCAGCCCCGGTTCCTCGCACCCCGCTGCAATCCTCTACGACGCCCTAGATCACTTTGACCGAAAGTCGCCCAAAGCTGATGAGAGTATACGGAGTATCAGACCGGATCTGGCGAATGCGGTGGATACGTGTGTCGAAGCTGCAGGGAGGGAGATTGAGGTGACTTGGCAACGACGTCTGCTCAAGGTGAGTCTGCGAAGCAAGGCAATGCGCTGCGTCAGAAATTGATCTGATTTGCCCGGCATCGTTCAGGCAGCGCAATTCGGTCGAGCTTTCATGGATCTGTATAATCCTAGCGATTTCGTCGGAATGGCTCAAACGCTGAAAGTGCTCAATGCCGTGAGATATTATGAGGTGGGAATACCAATCACATATGAACAGTAAGTACAGCGAGAGCTGATCGATCACGTATGGAAGTTATCTCCTTTGGGGTTCTCTTCTGACGGACTTCGCTTGCCCAGATATATCGCCTCATCCCCTTCCGTCCTGATAGCCCATCTAGTCTCTCGTAATCTGCACCTTCTCGCTCTCAGAATATCGCAACATCTGGGCTTCCGGCCGGATCCCGTGCTCAAACATTGGGCTACCTCCAAGATCGCCCGCTCCTCCCAGAATGGCGTGGATCCATCTGATAGAGGAACGGGCGACGATGAGAGTATATGCCGAGCGATCGTAGAGAAATTTGAGAAGGAAGGCGAAAGGGGGGTCAGTTACGCTGAAATTGCCAAGAAGGCTTGGGAGAGCGGTAGGACGAGATTGGCCACTATGGTGAGTGAACTGTCATTCAGCATATCCTTCGGCATCAGTCCTTAGGAGCACTTTGGCTGAACATGTCTCGATGCCCACTCAGCTGCTCGATCACGAGCCGAGGGCCGCAGAACAGGTTCCGCTGTTATTGCAGATGAAGGAGGAGAACATTGCTCTCACGAAAGCGGTAGACTCGGGCGACACTGATCTGGGTCAGCAGGCTACCGAAACTTTGGAGGGAGTGCAGGAGTACCATACTGACCTGCCATGAATATCTACAGTATACCAAGTCCTGCTCCACCTTCGCTCATCCTTGTCACCAGGTGACTTCTTCCACCTCTTGGACGATTCGATCTCGCCCCAACTACGCCCGGCCGTCAACCTCCTGCAGGTGTTTGCCAAGCAAGCGGATAGAGGTCTGCTGAGAGACTTCTACTATCAGGACGACAGGCGGACAGAAAGTGCTTGTCTGGAGCTCGAAGAGGCTGGTCAACAGGACGTGAGTGTTGAATCGATGGCGAAATCCTTTCGAGAGAATTGTCACCATGGGTGTACTTGGCTGATACACGGCTCGTCTCGGCTCGGTCCAATCAGGATGCAAACGAGCGCCTGGAGCATCTTCGAAGAGCCGCCAAATCATTCGGCGAGAGCAAAGACCGCCTGTTCGAAGCCAAAATGACAGAAGACGCGCATCGCTTGTTGACGTTGCAACAGTCGTACGAGCGCGAGCTCGATCATAAATTCACCTTCTCCGGGTTGTCGGTCAACGCTTTCGCTCACAAGTTGTTGGTGGAAGGGTTTGGAAAACGGGCAGAGAGAGTGAGAAATGATTGGAAAGTGCCGGATAAGCGATGGTGGTGGATCAAGTTGCGTGCGCTGGCTCAGAGGAGGGACTGGGAAGGGTTGGAAAATTTCGCGAGGAGTAAGAAGAGTCCGATTGGTTATGAGCCATTTGTTGTGAGTTGCCGTCATCCCACCTCGACTCCCCGCTAGCTATTTCCTCCCCTGGACATTCTCACACACGGCTGTCTTACGGCTTGTCCTTCTCTCTTCTTGTCTGTCCGACGAATGACTCGTTTCATGGTTGAAGACTGATTGATCTTGCCGCTTACGAAAATGACTTCCGCATCACCGTAATAGACCCACCTGCTCTCCCTCAGTCCGCCTCAACCAACACACGCAGCCACCTTCGTGCCACGGTGCGACGCAAAAGCTCGGGCGGACCTGTATGTCCTATGTGGTGATTGGGGCAAAGCGGCAGAGTCTGCTAAGGAACGTAATGATCGGACGAAGCTAGAGTGAGTAGAGTTAGCACACTCTCACCGCTTATGAGGGCGGTGGCTCCTGCTCTCGAGTCAAGATCGGATGGCGAGAGTTGTGGCTGATGTTGTGAGACGTTTCCAGACAACTACGACGTGCGGCTCCGAATGGCATTGCTCAACGAGAGGTAGACGAGGTAATACGGCGCGTGGGCAAGTAGGCAACGAGCAAACGGTAGTCTCGCGAATACAAGTAGAAGTCTTAGAGCGACTTGAGCACAGCCTCATTGACTCGCTTGCTTACGCGTTCAAATAAGCCTGAGAATAGACTGTACAAGCTAATGATGTGCTGAACCTACGGAAAGAGACGGATGGACAGTGTTGTATATGGACATAATCGATGCGACATTATTGCGCAAATGACAAGATGGCACTGGCTGCGATCATGAGCAACGATGAGACCGAAGGAAAGGACTTCATCTGCATCTGCATGAGCGGCCTGATCGCTGACCCTGCCCCGACATGTAGGTATGAACTACATTAGTGATGAGACATTGCATGCATTCGAAGTACCGGGGGAAAAAAAAAAACACAAAAATATTGGAGGAGCAGGGAATTGAACCCGGTACCTCGTCAAAACCTTTCGAATCGAATTGATTGAAGATGCTAATGACGCGCTCTGCCAAATGAGCTACACCCCCAAGATGCTCATGTTTTCCCTTCTCCCAGAAAGATTATATCGCTTGTTCGAAGACAGCTCTTTGCAAAACACCTGTGGCTTGTCGGTTCAGATCCTTTCAGCTACGTTTGTGCACTGCATGTGGGTCAATCTACTTACATGGTGCTTTCCAGACGCGTCTGAGATTATGTGCTAATAGCTCTGAGTACGATACAGGCGACATTGGAGCGAGCCGATCGTCAGCCTGACAAACAACAGTACTGGTGGATGCTCGCAGTACCTCTCGCGTGGTTCGCCCTTGCGGAACGACACTTCAGCTCGATTTCGCTCTCAAACATCTAGTGTCGTTAAGCAATGTACAGGCATGAATAATGCTCACCTAGACGGACGACGATACATGGGAACGAGGACAAGAGAATGACAAAAAGGATCCCGGGGGTAAGGATGAAAAGATGAGACGGACGAGCCGCAAAAATAATCTTCCTGTCGGAGAATCGAACTCCGATCTCCCGCGATCATCGAGATGATGCTCATGATGACAAGCGAGCATACTAGCCGTTATACGAACAGGAATTCGATGTTTTCCTTTCTTTTGTAAAACTCATAATCGGCAAAAAGCTGCTTCGACTGCAATGCTCGTACGATACCGTTAGACGCCCTGTCCATGATGCATGAATGACATTCTCTCAATCGAACCCCCTTGCCCTACTAGCTCGGTGACCATGTGCTACGTTGGCGATATCATGAATCGTGGTACGCAAGCAGTCTTCCACGGGATATCTCACGGAAACTCCCGCGGAGCGTTGTGTGTCTAGGCTTGAGGATTGTTGCCAGATGCGGCGGTAGATGCAGTTCCTGCGGTAGCAGAAGAAGCTGCGGGGCCGACGGTCGATTTGGTCGTGGCAGCGTCTGCCCCAGTAGTCGTGGAGGTATCTACGGCTCGAGATGAGCAATAACTAGATACAGGTGAGTTGCGCCAAAGATGTCAGTTGGAATGGAGAAGGCTTGTGTTGCGAACGCTTGAAGACAACTTGGGCAAGAGGATGTTTCGCTTACCCGTAGGATCTGTTCGTAGACCAGAAGGAACTTTGAGCGGCAGGATTAAACGCCTGTGAGACGTGCTCGTTACCATCTGCATCAAAGACCGAGACTGAGTAATCAGTATGACTGGCTGAGGAGGACATGGTGGAGTATTGTATCGGAGACAGTGTGTCGCACTAAAAATTGGCGAGAATGTGAGTGTGAGTGTGAGTGTGAGCGTTGATGAGTAATAACTGTACTGCTACCTGGCGCTTACGACTTGCGCTTTTTATAGCTGTCAAGTGCTGGAGGTTTGTAGCTTACTACACTGGTCATCGTCGTGGAAAGTATTCTTCTCATGTCTTGCCTTCGGCGCTTGACATTGGATGCCGTACTGTAGGCCGCCGTGCAGCGTGTTCTACTCATGAGTGTAGGCGTGGTCTTCGAAAGGAGTCGAAGGCAGCCTCTCTGGAACCGGGCGAGTCTCCGCAGTGCCTCGCCCTTGTGAATCAAGCTTTTAAGCGTTGTTCATTGTGTGTGGCTCCGAGAAGAACCATGACGTGCATAGCAGGTGGTCCACTCGCAGCGTAGTTCGGTTCACTTGACCACACGGTTCTCCGTTCATGGGAGAACAGGCGATCATGAGAAATTTCATACTATGGTCAGGAGTGAGCGGAGCATGCTGAGTCGCTTTCCCTCCGACGCTCTTCGGAATATGCTGGTCTCTCCGCGCTGAATGCGACTCCGAAGGTCTTCGCTATTTTGCCTGGATAGAGCTGGGAACTGTCGTTCAGCAAGGAAGTACGCCCTTCTCCTCGGCTATGCGGCGCTGCTAATGATTCTCGCTTTCAGGTCTCGAAGCGTAGCCCCCTGGCTAGTGCCGTCTGCGAAGGCGCTCCCAGCAAGCAGTAGCAGTTGGAAGCCTGCTGGTATCTGCATGCGAAAGCTCACGAAGACCTGTTCAGGAGCGGCTTCGCATATGAAGGCGGAAAAAGTCTGACGATATGGTCTTCTATCATTCAGAGCAGCGTAGGCAAGGAGTTGCGAGGTGTGAGTGTGCTGACAATGTCTGATATAGTTGGCCATCTTAGTCATTTGATTCATATGCGAAGGCTTTCGTCTCGATTGCCGAGAGAGTGGATATGAAGCACCAATAAATTGAGCTGCACCAAAATGTCGGCTCCTTCCTGATAGCGCATCTAAGAAAGGAAGGGTATATCATACTGCAAATTGGCGCTTCTGACGGAATCGAAGAGATATAGCCGAACCATCGAAGGCGAGCACTGAGATTGTGAGCCACAGCCATCGCCTGACAATCCGAGCGTGATGCACGCCACTGCACACGGAGTGCACAGCGCCAGATTATGGTGGTATAGAAGCGAATCCTTCCCGGCTTCGTCCTGTGCTATTATGCAGAATGTCTTCCGGTCTGGACCTTTCGCTTGACTTGACTTGATTCAAGATTCGGATGCCGAAGGAGGCGCCTTCCACAGGCAATTATTTGGCGGTGGCGGGGTATTCCTGTGGTAAGAATTGCTTATCAGGACCGCTGATGACGCTCTCGAAGTTTGGCTCAATCCAACACAGTGCTTCAGGCTTTGTCAAGGACATGCTTGACCTATCCTAATGACAGCATTCGTATACGAGTATTTGGGGCTCTTCGTTTGCTTCAGTTGTCCCAGTCTAGCCACCCACCGGATCGATCGATCGCATGTATGCCACGTGGTATGTTGGTGCACCGCACCAATTTGTTGGTTTGAAAAAGTTGACAACCTCTCGATTCTCTCCTCCACCCTCTCGATTACTTGCTGCTCCCCAGTTATGTCTGAGAGGACCAGAAGCTCTCTAAACGGATAGCTGCATTCACTACCTGTCACATACAGCATCCCTGTGGTTACTGGATATTGACCTGCTAGAAACACGCCCACTTACTGGAAAAACACCTCACAAGAAGCGAACGAGAAGCGAGGCAAGCACACGACATGGATGCACTACTCGCTTCCGCTGGGCCATTACCCAACAAGAGATCCAACAAGGGCAAGAACCGATCCGCTTGGACCCGACCTACCGGACCTACCTCGCATCAAACCATCACACGCGCCGACGGCTCCCAGATTGACCCATCTCTGAACTCCATCCTTCCCTCAACGAGACTACCATCATCTTTCCACTCTTCCAACCTAGCGACTGGCTCCTCGAGCGCCCCTTTCAAGCCCGACGCTGGACTGGGTCGAATCGGCGATAAGAAACTGCGCTCGAAGCTCGCTCGTCAGGATGTGGGAGCCAAAAAGGCTAAACAAGAACGAGAAGACGTTGACGAGTGGCTGAATAAAGCCGTCTCGGGTGGTAAAGGCGGCATTGAGGTGGATGAAGAGGAGGGCGAGAGGACTTGGAGAGTCAGGCAGAAGGATATCGTAGATTCGGTCGGAGTGGGAGTCAGCGGGAAGAAGTTTGATCTCAAGCTGGAAGATATGGGGACGTATCGCGTAGACTACACAAGGAATGGAAGGTGAGTGTAAGCAACTCCTTGAGCTTGGCCAGTGCTACTTGCGCTACACTCCTCTCTTTCTTGCTTCAAGTCCATCCGACCACTCCACCTCGGCACACCTGCATGCAAAGTGGGAGCGCATGGCCATGAGACCATACGCATACCCGCCTGAGTGAGCTGCGCTGACAGTGCACATACCATCCACAGACATCTAGCGATAGCCTCATCAAAAGGACACATAGCGACATTCGATTGGCAAGCGGGCAAGCTGCATTCAGAAATCCAGCTGAGAGAATCGGTACGAGACATCAAGTTCCTGCAATCCGAGAATTTTTTCGCTGTCGCGCAGAAGAAATACGTTTTCATCTACGATCAAGATGGTGTTGAGCTACAGTGAGTGACTGCCTGTCATCGGCGCTTCACCCCTTCCTTTCGACAAGGACGCCGGTGTGGGAGCGCTAGCCGTGATCTCGGGGCCTACGGCATATAGCAGAGCTTCCCAACGCACGATAGCAGTGAAGGATCACATTGTTACATTAGGCTACGCGGAGAAGAATGGTCGCTGATAGATTGTCTCCGACTTGCCTTCTTGCCTTCCAACCTCGCAGCAAGCTGAAACAGCACATCGATCCGATCCACATGGAATATTTACCGTATCATTACCTCCTCACCACAGTCGTATGTCTCTTTCCAACCTGCTCGACTGATCTATGCTGCTTGTCTAGTATCGTTCGGGGTTGCCCGTTAATATCAAGGTGTGATCTGTCATTCTTACGCAGGGCCATGCTGGATACCTGAAATACCATGATGTATCGACAGGTGTCATGCTCACCCAGATCCCCTCTCATCTCGGCTCGCCTCATTCGATGGCGCAGAATCCTCACTCCGCCATAATCCACCTCGGCCACTCGAATGGTACCATGACATTATGGTCACCTAATATGACCACGCCCCACGTAAAACTCCTAGCGCATCGCGGACCAGTCAACGGAATTGCTGTCGACCCGAGCGAGGGCAGTGCTGGACGATACGTAGCAACGAGCGGAATGGACGGCGTAGTGAAGATCTGGGATGGAAGGATGTGGGGCAAGGAAGTACGCTCGTGGAAGGTCAGAAACCAGATCACGACGCTAGGGTACTCGGGTATGGGAATGTTGAGTGTAGGCGGCAAGAGCGGAGTAACGATCTATCGAGATCTCCAAAGCAACACGCATCGAACACCGACACCCTACCTTACACTCCCCTTACCATCACTCACGGCGTCAGCGACCAAGTTCTGTCCGTTCGACGATCTGCTGTGCGTAGGACACGAGAGAGGAATCTCATCGCTGCTCGTACCGGGTGCCGGTGAACCGAACTTCGACTCAGCCGAAGCAGACGTCTATGAGACATACTCTAGAAGGCGAGAACGAGAGGTCCGAGGTGTCCTGGAGAAGATCCGACCGGAACTCATCACCTTGGACACCGACTTCTTGGGACATGTCAACGAGGGAAGAGGAGGCGAGACGTTCGAAGAGAGAGAAGCGAGGAGTTTCCGACAGTTGGGCAGGCTCGAAAGACTTCGTGCTACGGGTAAAGCCGACGAGTCTGATCAGGGTGGCTTGGCGGATGATGATGATGATGATGACGAGGACAAGGAGGATGATACGCCTGAAGTGCGGAAGCAGAAGGAGAAGAGACGAATGAAGGGTAAGGGCGGAGCAACGTCCCGTTACCTCAGGAAGAAGGCCAAGAAGAATATCGTGGATGAATCTCTGGTGAGTCAACGCTGCTTCCAACTGTGCACCCCAGAGTGACAAATTCCGTCTTCGACCTCGACCACTCTGCCTTTCTCTTTCCTCCTCTTGTCACGCCTACACTCGACTGGCCGTCGTATATTGCGAATGCTAACGTTTCCTAACCGTCTTGCAGCTGGCCATGAAGGCCAAGGTAGCCGCGCAGAAGCAGCAAGAGGAGAAGAGACGGAAGATTGCCAGTGGACAGATTGTGCAAGAGACCGGCGCGCTGGCGAGATTCCAATAGCATGGCAGTCGATTTTCAGGCTTGGCGTTGTTTTACTTCAGATCGATACCTAGACCCGTGTATACTGTTTTCATCTCATGCAATGCATGGCCTTTGAGAAAGTCATACGGATGGTCCAGCCCTCAGCCCAATACGAGGCCTCAATCAATGATCCAGGCGAGTCCAGTTGAGAGCGAGCAGGAACAATTGCGCGACCGTCATATGGCACTACAGAAGTGCACAGACGCCTATATGACCTGCGATACAAACATCGCCTGTACTACCATACCAGCTACGCGTCGCGATGCTTAGCAATGTGCCGCACATTGAGTGTGAGTGATTAGTTCCGCGCCCAATCATGCAGCAGAGGCCGAAACAGTGTTATTGAAACAGTGAACTGCATCTCGCAGACAGCTAAATAGTATAAGCGAAAACGAAGGGAGTTGTATAAAAGTATGATATGGCTTACAAGCCAGGATGAAGAAGACTACACGACACGACCACCACCAGAACTAGCTAACCACTACCATATATGATAATGCTAGCTAATTTAAACCTCCTGAGAAGCCTTGGCCTTTCCCTTGGTCTTGGCGGGGAGGAGCTCGGCCATGATGTGAGGAAGGACACCACCCTGGGAGATGACGACGGAGCCGAGGAGCTTGTTGAGCTCCTCGTCGTTTCGGACAGCGAGCTGCAAGTGTCGGGGTACAATTCGGGACTTCTTGTTGTCTCGGGCGGCGTTACCGGCCAACTCGAGGATCTCAGCGGCGAGGTCTAAAAGGAAGAGGGGATATCAGCATCATGCTATAGATGAAGAAGCGATATAAGGAAGAGCCAACTCACACTCAAGGACGGCAGCGAGGTAGACGGGGGCACCGGAACCGATTCGCTGGGCGTAGTTGCCTCGCTTCAAGAGTCGGTGGATTCGGCCAACGGGGACTAAGGAGAGGAGGGCAGTAGGATATCAGCTGAAGTCCGAAAGACGAGAGGTTGTCCAACAGAAGCTGAAAGAGACTACTCACACTGAAGACCGGCCTTGGAAGATCGGGAGGAAGACTTAGCGTCAGAAGAGGACTTGCCCTTGCCACCGGAAGACATTGTGAATGAAGTGTTTGGGTTGGGTGTTGGTTGAGTGGGAGAAGTGGAAGTGCGTTGACTTGTGATGTGATTGGGCTTTGAGTGGATGAGGGAAGAGAAGGGGATGGTTCGAAGAATGATAGAAGGGTATTTAAATGTCTGTGAGTGCGTTGCGGCTTAGGAATTGGACAGAGGTGTTCGTTGCCCTTAGATTCAGAGGAGGAAGGGTAACAGTACCACGGTATGCACTACGTGCGTAGCAAACAGTGGGTGGATAGTAGTGACGGATACGCTTGGGACGTGTCTATGCGCTCACCATACAGGATGTTACAGCGTGTAAGATTTCCTCGGTGCAGGTTGTGACGCTTTGGTGGGTGGTTACGTGTATACCAGTGATTCTCCTGATTTACTGCACAACACGCCATCTATCCCCTTTGCCCTGATTGATTTCGGGGCAGAAGTGATGATGTCGACGGATAAAGTGGTGACGCGGGGATATAACCATGATTCGGCGTTAAGTATTGCCAATTTCAAACATAAATGATGATGTCACAACCTTTTAGCAGGGGAAAGTTGTTGCGCGTCGCCGATTTTGAACCCTGAAATTGCTATTACGGTGAGCGACAGCTCAAACATCATCAGATTCACTAAACCCTTAGATCACCCATCCACTGCACACGCCTCCCCTGATCAAGCTTACACCGTACACATCACCACTCCTGCTACGTGACGCCAACACCCGACGTTCCAACCGTCCATCCATACCATACCGTACCGTACACTGTACTCTACTGGCAGTACGCGATACAATCCCTCTTCGCCCTGACTCAGAACTCGACAACACATCCTATCCTATCTATCCATCCTACATTTATAAAGACCGCTGGACTTTCTTCCCTTTCGAATCTCCCCCTCCATCAACCAACACACCCAATCAACTCAACTCTTCTTCACTTCTGACTTCAACCACCCAACCCAACTCAAACACATTCACAATGGCTCCCAAGTCCGTCGCTTCCAAGGCTCCTGCTTCTCAGGCCTCCAAGGCTCCCGCCGCTGCTTCCAAGGCTCCCGCTAAGGTAAGCTCCTGTTCCGTCTTTCATCTCTTCTTGTCCGGTCTTTTCTTCTCGCTTGCATGCGCTGATCATTCCTCTGCTCGCTTCTCGCATTGTAGGCTGCCAAGACCTCCGCTGCTCCTAAGGAGGGTGGCAAGAAGCGATCAAAGAAGAGGGTCGAGTCTTACTCTTCTTACATCTACAAGGTCCTCAAGCAGGTCCACCCCGACACCGGTATCTCGTGAGTTAATCTTACAGCCCTCACTCTTAAGTTGCCTTCTTCGGTAGCTGACATCCTATCCGCTTCACAGTAACAAGGCCATGGCCATCCTCAACTCTTTCGTCTCTGACATCTTCGAGCGAATCGCTTCCGAGGCTTCCAAGCTCGCTTCTTACAACCACCGATCTACCATCTCTTCCCGAGAGATCCAGACCGCTGTCCGACTTATCCTCCCCGGTGAACTTTCCAAGCACGCCATCTCTGAGGGTACCAAGGCCGTCACCAAGTACTCTTCCTCCAAGTAAGCGTGGTTGTGCGCTGGTTATGGTCTTGGTCCGGTAGTAGTAGGATGATCACTGGTAGTATAGTGGTATCATGCCTTCGGTAGTAGTAGTTCTTCATCTGTAGCTAGTGCCTCGGTCACGCTCACTCAGCAGTGGTGCAGTGTACCAGCACCTTTATTTACACACCTTCGTCTTCGCTAGTTCCCTTGACATGAATTGTCCTGTTCACGATCCACTTCGATCCGTTCGGCTGCAGTGTAACGCATAAACCCAGAATTACTGACGCTCGCCGCTGAGCCCGAGGACATGTATTGTCGGGATGATGGTGAAGCTGAATGCCTGAAGGCTCTACAGTGACCGCGGTACGACTTCAATGCTGCTTAGGCTAGGCGACGCGTCTCGATGCACACCCGCCCACCGTACAGTACCCTGCATGTGCAACTCGTCTTCGTCCTGCTGCCAGCGGATGTTTCCACGTCGAACAGCTTTACCTTCTAAGCTTCACCCGGTCCAACGCCCGACCGCTCATCATCGACCACCGACTATCAATAGTATTCATGCTCTTCGGCAGCGCACTTCTGCTCTGCTGACTATCCGCTGAAAGCTAGAGTTCCCAACCGGAGCATCGCTAAGCAGTGATGTCCTTGAGTACATATCGTGTGGCAGTCACTCAGTACGACTGAGACACTTCCCTTCCTGTATTTGACCGTGGCTCAGCGAGTGTGTTGGTGTATTTACCCATCGTGAGCTCGCAATATCCCGCCAATTCCCCTGTTGCACTTGATTCACCACCAGCTTGGCGCCGAAGCATAGATGAGAAGCACGGTCATTGTCGTGTGGGTCTCTGTACGAACACAGAAATCATGGTCGTAGTTGGCAGCGTGAGGTACCAAGATGCTATGCTGGGCTGTCGCTCCATCTAGGCCCTTATACCTCACCAACAGTCCCAGGAAGGGTGATACTGATCCATTGGGATCAGTTGTCAGCGATAATGATCGTCATGCCGTCCTTTGACCGTCAAGCGAGAAGGGAGCACTCGTTACCCGTTCCAGTGCATCATAGCCATCAGAACAATTCAGCGGGTGGGTCATCTTGATATTGAATGAGGCGGTCTGTGCGCTCCTAGGTCTACTCGGGTTGCCATCAAAGGTTGACTCGACTGACATAACCTAGCTACATCGTGTTCCCTCTGACACTGCTGAGTCGTGACTAGCACGACTCTGTCGCAAGCTATAAATACCGCTCTTGCGCAGATGGCGATATGATGTTTTCTACTTCTTTCTTCTCATCTTGTTGCCCTCCATTGAGTGTCAAGAGTGCATTTAGTCGTTTTCTTAACTCGCCTGAGAGTAAATCAGTATATTTAGTCGACCATCGCTCACAAACGGCCTCTAATTTAGGCCAACGTCGAATAGCTATACCTTCATCCTTCTCGATCTCGCTTTTTCTCTGTTCTGTACGACCTCTCCTAGAGTCGAACGATCGCCGCATTTCCATCGTCGAAACGTGTTCCACTAATCCCCCTCCCAAAGCGACCACTTCCAGACATCTCGTCAGCTTCCATCTCCATCGACAATGGCCGTAATCAAGAGCGTCAACTCGAACTCGCGATCCAAATCATCTAGAGCTGGGCTGACGTGTGAGTACTGGTGCCTCTGATACCTCGCATACACACTCCTCGCCCTTCCATTATTATGCTCTCAACGGCGATCAACACCGTGAAGTGTTTACTTTCAGCATCTTCAGCGTCAGGGATCGAACTGATGACCTCCCTTATCCCTCGATGTTGTCTTCACCCCACCATAGTCCCGGTGGCCCGACTGCAACGGTATATGAGACAGGGCAGATATGCCAAGACCATTGCCACATCCGCTGCAGTCTTCATGGGTGAGTAACAACACCACACCTTCTCGTAGTTTCCCTCTGTCTCCCTCTTCATGGTCCCAGCACTCCGTTGCCACTCTGGCCGGCTAAAAGCGTACCCTGTCGCTTCCAAGCTGCGAGTCTCGAATACCTCATCGCCGAGGTGATGGAGATGGGAGGTAACGCAGCCAAGGACAGTGAGTAATGTTGTCCCGGCTGATTCCTGCGTCGCCACTCGCCGCAGCGATGACTGACAGAACGCACAAACCGTCACTTCCTGGAAATAGACAAGTCCAAGACTATCAAGCCAAGGCACCTAAAGCTCGCCATCTCGAACGACGACAAAAACAACAGGCTCATCGGCAAGGCTACGATTGCCCAGGGCGGCGTCCTACCCCACATCGCTCCCAGCCTCTTACCAAGGAATAGCAAAGCAAACAACAAGAAGAAAGACTCGCAGACGACAGCCTCTACATCCACAGCCACCCTTCGAGGTTCCAGTCCAAAGAAGAAGAGCGTCAGCAATCGACCTCTAGCCCAGGATGAAGGGGACAGTGAACAGGTCACCCTTGCCGCGGACGAGGATCAGCAGGAAGAGAGTGCAGCCTGTGAGTGTTCGCAATTCGCATCTCATGGCTTACCGTATGGATCGATCGCTACAAGGAAGAGGCTGATACTCTTGCGCAGTCTAAGTGGCATTTGGTACCTTTCGACGACAAAAGGCGACTCGCTTGTTCCCTTCCCACTCAAATCCGGCATCTCCGCCTCATCAAGCGAGTTCTACCCAAGTACATTGGTCAGTCCTTGTAGCATAGTCGAGCTTGTAAATCGTCGGATTGTCCGTCATGCATTTCATGTCATGTCATGTCATGTCATGTGTCATAATGGTCGGTATAACCGGCTACTAAGCACTAAACCACAAAAGGAGCACAATCGGAATCACCGCTCGTCTCGGTGTTCCGCCGGTTATATAGGCTTGTCATGCGCCTATCATGACACGAGTCGATTTCCAATGATGGCAGCCAGACTGTGTCATTGACAATCGTACAGCAAGATGAGCAGAATCCAACCCGTCAAGCAATTAGGCGGAGCAGGAACGTTCACATCGCTAGGCGGGTATGGGATGGACCACAGAGTCCTCCTGGGTACGCTCGCCTAATTTACGGGGATACGATGATACTAAAGTCACCTTGACATCCATGCATCTATCTGACCCCCGCAAACGACGCAAGCGGCATGTGATGCCAAAGCATGGAAACAACACGCTAGGCAAGGGGGATGTGTTGTGACAAATAACACCGCTGATCCCGCGAATCAGAACGTCACGTGATTTTCTGATTTGCCGTATCAATACTCCTGATTCCGACGCGTACGGTGTGATCCTCGTTCGGCTTGTGATTCTGTGATTTTGATTTCGCCGTTAATAATGCTTGTGGATGATGCACCTTACACTGCATACACTGCGTGATGTCAACAGTACGGGATGCCGTTGTTTGGCTCGTCTCTCTCCCGCCCTAGGTGCGACATGGTCACTCGGGCGCTCTCCCTTACCGGTGCATGCATGCATGTTTGCTTGCTTGCTTTGGATCAATGCAACTGTTTGGTTTGGGCTGGTTCTGTTTGGCGTCATACCTTCCCTCCGCTGCCCCCTGCCCTCCCCTCCCGCTTACGCCCTCCTCCTTCGATTCCCATCACCCATTCCCATCGCAAGTACACTTAAATACCTGCATTGTATTCGTCAGTCTTCTCTCTCCTTTCCTTCCCTTCATCCATCAAAGTAAACTTTCCACTTCTCTTTCAACCCCACACCACCACCACACCACACCCAACACAACCCAACTAGTCACAATGGCCCGAACTAAGCAGACCGCTCGAAAGTCCACCGGTGGTAAGGCTCCCCGAAAGCAGCGTGAGTGATATCTTATCTCCTGGCATTCCTAGTCTTCCTTGCTGACAGTCCTCCTACTACATCGCAGTCGCTACCAAGGCTGCCCGAAAGCAGACAGCCACCTCCGCCGCCGGTGGTGTCAAGAAGCCTCACCGATACAGGCCCGGTACCGTCGCTCTCCGAGAAATCCGACGATACCAGAAGTGAGTCTAGTCCGGCCTATCCTCCCATCGAGTACATATCACTGATATCAATCCTTCCTCCTTAGGTCTACTGAGCTCCTTATCCGAAAGCTCCCCTTCCAGCGACTCGTCAGGGAAATCGCCCAGGACTTCAAGACTGACCTCCGATTCCAGTCTTCCGCCGTCATGGCCCTCCAGGAGGCCTCTGAGGCTTACCTCGTCTCCCTCTTCGAGGACACCAACTTGGCCGCTATCCACGCCAAGCGAGTCACCATCCAGCCCAAGGATCTCCAGCTCGCCCGACGACTCCGAGGCGAGCGATCTTAAGCGCTACGCTATTTCTTTCGCGAGTAGCCAAGCTTCTGATCGTCTTAGTGCAGTGTAGTATAGCGTAGGCGGTGGATGACCCTTTTCATACAACCTTCGATTTGCTTTATCTCTTTTTATACTTGGAGCCGGCTTTTGCGGAGCGAGATGTATGCAGCCAGGCCTTGTCCCTCTTGAATCAATCGAAACGAGCATCGTACATTTGAGTATCGGTGCATAGCAGTATTTCAACCAAGCGGTTTCCAGGTACTTACACTGGGCTGTGTCAGCTTGACGCATGTCGACCAGCGTCCACCTGATGGCGAACTCGTAATGCAAAATAGTCGTAAATAGAGATTAGAGTTGATATGGGCGCAAAACCTAATAACCATTAGAGACAAGTGTCTGATGTAATTTGATCCCGTAATCAACATATGCTGTAGCGCCTACAAACATTAGACAGTAGCTAGAGAGATGAATACACACTTCACGTCTCGCTCGCTACTTTTCCGTTATCCATTTAGACTGATCATTACCAACAATTCGACGCGTTCTACACTGGCATAGGCCACGTACAGCCGATCTCAGCGCCAACCGCCGCAGCTGGCTTCTAAACCATCAACAGTAGAGACGGATTGACTCGCTTGCAAGATGGCGCGAACAGTCCCTGTCCCCCTCGGCGCCTCGTCGTCCTTGCTGTCTGCCTCCTCCTCGTCTCGACAAATAGCCCCTCTCCCTCATCACTCACAAGCTCACTCACGCGCCGGCGGCGGACCTACCTCCACGCAAACCCATCGTACGATGTATCATCCAGCCCCATCGGAACTGGTCATGAACGCCCGAAATCCGCTGTTTCTCTCACTGAAATCGGGTATCGAAGAGGAAATCGATTATGCGCTGCCGAAGCTCGTAGTAGCTTCCTTCGATGAGAGGGAAAAGTTTCTGTTGAAGTACTGGGTGGATAGTGTCTCTGCGCTCAAGGTGTGGCCTGAGAAATGGGTAGAATCGCTCGAGCAGGAAGCCGCGCTGGATCAACTTCGGAAGACGTCAAGAGCGTCGAGTTTCGACCCGGCGCAAGTATTGGAGGAGACAGGAGGCCTCGCCGAGGAAGGAAGCAGCAAGAAGCGAAGAGTAGAAATCTCTCGGGAGGACGAGCAGGAACGGCGGATCGCGCTTGGTGCCATCCCAGAATGGACGATACCTCCCTCGACGTTGCAGCGAGCAACCAACTCGCTATTGATACTCCGAAACGCCTCGTTCCATAATTCCAATGCGGAAATGCTCTGCAGAGCATCCTTCCTCGCCTTCCTCGACAGGTTCTTCCAGCTGCCCATCGCTTTCATATTGAACCTCTCACTCCGGTATCCCGAGCCTGTGCATCATATCTTCACGATTGTGCAGTCGATCTTCCCGTACCTGCGGCCGGAAGCCCAGGTGAAGCGCATCTTCGCTGTCATCTTTCCAAAGCTGCTGATCGAGACCAGAGACTCAGCGATGATGGGCAATCTCCTGCCGCTCATCATATCCGGTCTCACCATCCCTTCCCTACCTGCCCCTCCGCCCGACCTCATCCCTCATCTACTGCAGCTGCTAGTCCTGCGTCCCGTGCAGCAATACCCTTCCCCTACCGCCAGCTCTCAGATCCTCGAACTCACCTTGGACCTGCTCATCTCCCTCTCCTTGAACGGCCACAACGCCCGTGCGATCCTGTCCCAACCGAATCTCTCGGCCCACATGAAATCACTCACCCTCTTGCTCGAATACAACGCTCAACCAGTCATCAAGCCTCTGGATGCACCCTCCCACACGCTTGGGCGATCGGTGCGAAACCCTGCTTCTGAGGGTACAAGGATTGGCATGGCGACTGAGCGCAGGAGGAAGGAAAGAGAAGTGAATCAGAGACAGATGGAAGCTTTTGGCGGGCCAGGCGTTAGAGTTGAAGTCGGCGATAGGTCCCCAGTGCTCTCCCAGGCAGTCAAGGACAGGCTATATGCCATGCCCGAGCCGGCGAGGTCAATTTCTTGGTGAGTACGCATGGTGTCCATCTGGAATGTCGCACTACAGCATCCGCCCTTCCCCTTTGCATGATGGTTACGTCTTGTGCCAAGATCAACACGTCTAACAGAGACCCCTAATCCAATGAACTGCCTGTGTTTCCTCGGACTCTCCTTTCTCTCACCATCATCTCGATATCTGTTCACGATCTGTGTGTGTACCCAAGACTTCATAGCTCATCCAAACTGCTGTCATAGGATGCACGAGACCTTTGTCTACTCGTCGACCTCTCAACTGCTTCAAGTGACGTTCTGGCACGCCTACCGAGACTTTTTCCAGAACCCAGCCACGGTCGAAGCCCTGCTGAGTGCTTCGGAAGTCATCAAGAATGTGACTATCGCTTTCCCCGGAGCTATGGCGAAAGTCTGGACGGACGCTGCGGGAGGCCAGAAGTTCGTGATTGCTGGTATTGGATTCAGGAAGGGGTCTGGTGAGTCCTTCGCCTGATGACGTCTCTCGATGTTCATGAATCATGCACGAGTGAATGAAGGAAGCAATCATGAGTGATCATCTCTGGACCGGTCACGAATCAGAACATGCAGCTGATTGAATTCGCGTTCGTGTTTAGACGACGAGGAGCGCTTCTTGTGCCAGTGGAAGGGTTGTCCTCACCGATCAGGAAGCTCGAACTCGACGCAGCTCTTCAATCACGTGCAATTGACACACCTCTCCGGCCCGACTCCCCCAATACAATGTTCATGGGGCAACTGCACCCACATGCCCTTCACCTTATCCCATCTTCTTACCCATCTCCCAGGATCCAAGCCTGTCCCTGTACCAGAAGTCGTCTCTGCTCACCCCTCCGTGCCGGACTGGACGTTATCCCGACCCATTATCACCCATCGACCGGCGCCTCTGCTCCCCGCTGGATACAAGCTGAAGATCACCGGTCAAGCGACGTCGGTCGACATGCGAAGGAATCCAGCAGGTGCCTCGTTCCTAGCTGCACTGATCATACGGAACTTGGCCAGAATACTCCGAAACGAGATCAACCTGGCCTCTGTCGACCTGGAACAAGAAAAAGAAGACAAAAAGAAGCATTTATTAGAAGAGAGGTTCGGATTACCCATACCAGATAACATATTGAAAGAGGAAGAAGAGGAGGAGAGAGCTACAGGCGGGGCCGCTCACAAGGAGGATGATGGAGGTTTGGGCAAGGAGGAGAGGGAGAGAGCGATCGATGCGTTTAGGGATAATGAGATCAGGTTATTGGAGGTGATTGAGACGAATATGAGCGGCTTGGGCCAGTATCTGAGCGAGGCGGTGGGGTGGGATTAGATAGTTCCAGCGTATGTTCAGTAAAAGAACGGAGGAGAATTTTTTGCATTATCGAATGAGAACGGATGGAATCCCCGGGCGGTAGGGCCCATAGGCAGGGCAATCGAGGTTTGTTGCTCTCATCATAGAAACTCCTGTTATGCCTCTCTCCGATTCGATACAATATTTCTGGGAGCTTTTAGGCCATACGCAATATGAGATATGTGCGATAAGTAGATGTATATCCATTCGCCAATGTTGCTACGCTACGGGATCGCTCGCTCCTGCGTGGCTGACAGGGCCGATCACGTCGCACACAGGTAAGCTCTTCTAGGTTCTAGCCCAGCCCTTCAATATTCACTTCATCCCTTCCCGCCCGTAACACTGGTGACTTTATGCACTGCATATGCGAAGCTAGAGAGAGCAGTCGCTCCTCTCGCGCAAGGTCTTCTCTGCAAAACACATACGCTAGTCATCGAGTCCATATATTGAAATTATATATACATGCCAAAAATTCCCCTTCCAACAAATACGGTTTCGTAAGGCATTCGCCTGTTTCGTTGGTGCAGTGGTAGCATGCCCTCTTAGGGTTCTGATCTTTACAGAGCTTTGGGGGTGGTCCTCGGTTCAATCCCGGGACGAGACCCGTTCTTTTTTGGATTTTTTTTAATGTTGGAGCGTTCTGTACTCGTTCAACTACTCGTCCCATCTATGCATGTGCGCATCTACAGAGCGAGCGATTTTGGTATTGAGCAGCGAGTTAAGAGTGCGTCACATCGACTGGACGCATAAGGTATTGAGACCAGAATAGAGCGATGATGAAAAGGCTTTTGGTTCTTCACCTTCTCTGAGAGCCTCCGCGCGCCCGGGTCATATCATCATTTCATGATGGCATGAAGAAGAAAGTTTGTATGGTATCGTATCTTGTCACTCTCGAGCCATACTGTATCATGTTTCATGTGCTCAAGTACTGTGCATAAGACTTTGAGGCTGAGCCTCAGATTATACTGTATAATTGTTTGGGTAGATGAAGGGATGAATCTCTATGCGGATTTGGTACTTGAGTATGGCTATTGGTAGAGAAGAGAGAGAGGAAGGTGAAATATCCACTGCGACGGTATATAGCGAAGAGCATAGGAGGAGCTAAGTGAAGACTAAGGCCGATGCAGCAAATGTCCGGTCCATCGGCCGATCAGCGACATGCTCAAAAGCCTACCATTGCCTCGTACCTCGGATCCTCCTCTACTCCTGCTGTGTGGCTCCATTTCCCGCTCCTTCTTGGAGGATCTGCGCCATGATCGACTGGCTGACCCCTTGCGATCTCCTCCCTTCTTGTCTCGCGCATGGACCCATATTGATCTGATTGCCCATCCTCGATCGCAGAGTCGAAGTGAGGCACTATCGGTTCTTGAGGGTGATCGTGTTGCCCGAGCTACTACCGGATTTCAAGAGACTAGGCCTCTTCGCAGAACCTCCAGTTCCAGTGGCTTTCAAGGCTGGGCTCTTACTTGTCCCACCACTAGCAGAGTTGGTAGTACCAGCGCTGGCGCTAGCGAGAAACGACTTTGACCTCGCCCCTCTTGTCCCCGTACTCGATCGGGCCCCTCTCTTCTTATTGTTATGAGCGGTACCATCAATACCCTTCGCTTTCTCGATGTCCGCTTCATCCAGCTCAACATCCATGCCTTCATCTCCGTCCCCTTCCGGACCGTTGAGCGAACGATCTGCCCCTTCTTCCCCTGCAACCCCTTCATTCCCATCGGCGTTCTCGATCTCGTTCTCGTCAGCGTCGCCCGCTTCCTCGTCGATGTCGGATGTATCGGGCGGTCCGAACTCTTCGTCTTCGCCTTCTCTCCAATCGTATTCGAGCACATCGACATCCTCCTCGCTTCCTCCATCTTCCCCGGCTTGACTGCTGCTCATGTCACCCTCGCCTTCGCCTTCGCTACCGCCATCTTCCGGCACAGCACCGATATCACTTGTGTTGGGATCCTCTCCGCCCCGTGCTCTCAGCTTGCGCACTTCCTCTCGCAGCCTCTCGATGTAGGTGTCCCTTCGATCGACCCTCCCCTTCAATTTCTCAATGTACTCATTACTGAACCTGAGCAACGCGACCTTGGATACACCCCTGTTGGGATTATCGTCGGGGACCAAGCTGCTCTTGGGCAACAATCTGGGTGCCGAAGATCCAGGAATGGGCTCACCCGTCTCAGCATCGAGCGCTTCGACGTTGATGGGCGGTAAGAGAAGTCGGAGCTCATCGAAGCCCGCTTTGAGGGAATCACGCCTCTTTTGCTCGGCAGCTTTGTGGGAAGTCTTTCGGTTCTCTGGTTCTGGGGGCGCAGAAAGCGCAGCGGACGCTTTGGTAGCTACAAGTTTAGTGATTGGTCAGCAACGTCAGTCATGCTAAATCGAGTTAGACTTGAATGTATGCAGAAATTGAAATCGATCCAACCTGAGTACGGAAATGCTCAACTCACCAGCTCGGACACCCACGCCTCCGTGGGGCCTGATAGCCAACGCCCTCTTTCCACCACCACTACCAGTCCCAGACCCACTAGCAGCCGTCGCTAACTTGCCAGCCGCACCTTTCTTTCCTGTCGTGCCCGCTGCCGTTCCCGCTCCATTCGCGGCAGGCAACACAGCACTTTGTCTCTTGGTGGCATTTCTAGTTCCTGAGCTATTACCTCGTCTGGGCGGTGGCGGAGCCGGAACGCCTTGCTGAGTGTAATTCCCTTCATTGCTCCGCTTGGAGTTACCTGAACTTGACGTTGATTCCGGTCCGTACCCAGGCGCAAGTGCAGGTGCAGACGTTGGAGCCGAAGAAGCGAGATTCATCAGACTTGCAGGAGTCATAGGAGCTACACCTTTCTTCACCTTGGCAGTCCCGTGAGGCACAGGAGGTGGGGGCATGATCTGGCTCAAGTCAACAGGCGAAGGCGTCGAAGCGGTAGACTGTGAAGCGTCTGTATGGAGATGTCGATGATCGATCGCCGAGGGGGGAAGGTATCCCAAACCTCCCATGCCAGGGGCAGGGGCGTTGGGATGGAACTTTTGAACAGCTGGAGAGGTGGGCACGGAATACTGGCCGGTCTGGCCAGATGGTACCCGTTGGTGGGAGCGATGATTCGTAGGCTTGAGCATGGGTGAAGGGCGGCTCTTGGTCGGAAGAGAATGCCGATGCGGTCCTGTGCCCGTCGGCATCAGAGCGGGGGAAGCGAGGATTGTACTGTGCCCAGCCGTCGAGGTGCTGACGATAGACGAAGGGGAATGATAGCTCGGTTGGGCTGGTTCTCCAATGGACGTAGGCCCGTCTAACATCCCAACGAGAGCTCGAAGGTAGTCCGGATCGCTGAGATCCGTACCCGTTTGCGGGCCCAGTGCCGGCGATAAAGTCTGTTGCGCGCCTCCACTCGATCCAACGGGGTTCAGTGCAGGAGAAGACAAGGCGCTCAAGGGATGGGGCGTTCGAGCTTGCTGAGCGTTGAAAGCAGGTGAGAAATGATGGTGATGTCCGTGCGAACGGTGTCCTCGGCTAGTCGCTTCGAGTGCTGGGGAAGTCAAGGGAGAGAAGAAGCCTCCTGCTGAAGTCGGCGTCATCCCTGGCGTAGTGGCGGGTCTTGAGGGGCCGGAAGAAGGACCGCTCGAAGAGATGTAAGGTGAGTTGTTGGAAGCCGCTACGACGGCCGCAGCTGTAGCCTGCATCTCCAATTGACGTTGTTGCAATACAGCCAGTTGCTCCTGAAATTGTCTCTGCTGCTCTTGCAATTGCTCTAGAGGTGACTTGTTGCCGGTGGCATTTCCATTCCCATTCCCAATGCCCTGACCGCCTTGATTTATATTGAAGTGCCCTGAAGGTGGCTGAGAGCTGAAGGCCGTTGTCGTGGCTGGAGAATTGAACGTGGATGCGGAGGTTGAATGTGATAATGCCGGTGAAAGGAGCGGTAACATGTTGGGCTACAAACGGGAAGTGCAGGCCACGCCGGCGAATCGGAGGGTCAGCGTCCAAAGCTTCCACGATCGTGAAGAAAGGTGACGGCTCACATCTCCGTTCATCTCAGATTGAGCTCGGGCGAATATCTCCAGCTGGATAGGACTCATCACGTCCTGCTTGTTTTGCGGCACCATTTCACCGCTCGCACCTAAGTATCAATTCACCACTGTCAGACAAGACTAAAGAACCAAGTTTCCGCCTCTGATGCATCCTGCGATACATTTGGATCAAGGGCCTGCTGATGGAAACTCACCTGGCGTGGGCATACCCCCTGGTCCCTGGTTCACGGCCCAGCCAGTATCAAGACTAGCCCGTTGCCGATGTTGTTGTTGTCTACCATCCTGACCTGCTTCAGTCGAGATTTGCTGACCTAGTTGAACCATCTGCGAAGCGGGAGAAGAGAGGAGCATCTGGGCGAGCGGGAATTGGGGATTTGATATGTCGAATCCGAGCGGGGATTGCATATGTATAGCTTGCAGCTACAAACCAAGTGATACTGTCAGCGCCGTTCAGTCAAAGCGACCTCTGAGTTCACGCAGAACTTACCTGCTGTTGCAGTAGAGCCGCTTGGAGGGAATCGAAATCATGCCCGTTACCACTACCGCCCCCAGAACCGACACCAATCCCATCACCATTTAGTCCCATACCTAACATCCCATGGCCATCTGGCAATCCCGACAAGTAATCCAGACCGGTCTGATCCACCTCCATGGAGTTAGAATCCCTCCTTTCTATCGCGCTGCCCTTCTGCCGTCTCCTCGAACCGCTCGCGGTGACACTGGTGCCGTCCTGAGGCTGCGTCCCGAATCCCATTTCGGTATCCGTACTCGTGTTTCTCGTCGCCGTCGATGAGCTGGCATGAGACGACGGTCCAGCGATCGCATTGGTGTGACCGCTCCCATCCCAATGAGAAGATGAGCTAGTACCGGCGTCCGAAGATTTGGTCGGTTGTTGTCCGCTCAGGCCTTGCGGAGACGCCATGTCCAGGCCAGCGCTATGGCTCGAGCCTGCATTCATGCCAGAGTCTAGTCCCGCCAGAGCCAGGAAATCAAGCGAGAACAACTCTTGCTCCGTAGGCTGAAGCTGTTGCTGCTGCTGATGTTGATGGTGATGAAGGACAGGTGAAGCGGCATGCGAAGTGGTGGTCGACATGGTGGAAGAACCAAGAGGTACTCCCCCGAATGGACCAGCTGACGACGGTGCAAGGGGACAAGGGGATCGATTGCAGGACGTTTCGGATGGTGCGAAACCCAGGTGACGCAGGTTTGATCTGACCTCGTCTATTTCGACGATCAGGGCTCACAAAGAAAGGGAGGTCGTTGTCGGACGGGACTCCTCTCCTGGATGGGCCGAGCCAAGTCGAGCTGGGCTGATCTCTGATGGTGACCACTCCGGCTACCTGAGACCTCAGACGCCAAAGGAACACCGTGCTACAGCGATGAGAGCACGTTGTATGCGATGGTATCTTGACTGATTTGCTATTTGATCGACCCTCGCTCCGACTGGGGTCTCTGCTGCTTTGGCTTGCCTTGGCTTCGATGTGCCAAAGGATGTCAAGTCGCGAATAATTTTCGTAGTTTTCGGTCGTTTTGGTTTTGCGTCGAATGTCGACCAGCGAAAAAGTGCGATCCGTTGTTCGTCGGAGTGTCACTTGTTGTTATTGCGATACTCGTACTGTCGTACTATCGAACGCCAAAACAAATTCCAAAATCAAGACCAAGAATAGTCGGTCACGATAGGGCGAATGAGCGAACGACCAGTCGCAGGCGAGCTCGGGCAAAGCAGAGCAGAGCAGAGCAAGAGCAGGCTTAACAAAAGCTAAAGTAAGCAAGCGGCCTTGATTTTCGCTACGCTAGGGTTGGCTGGAATGGTCCGAAATTCCGGTACGGGTGCTGTACGCTGTCCGCTGTCCGCTGTACGCTGTATGCTTTGTGCGCCGCAAGGACTAGTGGAGTGCAGGCTTGTACGTTATGCTTGTCTGTAAGTTACAGGTGTAGTGTGGGACAGGGTGGATGGAGTTGCAGCGGTGGTTGTGGTTGTATCCAAAGGTCGGATGGTTGATTAGGTTGTAGGTGCGATTTCACGAACGAACGTGCGTGAATCTGATCGGTTGATGCGATGCGCGGTTTGTTATTGTAATTATTGTAATTCTGTACTCGACGACGACAATCACTCCTTCGCCGCCCTGGCGCTTATAGAGCTCCTGATATCCCTGACTCCTTTGCGGTCCAGTTCGTGATGAGCGAAACCGTTCTAGTGTTGAGGGCGGTCGTGTGCACGGATATGTAAGTACGAACAGAAGATGTAGAGATATCTCCAATCGTCTCGAGGTCAGTTAAAGCTCGAAAATAGTCAAATAGTCTTACGCAAGTACGCACTCTAGGCACTACCGCCTGCCAGATCAAACGCGGCAGCACCCAGAGAGTGACTACTCGCACCGTAGCACAGCACCGTAGCATGCATGACATAGGATCTACCCTACAAGGCATGCAAGGCCATCGGGACCAAATACATCTTCTCAGGACGAGCCAACGCTATGAATCGCTACGAAGGGTAATTAAGATGTTGCAACCTAAGAAGATGGCGGCGCCACGCGGAGCACAGCACCCTTACCCCTTACCCCCTATAATAATTTACTTTACAAGCTAGATGCACAAACGCTTCCTGATTCGCGGGAGATAGGTCGCGTGCACGTGTGTCCCTTCCCAGATAAAGAGATACCATTCGTCGATATTTCCGACATCAACTCGACAGCAGTCTGACACTCATTAATTGTCGTCTCATGGATGGTCAGCCCGACCCATCTCCGTCTCCGTAGTGTAGTGCCCCTCGCTTGTGCTTGCTCTGGCGCTTGTTCAAGCACCCGAATTCCCGTTCTCGACACAGGCACGCTGTGCGCCGCGCCCCTTAGACGTTCTCTATCATATAGCAGCTAATCGCTATCCTGGATGTCGATTTTACCTATAATCTGGAACGCCGGCTCATCCGTTGTCTAGGTCCGTCTGTCCGTCCGTCGCCTAGGTCTAGGCGCTGTTGGTTTGTTGTCAAGCCAATGGCGAGACTATATTTATGCACTGGAACACAAATCAATCAGTACAGGGTGCTGACTACTGCTACCGTATATACCCCTCCCCATCCCGGATTTGAACGGGTCAACGCATGCATCATCATGTCCGGGATATTTTGATCACCATACGGTACAGCTTTCTCCATCGGCCGGATCATCCTGTTCACACTTTATGTCCTTCTCCTATTCACTTGCGGTTTCGACCCGATGATGGAACTCCACTATCGAATCGATGGTTGGCTGACACCTACCCCCTTGTCTTGTGGTGACGGACATCTTTCTACCTTTTCTACCTTGAAAGGCGCTCGCTCACCCGCAAGAGACCACGCAGAAGGACGTAGCCACGCCAAGCTTAAGGGGTCACGGACGGAACTCTGTTTCAGATCCCCTATAGCTACGCAGACGATTAGAAATGCAATGCTGATTAGGATGGAGGTACTGTTGTTTATCAAGTTTACTAGTAAATGACTCTTTTGTAAAGTTAATGCTTACAGCATTATAGTACAGACCAGTAACGTAAGCGGAGATGTCCGCCTGCCATCACTCGGGGGTGACGCAATGACCCATGCCATTCAGCGTTTCACCATTGACTTCCCCTCTTTACCCAACCTTGTTCAAGAAGAAAGAAAGAAAGCGATCTCACCTATCGAGATTCTCATCGTGACTTAGACTGCTGGACGAGTGTGGGACCGCCGGAGCCCCTTCCCCCTGGAGAACAACATTCACCGACAGCGAGCGTACTTATTAAAACACAAGCCAACGATCAAGACTAGACCAACAGCACATACTCTACAACATGCCCGAAACACCCTCCTCCTCCTCCTCCTCCCCCTCCTCCTCCTCCTCCTCCTCCTTCTCGCCACCGGCACCAGCGTCGGTTCCGGGCGGTCCAGCAGCTACGGCCCTCGGTGCTACTCCCGACATTGTATCCCACATACTCTCGTTCTTACCCCAATCTGCTCTCGCCCAGACACTTTGCGTCTCCAAGATGTATTTCCACCTGAGTGCGCCGCTGCTCTATCATACGATTGATATTCGACATGGTATGAGGGATATCTCGATAGGCTCGACCAGATCCGACGAGGATGATCTCACGCTCGAGTCTTCGCTCATCCTCAACTCGTCCCTCAAGATTGACAAGCTTTCGAAGCCGGGCGTACCGAAGTCGGGCGACGGGAGAAACAGCCACCATCACGACTTTAGCAAGAACAGCCTTCTGAAGCTAGTCAAGCGAGTCAACGTCCACATCCACGGCAAGAACGAGTGTCCTTTCGTCTCAAATTACATTCAGCCCTTCCCGAACCTCCAGGTCCTTCATCTCGCAGGCGGGGAACGACCGAGCGATATGGAGTCGGACGAAGTCTGCGCATACGACAATTCGTATTACGGTCGCCGCTCCGATCAGACGCGGTGCCAGTTCGTGCACAAGGTGTGCGTCAACGCGCGGCAGGTCGTCCTTCGTTCGCTGGACTCGTCGCCTATCAAAGGTTATGAGAAGGTGGAACAGGTGGTGATCAAGCTACGACCGTGCCAGCTGCCCCGTTACACCCGACCTCGCGGACTGATATCCGTAACCGACGATGGCCAATATCAGCCGCAGCAATCAACCGCAAACGATGACGACCTCGATGTGGTCCCAGTCAGACTTCCTCTCTCAGTGAGATCGATTGACATCGTCTGGTGGGACGAGCGCCATCGACACCGCCTCGAAGGGTACCAAGTTACCCTCGATGAAGACTCGAGCTTCTGGATGGGCAGAGGCGGTAGCATCGGCGGCAGGAAGCTCCGTTTCCTCGGATGCACGTATTGCGACGAGACGGGCTGCATAAGGCATTCTCCGCACGCGGGCGCGCAGTTGCCTGGGATGATGAGACTCCTAGGGAGGGATACGGGCGTGGAGAGGGTGAGGGTCTGGAATGTGGATTATACGGCTGAAGAACAGTGGAGTGACGGCCGATTGAGTCTAGGAGAGCTCAAGAAGGAGATGGCGAGAGGATTGCAACAAGGCCGAGAGGCCAGGATGAAGCTGAGGACGAAGGGGTCATCGCAAGCCAACGGCAACGTAGGCATCGAGAACGCTTCCGCGTCCGACTCGCTGCAAGATACCGAACCCAATACACCTGATCACGATCAGTCGACGTTCGTCACCGGCCTTGATTCTCCTCTACCTGTATTGTCTTTCCACTCAGCGAAAGAGTATTTCGCCCGAGCTACCGATAGCTTGGTGAGGGACGGTATGAACATGGATGGGGATACGGATACGGATACGGACATCGGCATCGGCCCGGACGCTGAGATCAAGGTCGTCTGCGAGATAGACTCCGAGGAAGAACCGTATTGGGTATCGCGTATCAAGCCGCCACGCAGATTACAAGATCTGAGGGAGAGGGTGGAGGCTATTTGGCCAATGGACGATAAGAGGATGTTGAGCCTCTGGTCGGCCGATGAGCTTGAGACGTACTTGGACAACTACGAGAGGGATCTGGAGCCGGAGGAGGAGGGGGGCGCGTAAACGTGATTACAGTGAGCTCGGAGTTAGCGAGGCGAGGGTAGACGTAGAGTAAGTACATGGCGCAGGAGGTGTTTGATGGGGTGTGTAGGCGAGGAAGCTTGGTGCGCGTGCTCATTGGTCTATTAATCGGAAGCTCTTACATCGGTTGCTTTTCGTACCGTGCAGCTGAATACTCCACAGGCTGCTTGTTGATACATTGTACATTTGAAATGCGTAATGAATTATGAATTCTGAATTATGGATTTGAATATGAATCCCGTATTGCGAGTCATGTTGTACATGTGAGGTGGATTTCGGGGGAGTTGTATCAGAACCGAGGAGCCACGAGCACTACTCGTCCCTACCGATGGTGGCTCCCCGTTGTACACCCACGAACTGTATCAGATCGACCGACACAAGACGAGACGAGACGAGACAAGATTAGTTACTCCTGCTTGCTTTGTGGAAGCAGTGGAATGATGGGTTCACAGTACTACTACCTTCCACATCACATACCACATCGCTTCAGTGAAGACATGCAGACCTGGAGAGGAACAGAGGTAAGTTAGTATACATTGTAATCGATGAGGTACTCACCACCACCTTAGGACACACTCCCCGCAGGAACAACTCGGCCTCGGCACGATACCCATATAACAAATACGTCATGTCGTGTCACAGTATGATACATGTCCCGTCAATATTTTATATTGACATGTCAGGACAAATGATACGAGTGTAGAGCCCAGATCCAATCACAGTTCGCTGATGACGTTGATTCACAGAAACAAGTTGTGTCCCCAAATCTGCATAAAAATTCTTAGGGTTCATGCACCCATCTCCTCCTCGACTCAGGGATCAGGGGTTATCACGAGCCATTACCGCCGGCAACTTTTCTCACACTTTTTGGATCCGCCCTTGGCACTCACGAATGAGGTCACTCACTTCTTTCGACTAAGTTATGCGCAAAATCCATTCAGCATCCACTTGCCCCACCGATCTCACTAAGGAAACAGAACAGACACACATGACAGCAGCCCACTGGCCGAGGTCAATTGTTCCCTGATCCAGATCAACCGCTTGAGATATCGTCTTCATGCTATTATCCTGGTCGCTATCGCCAAAACTAGAGAAACAACACTACAAAGATCACCAAGAAAGACTCAGGGCTGCTGCTACTGCTACTACTACTACTGCTATATGTATATCACATTACGTTGATGATGATGATGCAGTTTCGATTTTTCACTTCATTACCAGTATATTACTTCTTTCCGCTTCTCCTTCCTTATCTAGCACGCATGAACGCACTTAGTTTCGGTTCTCGTTGCCCAAGTCGACACAGGCCTCCTTGACTCGGGTGGACATGGTCTTCTCACCCTCTCGGACCCAGACTCGGGGGTCGTACTGCTTCTTGTTGGGCTTGTCAGCTCCCTCGGGGTTACCGACCTGGGTCATGAGGTAGTCCTTCTTGTTGAGGACAAAGTCTCGGATACCGGTCAAGTAAGCCCACTGGGTGTCGGTGTCAACGTTCATCTTGACGACACCGTTTACGACGGCCTCTCGGATCTCGTCCTTGGTAGAACCGGATCCACCGTGGAAGACAAGGTACCTACAGAATGGAATGCAGACCGTTAGCCAGACAGCCCATAAGCAGGTATTCGTCTCGAAACGAAACGAGGCTAGATGTGACATCAATATGACACCTCCTTCCCCACGACCCACGCCAGCCGCAGCCGCTCAGAAGGAGCCAACAAACGGAGAGAGGCGCTTATCTCGGTCCCCCGAGGCAACATTGAAGGGTAGAGGAAGCAAGCTCTAAATGTGATGTATAGGTACATTGATCTTCGCTGACCGGATCGCCTCGACGTCTCATTGAAGGAGAGCCGGGCACTGTCTATTTGGGTAGCGTGCGGGATAGAAGAGGGATGGATATCCGATCAAATCCGCGACCGACTCACAAAGGCTTCTCGCCCTTCTCACCCTTGAGCTGCTCAGCGGCGTACTTCTGGTGCTTGCCCAAGAGCTCAGGTCGGAGCTTGACGTTTCCGGGCTTGTAGACGCCGTGGACGTTTCCGAAACCGGCGGCGATGGAGAAGTTGGGGGAGATGGCAGCGAGGGCAGAGTAGACATCCCAGATGTCCTCGGGCTGAGTGTAGAGAGAGTTGTTGTCGACCGAGGTGTTGTCGACACCGTCCTCCTCACCACCGGTGATACCGATCTCCATCTCGAGCCATTCTATGGAGCACAAGACGATCAGCTTCTAAGAACTGACTCGATCTGTGAGCTGAGACTCACGGTTCATCTTGGCCATTCGCTTGAAGTAGTGGACACAGTCTTTGATGTTGTCCTCCTTAGACTCTTCGGAAAGGTCAAGCATGTGGGAGCTATAAAGCGCCGTTAGAATCGTCAAACTTCCGATAGCAAGAGCTAACTCACGAGAAGAGGGGAACGCCATGCTCCTTGAAGTAAGCCTCGTCGGCATCGAGCATACCGTCGAACCAAGGGAGGAGCTTCTTGGCACAGTGGTCGGTGTGGAGAACGACGGGGCTAAAAGAGGGAGTCGTCAGCCTCGGATCCCCAAACCCTGAATGGAACACTAGGGAAGTCATGCTACTCACACGCCGTAAGAGGGGGCAATGCTCCTGATGAAGTGGGCAGCAGCGACGGCACCGGCGATGGATGCCTCCTGGTTGCCGTTCTTGAGGCCCTTACCGGCGAAGTAGGCGGCACCACCCTGAGAAAGCTGAAGGATGATGGGGGAGTTGATGTCTCGGGCAGCCTCGAGACAGGCGTTTACAGTGGAAGATGAGGTGACGTTCTGCATTAAAAGACGAGGTTAGCAAGGAATCAGCCATTCTGAGGAGAGAAGGTGTGAAAAAACTGACGATGGCCTGAATATATGTGTCATTGCAGCAGACGAGGAAAAAAAGTCAGTTTTTCGTCCAGAGGTATAGCCGTTACGAGTTTGTTTGGAATACGCACAGGGATAGCAAACTGCAAATAGGTTTCAGGTCAGCAATGTTCGAAAGATTTGTGCTGGGTTGGCTCGAAAGCAAGCAAGAAAAAAGAGAGAAGCTGTACATCTATCTCCCCTTTCCGGTGTGCAGCTTGGAAGATTGAAGCGGAAGCGGAACAAGATCTCACCTTGTTGTCTCGAGCGTAAGTGAAGAGTGTTCGGACCTGGTCACCGGAGAGGACACCGGCCTGTTTGCGCAGAAAGTCAAACACATCGACACGTGAACAGATCAGCGATCATCACTGCACAGGTCGAAAAGGCTCCCCCGGTCCATCGAGCTTTTGAGGAGTTTACACGAAGAGAGAGAGACTTACGGGGACGACGGAGAGAGCACCTTTGCCAGACATTGTGTATGTGTGTATGTGGTTGCGTTTCTGTAGTAATTTTTCGAGCGGGTCAGTACACGAGTGACAGAGAGGGCACCTCGGCGTACTCACTGATAAGTGATAGTTTATGTGTGATATAAAGAGAGAGAAACAAATGGATGAGAAAAGAGAAGATGGAAAAAAAAAGAAAGAAGGCAGAAGAAGGCTATGGAGTGAGTGAGTGGGTGAGTGACGGTATCTATCTCCCTGTGATGTGTTTGGGGTGGGAGTGGTCAGACGTCACATTACATAGCCATACATACCTCACCCTCCCCTCTCGCTCGGTTACCCTCAATCTAGAGCCATTGCCCTTAGCCGCCATTTCCCTATCCCCCGTTACATACTATCTACTCCTGTACATACTACGATTACCCGCGCCGGCATCTTTATCCCTTCCCTCCGTTTATCGAATCACCTCGATGCGGGGCACCGTATCACCTGGCAGTTTGTGGAACTTCTTGGACCGAGTAACACCGTTCCAATGCCGGATGAGGCGGGCTACCGTTCGACCGCTTCAGCTACACGTGGCGGGGAGCGGGATGAGCGGGCCGCAGATACACGTGTTGTCCGGCTCTGAAGAAAGCGGCGAATACCGCTCATGCTCATCAGAGACCTTTCCTGGATAGGCACTACAGCGCTAAGAAGTCGTGCCGACCGGTGCGAAGGGGGTCCGGTGGATCTCTTGTCGTAAGTCGGACTTAGCATGAGGTTATCAGCGATCGATTCAAGAGATCGCTTTCTAGTGTCCGCTTGACACCTCATAGATTCGTCTCGCTGGAATCGGAGTATCAACCCTCGTTCGCCTTCCCACTTCACTCGTGCGACTCTGGCTTTCGCAGGCATTTTACTTTGCATTAAGCTGCGATCTAAAACTCTTGATCAGCTGATCACAGCCAAGGGCGCACATGCGACGGCATAACATGACGCTTTTACATTCGCCCTATTATTGTGGTCATCAAGCAGGTGGGGGAAGTGGAGGTCTGACCTATTCTTAGCTCGGTGCTTGGTCTTGGCTCACCGGCCCGGTTGGAATGAGTGATATTAACGCTCGTTCATGTCTAGAGATGTTCTGCAGCTAGTGGAGGTTAAGAGCGAGGGCACAGGATGTCTGAGGTGTTCTTCGTCATGAATGTGGAGGCTGCTCAATCTCATTGGGGCAGTACGCTGTAATCTTGGAAGGTCGCTCAACACAGACACGGTCTCGAAAGGTATATAAGAAGAGGACGTCCTGCTCCATCCTACTCATCCTTCTCATATTTACAAGCTCCTCAATTGCTTGCCAATCGATTCATCTATCGAGATCACTCGCTGTACTTTCAACTGGAGAGTCACTGCACACAATCGGACCCTCTCTTCCTTCTTCGAAAAGGCCACCATGAGATCCCTCGCCTTGCTCTTAACCACCGCCGCGCTGGGGTCGATCAACCTCGTCTCAGCAGCGACAGGTTATATTCACTCTGAGCGTTCCTCCTCCTCTTATCCTGCTGCTAGACGGCGATGGACTTCGGATAACCCGTATGTGACTGTCGATGGGTCTGTGTGTACTGTCAAGGTGAGTCGAGCTGGGGAGTGGTCTCTGTACCGGTACCTGTTCTAGTCTGTCACCTTTCTGTGCCTCTGACTACCTCTCCTTTTCTGTCATTTGCATCCTTTCCGTACCTGGCCGGTGTGATACTGTTGTATCCTAACCCATGCTTTTCTAGCATCTCGCCGCCCCACATGAACCTGAGCTGAGCTGACGCCCACATCCGAATCTTTTCCCCTTTTCAGCCCATGGGCGGCGGCCGGGACGACGGTCCAAACCTCCTGTACGCATTCAACCTATGCGGCTCATACGCTCTTATCAACTTACCAGGTTACTACGTCGTCGACACCGTGCTCAACACCACCTTGCATAATGTCGAGATCCGATTGACAGGCGCCATCTCCTACGTCCCTGACATCGACTATTGGTCCCCCAACTCCATCTACTTGACTTACCAGAACGCCACCACCGCGTGGTTGCTCCAAGGTGACGGGATCACGTTGCATGGCGGTGGCACGATCGACGGGAACGGTCAGGTGTGGTGGAACTACTTCGCCACGAATAAGAATAAGGGAGTCGCGGGTGGTTCGTCGAGGACGTTCGCTAGGCCGATCCCTTTGACCGTCGGTAATGCGAACAATGTAGTGGTCGACGGGATAAGCGTCATCAACTCGCCGTTCTGGCATAATTTGGTCTACCAATCCAACGACATCACCTATTCGAATATTCAGATCCACTCGATCAGCTCCAACGAGTCTGCCCCTGCGGCCAATTCCGATGGTTGGGATATCTACCGATCGAACTACGTGACGATCAGGGACTCAAACGTCCAGAATGGCGACGACTGCGTCTCGTTCAAGCCCAATTCGACGTACATGACCGTCGAGAACATGATCTGCAACGGCTCCCATGGAATCTCCGTTGGGTCATTGGGTCAGTACGCCGGCGAGACAGACATCGTCGCCAACGTGTACGTGAGGAACATCTCCATGTCCAACGCGGAGAACGGCGCCCGAATCAAAGTCTTCGGCGGGTCCAACGACACGCAGAGCGTATCGGGCGGTGGAGTGGGATACGTCAAGAATGTCACATTCCAGGATTTCGTCAATGACAACGTTGACAACCCCATCTACCTCACCCAATGCTACTCTAGCACCGCCCAACAATGCCAGGATCACCCTTCCACCCTCTCCATTTCCGACGTCCACTTTATCAACATCTCAGGTACCGCTTCGGGCTTGGTACCCAACAACACGGTGGCCACGCTGGAATGTTCGGCGGAATGCGTGGATATCACCGCAGAGGGGACGAGCCTCGCCCCTAAGAACGGTACCGTCGGCAGTGGCAAGTACCTGTGTGCAAATCTGCAGGACGAAAGCACGCTTGACTTCCAGTGTACCGATGTTCCCATCACTAAGGGTTAAATAAGGATAAAGAAAAATGAGCAAGAAGAAGTGAAGAATCAGGCACCTGGCAAAGGGGTGGGTAGTAGACTGTGGTGTAGTGTAGCCATTTCCCTATCGAAAAGCCGATCAGAAGTATAATGAGGTCATCCGGAACAGACGGCTCAGAAGTAATATCAGCTCTAGTACACAAGAATAGTATGGTTATAAACAGGGCTCCGAACCAGCATGAAGAAATCAGTAGTACAGTGCCGCCAGTCATCGGAGTAAGGTAGTCTCTGGGCAGCTTACGAAGCGTATCATAGCATAGCAAAGGCCCCTTTCCCTTTGCACTCGGGTGATCAGCGGCCTGAAAGTCTTTCCAGCGCTTCATACGGCGGTGGGTAGTCCCATTGCATGGCATGGCGGTGTACAGAGGAGTACGCCCGCCTGTCCTATCTCGATTAAAACGGAAGTACATGGCCTCACCGTGCCCCGACTAATGCCCATTGGTCTCCTCTTCGTTGGGCGGCTCTTCGGCCGTCATCTGACCGAGCAGCTTCCAGCTTCGCGCATACGTAGCTGCGAGAGGCAAAATTACACCCATAGAGAACGTCAGCTCCAGCCAACATGACGAAATCTCCACCACCAGACCACGTCGGGGATGATTGTTGACCAGATAAAACAACGTGATCGCGTCGTGTCATGCACCATCAAAAGCGACGACTCACGCTTGTATATTCTTACGACACCTTCGTCATCTGTCGTCGTGAGTGTTGTACCGGTGGCGTTCCACTGTGAGTAAAGCGCCGGATGAGCACAAAGATTACAGTTCAAGCCATTGCCTCCCTGCGCGTCAATTACAAATTCCGGGCCGAGCGAAGAGCAATAAGAGATGCGATTCAGACCAGGCTCAAACTCATACTCACATCTACCATACCAATTCTAGCTCCACCTTTACCGAAATCAGCCACACATTGACCCCTCCACGCCTGTCTGACCTCTCCATCTTCATCCCCATACCCCACTCTGAGCTTCTCTCCCGGCGGTTCGATCCTCCATATACGGACCGTACCATCCCGACTTCCCGTAGCTATCAGATGATACGCCCTTCCACAATTAGGTGCCCACGATACGCTTGTCAGAGGCGCGTTGGATGAAGATTGCCCTGGCGTAAGGTAAAACAAAGAAGAAGGCGATGAAGAGGTATCGAGTGGTAATGAGATAATTTTGACAATGGGGGATGTTCCGGCGAAAGCGGCGATGACGGATCCCCACCATCGCTCTTTGCACCATGACAGACCCCACCCACCAGTGGCTAGCTCGGTGGATGATGTGGGGATGGGAATCTCGGCAGAGGAAGCGTCGTCCACTGATGAGCCTGGTGCGGGGATGGAAGGGATGTGAATCGGTTGGAGGAGCGACCAGTCTGACAATGAGGGGTCCGCCGATGAGTAGACCCGCAAGTACGAGTCGGTCGATATAGCAGCCTGAAATAGAGAGGTGAGCATGACCTTAGATTAGATCTCACAGACCACATAACTATCGCCAGAAGGTCGAACGACAGAGCTGGTTCAACGATAGATGGTGTGTGAAGTGGGTAATCAGCCTGACGGTAACGCACCACTCTAGGTTCAGATCCAGAATCAGCAGGTCCAAATTCCACCTGCCTCACGCTTCCCTTCGCTCCCGTCAACACAGCTCGTTCCGTCCATCGTCCATCTCTTTCTCGACCGGACGGCTCTTCCCATATGCGTATTGACCTATCGTGCGAGCTCGATGCTAATAGTGAGCCGTGGACAGGATGAGCGAATGAGAGATGTAATACGGGTGCGTCGTGAGCCTATCATGAGCTGTGCGTCAGCCTAAATTGACCACACTGGCGAGCTTCGCAGCTCCAAGGGAGCGACATGCTTCGCGTCGGAAAGGAACAAATAAGAGAGAGACTCACCTTCCACTCGCTCTCTTGATCCCATGTTCCTTCGGGCGATTTATGGAACACCTTGATCCTCTGATCAGCGGAGCAGGTCGCGACTATATGAAAGGAGACAATAGATGCATCGTTAGCTGATAGCTCCGCCATGTGCAGCTCCATACCGCTCACGTCGTTCGCCGTAGAAGTCATAGGTCACGTCTAGAATCGTTCAACGAGTGATAATGTCAGCTTCTTCCCCCAGACCCGAACATATCCCCGAGCTCAGAGCGTAGAGGAGCCAGCTCACGGGTGACCAGGTCCGCATGTCCCGGAGCAAGGAGATTAGTCTGCAGCATGTTATTTGCGTTTGGTGATTCTTGGTGATATTCGACCGTGAAGACAGTAAAAGCATAAGCAATGTTGACAACCAGATCAACTTGGACATTGCATCTCTCTCGCCTATCTCTGTAACTATCTTGGAGGAGGCTCGGAACGCACAAGTCAGACGCGGGGCCACAAAGCCCAATGACAGCGTTGACGGCGTTTCCGGGCTATTCCCGGAATGTGGCACCAGCCCAGGTAGGTGACAGCTAGTGACCGCTTATTCGCCCTTATATGCATTAATCAACGCGCCTGCCTCGTCACCACCACCAACTATCAACGCCAGCACTAACTGACACAGATCGTCATCCGTCATTGCTCGTATCCATACAACAATCACCTACGACCTCTTTGTCCCGCCTACCCTGGTTGCCCTCAAAAGTAGCTCACAGTCTCGCTCCACCGCCGTCCACACTCCAGGCCGAGTCGTCCACCTGCAAGATGTCACAACCTGTCATGTTGCCTCAGGGCTGGGAGGCTAGGTGGTGGGTTTGGCATCTGATACGTCTTGCTTGGCGATGCACAGCTGACTGAACTTCGTTCACAGGGACTCGCAAGCAAACACTTACATCTATGTCGGTCAGTACACATAGCCACGAATCTCAGGGTGGTGTTGGGAGATTCGAGCTGATTCTTATGTCACGCTCGTATGCAGACCAGGCAACCGGACGATCACAATGGGAAGTCCCTACTCAACCCTCATACCCTTCATCCCATCCTTCCACCTCGCCCATTCCTCCCGAGCAATCTTCAACGCCTGCCCAAGGTGCTTCACACCATCGACCGGGACGTAGACAGTACCCTACTGCGCAGATTCAGCAGATGTATGGTGGGGCCACAGGATACGACACCCAGCCTCAACAGCCTATGGCTCCAGGATATCCTGATCAGTCAGCTCATCAGCAGCAACAACCTCAGTTTTTCACGCCTGGTTTGGGTGATCAGCAGCCGGCTTATGGTCAGCAACCTGCCTACGGCGCCGGTGCGCCTCAAGTCGGACAGCCTTCAGCGTATGGTCAGCAGCAACCCGCCGGATATGGAGGTCAACAGCCGGTGGATCAGATTTCAAATCAGTTCCAGCAGATGAATATGGGAGGGTACAGGGGTGGAGCCGATCAGAAACAACTTCACCAGATCCAAACCGTCAACTTGATCGGTATGCAGCCTGACGTCGCCGGACTCGATGCTCCCCCTCCACCATACCTCCTCCCTCCTAATGCAGCAGTGACCGCTTCCCCTCATATTCAGCCGGATCCATCTTACCAGCGATGTACCCTCACTTCCATGCCCACGACCCAATCTCTTCTCAACAAGTCCAAGCTTCCTCTCGCCCTGGTCATGGCTCCCTACCGATCTTTCCGAGAGTCAGACGGCGACGACCCGGTGCCCGTCATCGAGGACAGTGTGATTGCGCGATGCCGGCGATGTAGGGCGTACATCAACCCTTTCGTCACGTTCATCGAAGGTGGAAACAGGTGGAAATGCTGCATGTGTGGACTGAGCAATGAGGTCCCCCAGCTGTTCGATTGGAATCAAGCTGAGAGCAAACCTGCGGACAGATGGGCTAGGAAGGAATTGAATCACTCGGTGGTCGAATTTATCGCTCCGACAGAGTACATGGTCAGACCACCTCAACCTCCCGTGTACGCTTTTGTCATCGATGTCAGCTCGCAAGCTGTTCAGTCCGGCATGGTTGCCGTAGCCGCCAGGACGATTCTGGAAAGTCTCGATAACATCCCTAATGCGGATAACCGGACCAAGATCGCCATCATTGCTGTATCCACCAGCCTTCACTTCTTCTCCCTACCCGCTGGCGCCACCGAGGCTTCCATGCTCGTTGTCTCCGATCTCACCGATGTCTTCCTCCCCAAACCCGTCGACCTCCTCGTGAACCTTACCGAATCTCGACCGGCAATTGAGTCCCTTTTGGGCCGACTAAGTGACATGTTCCAGGAGTCACACGTCGTTGGTAACGCGCTCGGATCAGCTCTCCAAGCCGCTCATCAGCTTATCGGGAAGATCGGTGGAAAGATCGTCACACTTACTGCCAGCTTGCCAACCCTTGGAGAAGGTGCTTTGAAGGCTCGAGATGACCCCAAGCTGCTTGGAACAAGCAAAGAGTCATCGTTACTCAACGCAGCCTCGAGCTTCTACAAGACTTTCGCTATCGAATGCTCAAAGCAGCAAGTCGCTGTGGACATGTTCCTCTTCTCGACGAGCTACACCGACGTTGCCACGCTTTCGTGCTTGCCAAGATATACCGCCGGACAAACGTACTTGTATCCCGGTTTCAACGCCTCTCGATCCGAAGATGCTATCAAATTCGCTACAGAATTCGGCAAGGTCTTGGCTATGCCCATGGGTCTCGAGGCTGTGATCCGAGTGCGAGCATCCAGGGGTATCAGGATGTCTGCTTTCCACGGAAACTTCTTCATCCGATCGACCGACTTACTCGCGCTTCCCGTTGTTCCCACCGACCAGAACTACGTGATTGAACTGCAGCTTGAGGACGACATAAAGGGCTCCTTTGTTGTCTTACAGACTGCCATCCTGCATACTACTTGTTATGGGGAGAGAAGGATCCGAGTCATCACCCAGGCTATGCCCACGACCGACTCCGTTGCCGAGCTGTACGCGTCAGCGGATCAAGTGGCTATCGCGACCTATCTTGCCAATAAGGCTGTCGAGCGGTCCATGTCACACTCTCTCGACGACGCACGAAGTACAATCACCAACAAGCTCGGAGAGATGCTGGCTGTTTATAAGAACCAGGTCACCTCGGCTGCTGGCGCATCAGCTCAGCTTGCTGTCCCTGACAACCTCAAGCTTCTTCCCTTGTTGTGCTGTGGTCTCGTCAAGCACGTCGGTCTCCGAGAAGGCGCCTCCATCCCTCCCGATCTTCGAGCGTATGCCCAATGCCTGCTCACGACCTTACCTTGTCAATCATTCGTGCCGTACATCCACCCTCGATTCTACTCATTGCACAACATGCCCGCCGAAGCTGGAAACGTGGGGGACAACGGTGTCGTCTTACCTCCTGCTTTGAATCTCACATCCGAGAGATTAGAGCGACACGGTCTATTCTTGATCGAGGATGGACAAAACATTTTCTTATGGGTAGGCCACGAGGCTGTCCCTCGACTGATCCAAGATGTCTTCGACCTGCCATCGTACGGCGAATTGACGGGCGGTAAATCGACGCTGCCGGTACTGGACAATCCCTTCAACCAGCGAGTGAACAACATCATTGCCAAGACACGTGAATTAAGGAGAGGAGTCTACAGACCGCACTTGTACATCGTCAAGAGCGATGCCGAACCTGCGCTGAGAAGCTGGGCGTTGAGCTTGTTGATTGAGGATAGGATGGACCACATGAGCAGCTATGCTCAGTACTTGACGACAGTCAAGAACAAGGTGAGTGGGGTGGACCCATGTAGAGCACCGATCTCAGTGCAACAGAAATCGTTGAGAAAGGTTCATTAACAGGACAAGGAGAGAATGTATGCTGATTCGATCTTATCATCCTTTCAACAGGTCAACGGTAGCTAGACGAATGCCGCGCGGAAGGGAGCGAGGTAGGGATGGGGGGAAGCATATGAATGGTCACGTCAATGTGACGCAGGTGATGTTGATATGTGATAAAGCATGGGAGGGAGTGCAGAGTAAAACTCTCCAGTGAAGCTGCCGCGATGTATACATTAGATGTTGCGAAACACGAATACAAATAATGCCTCGTTTCTATCCTTCGCTTCTGCATGTCATGTCGTGTCATGTCGAAATGTAACGAGCATGCAGGATTGTCATGCCAACACAGTTCAGGCTATCTATGTATGGAATCTGACTTGCGACAGATCCTCAGCTACAGGAGGATCTATAGGTAACTAATACTGACCGTCTCGGTAGCTGGGTCGCTGTACGGAATATCATGTCAATGTCATAATCGTTTCATCTCGATGCTGCGTTCGTTGAGAATGAGCCGCAAAGGCGCGGATATCTCGTCAGCTCGGCTCGGCTCGGATCATCCCAGCTCATCCCAGTTCTTGGCCCTAGCCTAGCTGTCGGTATGGTGAGGTATCGGTCATCCATCATGGAGAGACAGAGACAGAGGTGAGAGTGAAAAGCAGAACCAAAAAAAAGCAAAGCCAGAGACTCACCCCCCACCCATGATTTCCACCAATATATTCCTGACGATCGCCCTTATCCTCTCCTCCGAAGCCACGTCCCATTCAGAGGACGTAGCGACACTAATGACCGTTGTCTCGGTCTTGATGTATTCAACTTCTCCATCGCCTCCTGCGTCTGATCCTGAGCTGGACGAAGAGGAAGATGAATCGTCAGAGGGTTTCTCGATGAGCGTAGAGGTGATTTTGAGTGAGATGGGCCAAGCGGCTGTAGCGAAGCGCCAGTATATGCCATCAGCACTCCTTCATTCTGAGATCATACTGACTTATAATACGAAGAAGCGGCGATAGAACACACGACTCATCCTCGGTCGTGATGAGTGGTTGCTCACTCACCCAACGTCTCCTCGAAATGCAAGAATGTCAAGTCTTCCAGCTCGTCGAATTGGTCGTCCGTCAATACGTGCGGTATAGTAAGCTCGATAGTCTGCAGAAAATCGGTGTCCCAGATGTCAGTCAGTCGATGATATATAACGTAGCAAAGCCAAGCCACTCTTCTCCACTCACATGCGGTGGTCTAGGTGCTGGCATCTCCTGTCTTTTTACCTTTTCTTGATGCTACTCGTCTTAACCTGACTGTCTTTTCTTGCTTGCGCAGATTGCGTTAATCCGTAGCGCCTTTCCAGTGTCTGAGAGGCCGAGTCAAGTCCGCCGAAGTGTCAAGATACGCTGTAGCGATCAACGTCTTTGCTTTCGCATGATGAGTGAGATAAGTCGAGAAGCATAGAGCACCCTCCCCGTTCAGATCTGATGTACTTTATATGTTCAGACAGGTGTGCCCATGTATGTAACTGATGATCTGCGCCCCAATAACTCACAAAAGGCTATGTAGAGTGTCCATCAGCGAGTAAGGTGCCTTTTGTAAGGTCCTTTGGAGAACAATGGGATCATCCCATTCGCCTGGACCTTTTCAAATGTAACCAGTCCTGGGTCAGAGTCGCCGCAAATCGTCCTTTGCAACTTTCAGGTACTGTATTGCACGTTGTTACAAGCATCGCGAATGTCCAGACCGGTAAACTGACCTTCGATCACCGTATGGCTTCTGTTACGGCTGACGAACAGTTCAGCTGAAAGTCGGCCATAGTGGTTGGCTAGACCTGATCCAAACTTGTCCTACAGAACGTAATGCCCAAGCCAAGAGCGCACGAGCTGTGTTGCTTGGGTCCCCTAGTGTTCAGATTTGATCAATAAGCACAGAAAGAGCCAGATGCAAGGCTATGCATACCTGCCTTGTAGTGATTTACATGGTGCTGATATGGGCCGCGCCAGATGAGACCCTCGCCTGACTTATCATCTGTCAGACTAATCCACGGGATCGTCTCTCCTCCTGAAACAAGCGACCCATTTATCCCCCTTGTTTCTCTCCACTTTCTTGCCCTCCTCAGTCGCTGTCCTAGCAGCTTCGAGGATCGGATCGTCCTTCAGATCTTCGGTTGGGATGGGATCGAATAATGGGTGAGCGTTAAGGTGGGATGCCATCCATTCGTGGAGATCTGCGGGGCGCGCGATTCAAACAGCATTCAGCATACAATCGTCCTTAGCGGAACTGATGTTGATGGTAGGATTCAAAAGGAGAAAATCGATTGCGATGGGATAGGACGGAAATTGCAAGTTTCGAAGAAGAATTATTAGAGATATGATATACTGAGCCTCGAACGAGGAAAAGAAGAGAAGAAGCGAAAGAAATCCTCGTTGCAAGGGGCGAACCCTAACCGTAAAACTCACCCTTCACATCTGTTACGGTGTACAAAATACCACCGGGTCGAAGGACATACGCATACTCTGCTAACAGACCGGGGCTACGATGGGAAAGTCAGCTCTGCATTCATCCCCTGAGGATCTTGCTTGGACTTTTCCGCTCAGACTCGCTGACCCGATACAGGATTCTCGCATTGCCATCATAATACTTGGGAAACAGCTTGACTCACGTGATAATCCGTGCCTTTTGTTTTCTGTTCTTGAAGTGCGGGTCGGGAAAGAGGAAGAACATCTTTGAGAGCTGTACAAGCGAAGAATAGTCAGCAACAGCTCGGTGCGTGTCTTTCCCTCTCCAGGTTCACTTAAAGTTCGCCTGGGCGAGTCTCGACTCACCTGGCCGCGCTCAAAAAAGTTTGGCATATACTTCTGCGAGTTTGCCCTGATGACCGATACGTTCTGGTATTCTCCCGGGACCCTATCCGTGGACTCGGCAGGTAAGAGCGATTGGGCTTGACGGGTGGCGGCGATTCTGTCGTTGACGTATTTCGTGACTGATACTCTGATTTCCATTCCTACGAATCATACGTTCAGTCAGATATCACCAGCCAGCGGGCATGTTCTAGGATAACTTAGTGCAGGGTTGACGAGGCACGACCACTTCGAGGATCTGCCATGAGATGTGCATGGAGATTGAGGAGAGAAGAGACGAATCAGAACAGTGCCGCAACTCACCCAGCATCAACGTATCGGGGAACATGGGCGCAAGCGCCATCAACAATCCGCCAAACCCACATCCCACGTCGGCCCATTCTACCTTCTTCGTATCTTTGGCCTGCCCCTCTCCTGTTACAGCTGTATCCAATGCTGTTGCGGCTGTTTGTTGTTCTGCGTTTGGCGAGGTAAAGTATTTGGGGTAGTGGACGGACCAGTCCATAGCACTGGGGCTTTTGGGGCTGCAAAGAGACAAGGGGCGTATAGAATATCAGCCTCTACCTTTTGCTTTTGGAGTAGGACTTGACGAGAGGGTCGGGGGTAGACGTCCTGTATTTAGAGCATAGTTACACTGCATGCCACAAACTGTTGCGAGAGTCCGCACTCACTAATCCAGCTCATGATCAACAAAGACGTTGACGTGCGCTCGTTGTCTGTAGAACCGTTTCTTGGCACGATGAGACGAGATCAGCTCACGATTTCTCGGGCACTTGTCTCTGTCTCGAGCAGCAGTTTGATTTCATAGCCCAAGTGGCATGTACACGAAATTTTATCTGGACTCACCTGGGGAATCTGAAGCAGAGCGATTTCCGAGCTCTCACTTCCACTTCCACTGCCAGGCGTAGGCGCGGGTGACACCGAGGCTGAAGAAGGACCGGCTTGAGCTTGAGCTTCGGGTGCCATGTCTACTTGTTCGATGGATCGCTTGGACATGATATGGTGCGTGCGAATTGAATCAATCGGTTGACCCCTCAGGCCTCTCAAGTTCTTGTTCTTGATTGTAGTTGTAGTTGTAAGTCTCGGTCTGGTTCAACCTATCCACTCTGATGTTTTGGACGTGCAAGAAATCCGAAATCGAAGATCCCCCCTTGGATTATGTCACGTGACCCGTCAACGCTTGCTCGAAACCGTCTTCTACCTTCGTTTACGCTATTCGCTCCGACTCACTCGCTCGCTCTATCTCCTTAAGTTCTCCTTCTACACCTTGACTCCTCACGATACTACTTTGAAACCCATTGTCGATACCCCACAGCGTCTGCCCCTCAACACACGGCATGTTACTTCGCCGACTGTACTCTTCGGCGCCGTCGCCTCGGGCTGCTATTTGCAGTACCACCACGGCGACTACCGTTCTTTCACCCTCCTTACAACCTCGACCCCCTACTCGTGGACGACTGAGGATCAAGCCTTCTCGACTCGCTACCATCTCATCGACTGCGTCTACCAAAGCGAGAAATGCCATCTCTACAACCACCACTGTCAGTTCTAAGTCTGCTGCTGAAAATAGATCGGAAATCAAAGGTCGAGGACGAACTAGGACTGGTGTCTTTGCCCAGGGTCGAGCAGCTTCTTCTTCATCATTGACAGCCCAGATCAACCAGGTGTCGGACTCCAACCGATTATCTGTCGAGCCATCCCACATCTCTCTCTTCGACGACCTCAACGCTGTCGAGGTAGATCATTCTCACTCTTCGAGTGCACCTGTATCTACCGGACCTTCGTCTCCCCGACTGATCTTCACTCACCCTACCCCCTCAGCGGACCACGTCAACACCTTCAAACCGCATTACCTTTACCCGGAACAGTTCAAGCTTCACACCACTTTCACCCATCCTTCGCATCCTCTACCCCTGAACCTCGGTACCGCCATCTACACCCATCCTCGAAAGCCCAATGCTGCTTCCGCGCCCATCGAAGGAGACCTGTTCGCTGCCCCCCCTCCGCCGGATCCTACCCCTGCGTTGAAGAGAAAGGTGAAGAACAGCAGTGGGCTTAACGACCATTTCAGAGTGATTAGCAACCTGTCACACCCTCGACTATCGCATAATCTGGGCGAACATTCGCCCTTTGTCTCGGGAGCGGCGATGGGGATGGCCGAGGCTGAGTTTGGAAGCCTGTCGAACACTTTGGGCCACAAGGTGGCTGAGATCAAGGAGGCATCAGAGCGGGACTGGCAGGCTGTTCTTGCTCAGTTTGAGCCGAAACCTGCGAGTGCAATTGAACAGCAATCCGCTCCTACTCCCGCACAATCGCCCGATGCAAGCCTGAGCGAAGTCGTCAGCGACTTGAACTCGACGCTCTCCCGCCTCGGACTCTCGTCCACTCGAGGACGCCAGAACGTCACCGGTACGGTAGTGAGTGCTAACGAGGGTCTGTTGGAAGACGAGGAGGTGGCTTGGATGGACAGCGTGAAGAGGAAGAGGAAAAAGAAGATCTCAAAGCACAAGTACAAGAAGAGGAGAAAGGTGAGTTGATCGCATGGTAACATTCCATATCTGCCAATCATACCTGCCTCCCCTCTGCCATGACCAACGGTCAGCGATATCCGAATCGGGTATCATGGCCAACCTATTTCCATTCGCCTGTCTCGCCGGAGCGTTTGTCGTCTGATGTATCTCACTAACCCCGCTGCATTTGTGTCAGGCCACTCGAGCTCTGAGAAAGCGATTGGGCAAGTAAACAAATCAATCAGGTCGGATTGGAGTACTAGAGCGACTGCAGATCGTCAATCACAACGGTACAAACGTCGATGCACGGGGTGGGATATGCATGCATGCTAGTATACGGAAGATCGATCGCCTGCGACGAACCAGCGAGAGAGCGGGCGAGGCAACTGATCAAAACCAGCACAAATCAAGCTGATCTGTCATTGCACAGTCGCGTCATGACGACGGATGCGGGAGAACCAGAAGAATTGTCAGCCGATTTAATGTAGCTTCAGACTACCTTTGCGACATCTTTGGCCAAGCCGACTTTGCGGAACGCCACGAGGATGATGATCAAGACTATCGATATGATGACGCAAAGCACCGCACTATGTCAGCTTCACCGGCTTATCAACTTCCATTACTTACCGACCCAACAACAGGCGGCATTGAACCAAAATGCCACCCTCAGACCTTCAATCAAACCTCGTGTGGTCTCCATTTGGGAATGAATGAGCGAAGAGAGGCAGATATCGATCGTTCCTGCGACCTATCGTGCCGCATCACACACGTGCGCGCAGCGTTCTTCAGCCACAGCCTTTGGGTAGTTTCGGCAAATGACCAATTAAACCTCGAGCCTGCAGACAGATGAAATGATTGATATGGTGGCGCACACTAGTGTACTGACCTGCATCGATACTGAGAATAGCGCACCGCAGACACTCTGTTCGTTGCTAGATCGAGGTGCCGATTCACATCAATCCTGAATCCGGCGTGGTATGTAGCACGCAGAACTCGTACAGTGCGTCACAGTATACTCACTCGGCGCAGAGATTGGAAATCATGATACTCCCGATTGGGATAGTCAGATCACCACCCCAAGGCTGCATCACTCCGCCCCAGAAGCCGTATCGCCAGTACGACGTCTCCTGCGCGGGCCACGCGAAGAGTGCATTGGCTAGACTGGGTGAGTGGCAGTGTTTGTTGTGCCGGAAACAGTACGAAGCGGTCAGCACAGATGAGTCACATATGGTTGACAAGCACTCTACTGTACAACGATTTGCGGTAGAGTCCACTCACCCGGTGCAGATACTGCCTAATGCGAGGAGGAGGGGGGCGTTGACTCTTTGGACTAGCGGTATGACCGCGAACTGCAAGACGTCGTCCGTCCAGCTCCACCATCAGTACTGTACACCTTCGTTACTCGGCGCAGTACTCGGCCCAGAGTAAACCTTATGCCTTAAAACGCCGGCCTGAAGGTACTTCCGATCGTACGGCACTCTTTACGCTGTACAGTAAGGGACTCACTGATATCAGGATACCCGTCACAGGTGCAGGGAGGATATACACTGCGTTCTTCATGGCTGAGTAACCTAGAAGCTGTTGCCACCAAATCGACGTCAAGTACACCCAGCCCTACAGAATGGGCAGTGAACATCGGCAGTGAACATCGTCAATGGGTAGGCTGTCAGCTCTGGTGTTATGCTCATATTGGCCGCATCGGAGGGTCTCTTGGTGCAGCTTGACAACTATCATTACCGAGCCATATCTTCGACGTGCCTCACGACACTCACGCAAACACCACACCAGTCAAAGAACGCTATACCGAGAATAGCAGTGACCCTCCAATTATGCCTCGAGAATACGCTGAGCTTGATTATCGGGGGCGTAGTCGTGCGCTGCTCGGCGTGGTGCTCCCAAAGGCCGAATACGATGAGGAATACGATCGAGAGCGCGAATACGGGGGGGATGTCTGAAATACGAACCCCCTCTCAATGGTATGAGCGGGTGCTGTGCACATTGATTGAGTCTTCGAGGCGAACAACCGTCCAAGGGGTCTGCATGTCTTATCAAAGGCTTCACCCACACGGCGTCTTCCAACCTTTCTCCACTAGTCCAGCCTGCGTCACGGAGAACATCAACAAACTCAACCCCAGAGTGACCAGCATAGATCCCAGCCAGTCCACCTTGCGATTGTCCCCCTGCGTACCCATACCCGTACCCGTACCCGCTGAGAGGTCAAGAGCAGGGGAGGGTGTCTCCCTCTCTACCTTTACTTTGAGTCGCCGAGCTTTGTCTAACTCGCTTGTGACAGGTGGGGAGGATGCGATCTCAACGCCTGGAGCTGTAGGCGCGCTGATCGAGGATGACGAGGAGGCTGAAGGTGGTCCGTTATGAGCGTATTTCTCGTCGTTCGGCACGAAGAGGAAGCCCCCGAGAATCGGTATGAGACCAAGGCCGGCGATCAAGAAATAGATGTACTGCCACCCTTTCCTGCGCGCCCCCGATAGTAGTTACGGCAGAACAGACGACGAGGACGGACGCCGATTTGGGAAGAGTCAGCACAGATCCCCAGGATAAGCTGTGATATGATCTATGAAATCACCATAATGCTGTTGACCGGACTCACCGCCACGTCCCTGCCATCACTCCCCCGACAATCTCTCCCACGATCGCACCCACTGGAGTACCCAATCCTAAAGCTGCAAAGGCGGCAGTACGTGCAGGCTCTGTACGGAAGGTTGTACCTGTGATCCCGAACGATGCCGGTGCCGAGATCGAGAAGCCCAGGCCAGTGAGAGCGCGGAAGACTGTCAAGGCGATACGATTCTGCTTACATATACATGGTAATATGGTCAGCTGAGTCGACGAGCGCAGCCACATCTACAGGAGATCGTTATCGTGCGAGGCAGGATGGTGGGCAGATACCGCCCTCTTCCTCTCCTCCGGCAGGACAGGCTTCATTGTCTTTGGGGTCTTACTGGACTTACAGGCAGCACAGCAGATATAATGTTACCGATAGTGCCAACGATCAACCCAAACAGGAACAACTTCCTCCTTCCATACAGATCTGCCAGTCTCCCAGCGACGAGCAGGCCGACTCCCTGCAGACACGAGCATCAGTCCTGGCTTCGTTCGACCCGGAGACTCTACGGACCACTCACGTAAGCTAAGGTGTAGGCGGACACTACCTGTGGCGCAGCATCGGTCGTCAGCATGACTCCGACTTGTAGCTCCCATTCGTCGACTCCCCAGACTTGATGTAAATGAAACAGCTTGAGCTACTGGCCTCTCGAGAGAGAAGTCGTCAACGAGCGATGAGATGTGTGGGCCACCTACCCACTGCACCGCTAGAGCAGACTCCTGGAAATACTCGGACATCACAGGTATAGTGAGCAAGCTGGAAGCCACTGACAGAGACTTTTCATTCGATAGACGGAGCACCGAGCACGGTAGGTAGTGCACGACAACAAGCATAAGTCCTGGTAAGCTCCACCACCTCTGACCTGCTGTAGGACGATCGATCGTGCACATCACTAGTACGCACCATCATCAAAGAGGTGAACATCATCGTGCCCGCCAAAATGACCATATGGAACTTGGTTAATACAGGCGCTACTTCCACGCTGGTATTTTGTCCGTCCTCTGTGAGGCTCGCGGGCTCTGGCTCTTGTTCTTCGCGCTTGGCTAGGAGGCTCGGTGCTGGAGCATGACGAGTGCCTTGGTGTTGATGCTCGATATCATGCTCGAGGTCCTGCTCCATCGGTGGAGAAGCTGGATCGATCCGTTCTTCTTCAGAGTCGCGAACGTCTTTCTTTGGCGGCTCGTTCTCGCCTGGCCGGCTGCCCGTATCGGCTGCAGGAGTCATTGTGGGCACGAGTGGTTCAATGCTCTCGCGAGCGTGTCCAGCTGGGAGAGATGTCGCCTGAAGTTCTGTTCACAGCGAAGAAATGCGGTTAGGTTAATCTTCTCAGATTCTCTCGAAAACTTGGAGAATCAAACAACGTGAGGATCAAGTGCTCTTGCTGCACATGCATCAAGGGGTCGTTGGGGCATTCAGGTCAGACAACAGAACACTTGAGGGGCATACATACACATACACAATACCCCAGTGTGTGTGGAATAGCAGCCATAGCAGCCCTGGTGCCGCAAAGGACGGACCCCCCAAAAATTGCCATCATCGGATCATAGAGCGGTCACCATTCTACTCTACAGTATGGGGATCATCCCGAGGGTTCCTTTGAGCGCTGTAAGCCATTCAGCGGGGACGATGATGCGGTAAGAAGGGGCAACCTGTAATCAACCTATGCATGGCATACTGCACGCTAGCCTACAAGCCAGTTGTATACTTGATCAGTCCAGATTGATACATGTATACTGATGACAGCGGATCAAACCACCACCTTCGCTACATCCTTCGCCAACTTGACTTTACGGAAGGCCACCAGTATTATGATGAGAGCTAGAATCACATAAATCGGTCAATCAGCCCCTACTACCGGTGCGCAGACCACAGATACAGTATGCTTCACTCACCGAACCAGCTAACGGCCGCGTTGAACCAGAAAGAGACTCGTACGCCGCGCAGCAGACCATGTTTCGCCTCGACCTGAGTTTGGATGAGCGAAGTGAGGCACATGTCGACAGTGCTTGCGACCTGTCATAGAGTCAAAGAGGTTTGACACGAACAGGCGATGGGATACAGTCAGCCACGCCGCTTACAACAGGAATGACGGACCATTTCGCGTGAGCCATCAACCGAATTAGTTCAGGTAATCCCGTACTGACCTGCATCGATACGGAGAACAGTGCTCCACAGACGCTCTGCTCGTTCCTGGACCGCGATCAGCCAGAAGCACGGTGGCATGGTGAGAAGTCTGATTCAAAGATCTTCCATGCTTGTGCCAGCTGCACACCGCTACAGTAGTAGATGGCGAAGCAAGGAACTAGCGGAAAGTAATGCTATACTCACTCGGCGCATAGATTTGACATCATGATACTGCCAATAGGAATCGTCAGATCTCCTCCCCAGGGCTCGGTGAAAGCACTCCAGAAGCCGAACTTCCAATATGACTCGTCGGGGGAGGGGAACGCCAGCAGCGCATTGGCCAAGCTGATGTGAAGAACGAATCTGGAAGTCAATAAGCTCAATCATTGACAGGCGTCGGAAAATCCAACGGCAACAGTGTTCGGGCAGTCACATGACGAGACGGTCTTACACTCACCCTGTAAAAATAGCGCCAATGGCCAAAACGATCGGGGCGTTGACTCTAGGCACGATGGGAATGATCGCAAGCTAAATGGAGAAGGTCAGATGCGCATATTCAGTAGCTCTCGCGCCAGCTTACCAGAACGGGGTTAAGGTTGGTAGGAGCGGAAGGAGGCGAAGCGAGCAGCAGTAAGAGTCGGAGCTGATCACTCACGCAAACAAGGACGCCCACGACAGAAGCGGGAACGATACATGCCGCGTTTTTCTTAGGCGAATAGCCCTGGATTCCTTGGAACCAGTAGCTCGAAGAGTACATCCATCCCTACAGTACCGACAAGCATTAATCAGCACTGATCAGTGGGCTTCTTGTTATTGTCTACGAAGATCTCCTTATCGATCACTTCGCACTCACCGCTATACCGCACCAATTGCAGAAGATGATTCCGAGGATGGCCGTGACTCGCCAGTGATGTCTTGTGAACACGCTGAGCTTGACGATGGGTGGTGTGGTCGTACGGTGCTCGGCGTAATGTTCCCATAAGCCAAAGACTATGAGGATCACGATAGAAATGGCGAAGACAGCCGGAATGTCTGTCAGGAGTTAGGTATTGGAGCAGGACGGCAACGGTTGAAGTCAGCAGCATCAAAGATATCAAGTGTCGCAAAGTGCCTGCATCTTTCGGATGATGCACGGCCGCGTTAACGTACATGCCGTCCTCCATCCTTCCTCTTCGATTCCAGCTTGTGTCACTGAGAACATTAGGAGACTCAGGCCAACAGTGACCAGTCCTGCCCCCAACCAATCGATCTTCCTATTCTCGCCCTCACCCTGACCCGCACCTGCGGCCAAATCACCGCTAACACCTTCTGGCGCCTTGCCGCATTGTCCTGTGACTCTCCTCTCTTCTCGACTGTCATCTACTTCCGGCGTGGGCGGGCCTTTGAGGGCTTGTGGTGAGTGCGATGGCGATACCGACGTTGAGGTACAAGGCGGCCGAGTATCGCTTGGGATGAACAGGATCCCGCCTATAATCGGTATGAGGCATGATCCTGCGATCATGAAGAATACATATTGCCATCCTTTCCTGAACAGCACCATCATCTCTCTCAGCCTCGATCTTGGCAGTTCTGTCGCATCCAGGCAGCAAGCGCAATGCACGTGTGTCCAATGTGAGGCTCACCTCCACAGTCCAGCCATGACACCACCAAGCATTACACCTACTACGCCTCCCAATGGCGTCCCCACGCCCAAAGCAGCGAACGCTAAACCACCACGTATGATTAAGATAAGCCTATCGGCGGACGCATGCTGAATCGGCCAGGCGGATCTCAAGAACTCACCTCTCGTCCTGGCAGGTTCCGTTCGAAAAGTGGTGCCGGTTATGCCGAAAGCCGCGGGGGCAGAGATTGAGAACCCTAAGCCAGAAATCGCGCGGAACATTGTCAAGGCGAAACGGTTCTACACAGAAGGTATTGAGATCAGTTCATCTGCGTCCTTGCGATGAATGGAAGAGGATACGGCAGGAGAAGTTGGTCACGTAGCCCGCCTGGCTGAAGAAGGCTGTCACTCACTGGCAGCACGGCAGAGATGATATTTGCTATCGAGCCGATGGTCATACCAAGCAGGAACAGCTTCTTCCGCCCGTAGAGATCTGCCAGCCGACCAGCAACAAGGAGGCCAACTCCCTGTACGGAATAACGCGAGGAGAAACAAATCAGCCTCTCTCACATGAGGATTGTCATCGCTGGCTAAGCTTACGTAGGCCAGTGTATGGGCGGAAACAACCTGTTTGCAACAAGGCTTGGATCAGTCATACATGGTAACATGGCTGGTCGCGACGCCAGGTTGTGGAGTCGGACGAGTGGTCAAAAAAGCTAAATACCGCCAATTAATATGCACGTCACAAGCACTCACCCATTGCACGGCCAGAGCAGACTCTTGATAGTAATCTGCCATGATGGGCACGGCCAATAGACCGGCCGACGTGGGCAGCGACTAAAGCGGGCATGATCCATCGCTCATTGTCAGCATCTGTACAACACGCGTAATCACGGCCGCCAGCGTTGAGACGCGGGGGCATGGACTCGGGTCGAAACCCACGGTCATAGCGGACGTGCTCATCATCGTACCGGCCAGCATGATCCCCTGGAACTTCGTTAAATGCGGATCAGACCGAGGGTTCTCATCATTCGCTTGATCTGACGAGAGAAGATTGCCGCCGACAGGGGAGACAGCATCCTCCTTCGCATCAGGCAGTGAGGCTGGTGGGTCTTGCTCGGAACGGCTATCTGTCGACAACGGTATCGGCTCGATCGTGTCTTCGCCTAGCGGAGTCTGGGGGGCGGGTGTCATTGCGTTGTCGGCAGTTGAAGGTGAGTATCTAGCCGTACTCCGTGACGGTATCAGTCATTTCAGCTCGAAGAAGAGTCAATCAGAAAGTGAGTGAGAGGCGATGAATATTGACTGAGCGGTTACTCCTTGAGCGAAGGGAGAAGCCCATGATGAGCCTGTCCCCAGGCTGGAAAGCAAGATATGCATATACCTTTGTTTCATCAATGATGACGGACAAAAGAAGCCATGCAGTTGAAGGGACTCGGAACTCCTTCCCCACTCGTGTGTAGTTGGAGGTGCGAATGGTCGCAAAGGATGTTGACCTCGATTTTGCCATCATCGGATCTCATGGGAGGGTCCTTTGGGTGAGGTTGATGTAGTGATCACACCGTGAAGACCGGAAGAGGTGCCCAGAATCACTTTTGTGCAACGCGACAGCTAGATGTCATCGCCGACTTGTCAAGTAGGAACGCGAGAATCGCTCCACGAGCACGGGGCGTACGTATAGGCTAAATCATCTTGTAGTCGACTAGCCCAAGATCGCCGACGCTAACGGCCGTTTTGTGTCTGATGTTCAGGGACCGATCTGGCTACTGTATAACGCGGACTCCTGTCTGGAGTATCGGACAGCAACGTCCGTCTCATGCGATCACTTTCTTCTCTAGCATAAGCGGACGGCAAATATGCGGGCTAATAGAATGCTTGTTGCATGTCCGCCTCCGGATCGGAAAGTCATGATGATATACACATTCCAAGACGGACCGCTTGTTACGTTGATTCAATCTCGTACCGGAAGAACCGTAAGGGTCCCTTCACGTCAACGGATTTAAGCATTTAGACGGTGGCTTTGGTAACTGGTTGACTGCATGTCGCCGTTGCCCAAGGATGGCTTCACGGCTTTTGCCGATAAGTTACAAACTTCCGACGTCCCTGAAGATCACTTTGAAAACTTTTGTTCTTGTTGGTCTGGACCTGGCTTACCGCCAAGAAGTTGAGGTATGTCCCGTCCGCTGCGGTTCTCAAGTACGCCCGACCGAATGCTCGGTTTGTCGGTTGGTGGCCCTCCAGGCTCTTCGAACAACCTATTAGCCTATTTCGGAATAAGCTTTAAACAGTCGCGGAGAAGCATAGAATCGCTCCATACATCGGGCGGCAACACCGATATAACCAAAGCTCGAAAATCTTCATGTATCTTTGGGTAATCTGTTGAACCCTTAGAGCCGAGCTAACAACCTGAACTGCCGCTGGACCAACCCCACCATATCACACCACCGTCCATTCCATTCCAATGTCATCGCCAGGGCCGAGGCACAAGGGAACAACCGACCGGACAAATTCCAACGCCATGGCGCGTTCTCTTATCTGTCTTTCGAACAGAGTGGAGTGATATAATACCGAAAAAACTTTCAGCAACTGACGTGACTGGACGAACGTGATAATTTTCGACATACCTCTAGGTCGAGAGAACAACAGAATTTAGCAGGTTTAGCAACCGACGCCCGTCTACACGGCTGCCTGACTGGCTCAGCTTACCAACCTAACGCGCTCTATGCAAATTCGCGGATTCGAGGAATCTGCTGGTTGCTGTCTGACAATAAGCTGACTTCTATCCAGATTGTATCGTATATATTTGCCGCTTTCTCTTGCTCTACGTTCAGCAGTTGTGCATAGTTCGCCCCACGTTTGTCCGGTTTTGTGTTTCTTCTCAAGCATTCAGTTTCTGACATAAATCAGGCAGCAGTATAGCATACATCATTCTCGCCCTTTGAAAGTAGGGATCTAATCGTCTCGTTGCCACACGTTTATTCAATACGTTCCCACACAACCTATAATCGACAAACGTCGCACCTGTCATATAATCGAAAACATCCAGTTGCTTCTTGGGAGTACCTTCGCACTTCTACATGATGTCCTCCTTGTCGCAGACTGACCGAGCCGACATGCGCCTCGAGCTGCCTTCACCTCCTGTTTCCGGATACACCACTCCAACGGGTCACGAAGACAGACCATTCTTCTACCCTTCTGCAACCTCCACCGCGGTCAACACGCCTTCCGGCCTTGAAGATAAGCCCTTTTTGTTCCCTTCCAATGCGCTTGCCAAGTACGCTTCTCGGCTGTCAGAAAGATCGGACAATGGCGATGAGGAGAAAGGTCGAGAATCTGAGAAGGAGAAGGAAGAAGAGGACAACGGCTTGGAATCTCGAAGACCAAGCGACGTCGTCGGTGAACTCGAAAGTTACCCCATTCCCGAGAAGAAGGCGCTCACCAAGGTTCGGATGGCGATCCTTGGCCTGGTCATGATGAGCACCACTTTTGTCGCTGTGAGTTTCCTATAGCAGCTCAGCCAGAATGTCCCGACTGATACGTGTCTCCAATAGTCCGCCACGAGCGCGAGCACCCTGTTGGTCATTCCCAGTATCGCCAAAGACCTCGGTATCACCGAGCTTCAGGCTCAGTGGATCACCTCGGCCTACTCTCTCGCTAATGGATGGTGCGTATTTCGTTTCTTCGCGTGTCAGGCGCATCGATACTGATGTGACGGTCATGCTATCGCAGTGGTCTGCTCCTCGCTGGTCGAGTCGCTGATTTGTACGGCAAGAAGTGGCTCTACATGCTGGGCATGATCGCCTACTTGGTTCTCAGCATCGTTTCCGGTGTCATTAGGGTGAGCAACATCGGAAAGGCACCATCCCGCACCATCCCCTACGATCGAGTTTGTCGCTGATGGAGTTGATGCCTCACAGAACTACGTTGCCATCTGTGTGGTCCGAGCCTTTGCTGGTCTGGCTATCTCCATCTCGCTCCCCGCGGCATTTGGTATCATTGGTGTCACCTTCGATGCTGAACCGTACCGAACTATGGCTTTCTCCGCCTTGGCTTTGGGATACCCTGTTGGCGGTGGACCTGGCATGATCATCGCTGGTCTCGTGGCCGGCATCAATCAGTAAGCGTTGCTCCTCTTACGGCTTCTGTGCCCGAGAAACTAGCCAACATGCCAATTCTACACTTCCAACAGCCGAGCATGGCAATACACCTTCTTCATCCTCGCTGGCATGGCCCTTGTGCCCATCGTTCTGGGGTTCTTTACCATTCCCAACGACAAAGTTGAGGCCACACCAGGCGGCAACAGGAAGATTGACTGGCTTGGTGCTTTCTTGATCACGGTTGCCCTTTGCCTCTTCACGTTTGCACTCACTCAGAGCGGTCTGACAGCAAAGGGCTGGGGCGAGCCTTGTAAGTTTTCTGTCCCCTGCGCAGTGCCGTCTCACAGTATTGATCGCTGATACGCGATTTTGGCACAGACATTGGCACCTGTGTTGGTATCTCCGTCGTCCTCATGATTGCATTTGGCTTCTGGGAGCACATCGCGGAGACGAGGACTTCCATCCCTCCACTTGTACACCTTGGCATCTTTTCCAGGCACAACTGGAAGGTCACATCTGTGCTCCTTCTTTCCTTCTTCGGCTACACCGCCATCTCTGTGAGTTGACTTCGTTCATCATCGCGCCTATAGCACGACTGGATGCTGACCAGGAATTTTTACAAATCGTATGTTTACAGGGCTGGCTCTACCTGGTCACTATCTGGTATCAGAACCTCAAAGGCGACCGACCCATCATGAACGCCGTCCACATTCTTCCTGCCCCGATCGTCGGCATGATCGCCTGTATCCTTGTCCCCATGCTTGCACCAAGGGTCAAGGCATGCTATCTCCTCATGCTGGGTGGAATGTGCACCGCGACAGCCCAGCTGCTCTTCGCTGTGGCCCCCGTTGACTTGACATACTGGGCTTGCGAGTTTTTGTCGAACATCTTTACGCCTTTCGGAGCGGACTTCACAGTTGGCATCGGATCGGTCCTCATTTCCAACCTCGTATCTGAGTGAGTAACTTATTTTGCTCTAGCCTGCTTGTAGGATACACGATGAACAACGATCACTTGTTCCATCACAGGGATCAACAAGCTGTCGGAGGCGCGCTCTTCCAGACTGCTCTTCAGATCGCTTCCACCGTCGGCGTCTGCATCAGTTCGTTGACCGAGACCATCATAACCGAGCAGTCTGGCTCGTTGGAGAAAGGCCTCAAGGACGCCTTCTGGATGATGGCTGCCTTCTCTTGGGCTTCTATGGTCATCGCTTTCGTCACTCTTCGAAAGACTGGCTTGGCCAAGGATATCGGCAAGACGCAGCTCTAAGTTGATCAGAGAAAGAAACGCAAGGATAGTAAAAGCATCGAGTGGATCGAATCGGAATGGAACGTTGACTTGTTACAGGTAACATCTAACAATCGTCACAACAGCAGCACATCATAAGCCTTGAAGTAGGGCGTCAGACGGACGGACACTTTTTCTCTCTCTGCCTCCTTTTGCTCTTGCTACAGACCATAGAAACTAGAAATCACGGACAATCTTGATCTATAATATGTAAAATAATTTAGACGAGCCTGGAAAAAGTCAATAATAGACTATTATTACTTATGCATGTAACGACCTCCTTCGATGCGAGAACTCTTCCAATCGATATTCATATGTCGGATGACGCGTGTCGACAGACTGTTGGTGCATGATATAGGTACATCGCATCTCTCCGAGACTATGCAAGAGCTGAAGTCGATGCTCAACCGAAAACGTTCCCCAGGACATCATCCATCCCCTTTCCAGCCAGCGTCTTACTCTTCTCGACGGCCTGTCTCTGCTTGTACGACTTGCCACTACCCTTCCTCGCGCCGCCTTCGCCATTGGTAGCACTCGTATCCGCAGGTTCGGCCGATTGGCCGGTAGCTGCCTTCTTTGCTTTTCTCTTCTCCAGTACTCGAGCGAGCTCGACATTCTTGAGGTATTCCCCTTGCTCGGTCTTGGATCGGGCAATCTCGTTCCGAAGTCGTGCTTGGTGTGCTTGTCTCTCGTACGCTGTGATATATGACCAACAGTCAGTACAAACGCAAGTAACAGGTTGGGTAGGTCGGATGTATTCAAGCGAGTATTTCATACACAGCATGATATCCGGATGACTTACCGACTTGCTCTCCCAGCATCTCCCACCTGAACCCACTGAGATACTTCATTGTCCATATATCATCCCTCCACCTGTCATGCGTCGTGATCAGCTTACGGTGTCCGATGGTTTGGTCTAGAAAGAAGGCTTGACTGAGATTATAGACCAATCCACTCACCTATCTCCCTTCTTGCCTCCAATGACCTGAGCATTCAACATAGAAGCCACGGTCTTCGCTACAGATTTGTCCATAAACTCCACCCATGCCTCTGAGAAGTTTGCGCTGGCGTGCTTCTGTTTCTTCTGAGTCGATGCATTGGGGTTGTATCCGCTCGGAGCTGGTCATGACGAGAGTTTTTGGAGTCAGTCAGCAAGGCACTCCTCGTCGCAGGTCAAGGCCGATCAAAGTCTTCTCAAAACTGAGCCAGGCGGTATTCCCGTATATAATATGAGCAGGCGCTACCAGCGAGGTGCTTGAAAATCTCGAAGTACGTACCATCACGCCTTTGTGCATACACTTTGCCCACTTCGCCCCATCTTCCCATCAGATGTCTGACTTTCTGCGGTGTCATCCCTGGGGGAAGTCTCGAGATATACACAATCCCAGGTGTAGGCTTCTTGCTCTTCGCCTTCTTCCTTTTCACGGACGGTTTCTCCGAGGATCCATCGTCGTTATCGTCCTTTGTGATCGCCTTCGTGGCCTTGAGAGCGGAGGTGGAAGAAGATGCCTCGTTCGCGTTGAGATCTACTTGTTCATCGTCGACTGATCCAGCCTCGGAGTCACGAGCTCTTTTGCCAGCTTTTTTCAGCGTTCCTTCGGAGCTCATCACTGTCAGAATATTTGATTGCGTCTGTATATATATGAGTATGTGTGGTATAGCAATGCAAATGATATAATGGTCGTGATGGTCCAGAAAGAACGCATGATGGGAAAACATTCGCTCATGGTGGAGGTCGAAACGCTTGAAGAGGACCGGAATTAAATTTCACTTGAAACCAAACAGGTTTTTGAAGGAGTGGCGGAGCCTCAAATTGAGCAACTTGCACATGACGTCGAGCATGTTCCGCGTGAGACTGTACATGCATGTTGTGGACAAACAAAGCAGAGCATGCGAGTGTCCTCCTTGAGCTTGTTCATGCTCGCAGAGTCTCTGCCCCGCGGATACTGACGAGGTTGCTTGTCATTGTGCAAATGCGATCTTCCTGCTCTATCGAAATCTCTGGGACGATGAGCCCAAAGGAGGGAGTCGTTCCATGGCCCATGAACCGTCGGACATCGAATTTATGTCATAGACAGCTTGGAGAGAAGGGCTGTACTTCGAATTCAGCGAGTATCAGCGAAGGGGCCCAAAGGAAAGACCGAGTCCCAACGTGTCAACATGGTCCGCACATCTTTGCTCAAGATCCGACCGCCGATAACACACGAGCTGTCGTCAATGTTGTCATTTGTCGTGGGAACGCTTCACGAGAAGGAAGGGATGGATCCGTTGTGTAGAATGACACGAGCTCATAGGAAGTCGCTCCACTATCTGGGACTACGTCGCAATGGTGCACATGCGAGTGAAAGGATGACAGAAAGCAGAGTGTAGCGATCGGGAGTGCCGTCTCCTGGAGTCAATGGAAGCTTGATGGTTGGCCTGTTCTGGTCATTCTGTTGATCGTGAGTGTTATCTTGCTCGGAGCATATTTTGGCGAGGTAGTCGTCTCCTATAAAGACCGCTCGGCGTTAGCCTGGATTGTGATCATTTCGCTTCACCACACAAAATTCTGCGCACCAACTTTCGCAGTCACACAAGCCACCACAAGAATAACATCACACCTTCTTCAAGATCACCGCAGTGCGCGTCTCATCACATAGCTTTACACAATGTCAGCGTCAGAAAGCAACTCAACAGATATGACCGTATCTCTGTTCGATTCAAATGGCGATGAGATCGTCAGTCAGAAGCTGGGCGCCTCTTCCTTTTGGGCGACAACAGCTTCATCCTGGTAAGCATGATTTTCCATTCCTGATGTGACTTTCTGGTGGCCCAAATCGCGCGGATACAAGCTGACAATGCAATATACCGCATGTCTCTTAACGAGCAGGGAGAGCCCCGCTCAGGCGCGTAGTTACGCTTCCGACTATGGCACCATCGCTCCTCCCCCAAGTCCCGCACCCGAGTCTGAACAGTGTGCCAGCAGCTACGCCGGCAGCACCACCGGTACCCCGACATAGCTTATCACCCTTGAAGTGCTTCCTTGCACGGAAAGGTCGTACGGATAAACATCGCCTGGTGCAAGGACTTTTGTAGCTGGGAAGTGGCAGATTGGGGAGTCGTGTCCACTCGCGTGACGTGGGTTTGATGGATCTGAGGAGCGAGATCATGCATATCTAGCCTTAATTGATCCTATGCGACGGCGAACAGGCCCTCTCATGAGAGATGGGAGTCAGCTTCCTTGTTCACATTGGAAGGGGTTTCCCGCTGCTCCCCAGCAGGACAAGGATACTACGACGTACCATCTTTCAGGCTACGCCGGTCGGATGCGTCAATATGGCATTGTTCGATGCCAGTCTTCTCGCCATACAAGTTAGCACATACGTTGCGCTAGCAGGGTATTGCGCAGAGCGGATGGGATGCGATTGTCCAGAATCAAGCTTTATATACACACAAACCGCCTGGTTTTCATCTACGGCCATAGAACACATAAAGCACCGCATCCCGTCCGCTCTGCGCAGTTTTAATATGTGTATCGCTCGGTTAGTACCAGGGTGGGGGACCACCTGGGAATCCCGGGTGCTGTAGTTTTTGCTCTTTCTTTTGCTGAAATCAATGTCGCAAGATCAACGAAAAGCATGAAGATGTCGTCAAGAATAACGTCTTTTTCTCAACGGAGGGATGTCGATCGTGAGATGTTGTTACGGGAATGGATTGATGGTTCCTAAATTTGTCGGTGTGTGCGTTCATGTGTGTGTGTTTGATGGGAAATCGAAATGTTCCAATCAATAATGGCTCGTTTCCTCCTTAAAGCGCCGCGCCGCGCCCGCTCTTGCTGCGCGAGAGATGTACCTATAGCGTTGGATCAATATTCCTTATGCACGACGAGAAGCATCGAGCCAAGATCTTCATGGTATGCATTCAGGGCTACATCAGCATACAAGACAACAGTAGCTGAAATCGAATGTGGCCTGGGGAAAACATGCGAAATGGGTGTCATGTCATGACAGCGGGACATCGCTGGAAGATCTCTGAAGTGAGGATACTGTTTCTAATAGGCATTAGAAAACGAATGGTATGCTCAGCGTGTCAAGTGTAATCAAACTACATTAATCCTTAAGAGCCAGCCGAATATCACATGCTCCCGTCACCACTGACACTGGCGAGGTGGAGGTGGAACAACAATGACATTCCTCCCAGGCTTAAGCCTCTACAACAACATTCCCAGCTCCGTTATTCCTATCTCCCAACATCCTCATAGCTACAGTCACACTTCATCGACTTGCAAGACAGGCTTCCAAACAGAAGGTAAAATCACTGTCTCGTGCACTTTGACAGCCGGTCACCAGGGAGGAAACAGATAGTGCAGGATGGACGTGCTCAAAGCGGTACAGACGTACGTGCTGAAGATGGTTACAGAGGTGCCGGGGATGAAGGTACTCCTGCTTGACGCACATACCGTGAGTCAGTCCTTGAAGAACCCTAGAAACAGCATCATCATCTCTACTACCTACGTGAAACGCTACGGGCCATCTGGTAGACAATGGGACTTATGACTAACTTGAGGCAATCGCGTAAAAGACTCCGATTGTGTCAATGGTAACAACCCAGACCGAACTGCTTTCCCACGAGGTGTATCTTACGGACAGAATAGACAAGTGAGTGCGCAGTGAACGCTGCAACCTGAGCAAATCTATGCGAATTCCTGTCCCGCAGTCGTCCTTGCTAATCCGGCTCGGGAACAGCAACTCTCGAGAACCGCTCAACCACCTGTCCTGTGTTGCTTTCCTTTCGCCGACGGACCAATGTGTAGACTGGGTCAAGCAGGAGTTGGCTAAGCCCAGATATGGTGGCTATTGGCTATGTGAGTCAGCTTTCCGTTGCACCTTCGCCTTGAAAGGCATATGTATGCCAGCTGGACGAGCTGATCGATCAATGACACGCAGATTTCTCCAACACTCTGACGAAGAGCCAAATCGAGGAGATGGCGACCGTAGACGAATTCGAGGTGGTGAAGGAGGTTCAAGTGAGCTGCAAAATCCCTGCATTCTCATCATACAGATGTCCGAAGCTCACACATAACGATCGTGCAGGAATACTTTGCAGATTATCTGGCGCAATACCCTTCGCATTTCAGTTTGACGCAGGCCATGTTGAGTGATGGCGGGGATGGACCATCGAACGTGAGTGCCAAAGATCACACTGGTATCCATCCAGCCACCGAGTTCTATCCAGACTCATTATGAAGCGCGTACTGAAAGCTACTCGGTACAGCCACCTCTCTACCTGCCTCCCCCGCTGCACCTGCCTCCTCCCACCCTCACTTCCCATCTAAGAGGGATAATGGCTACTCTTCTCTCACTCAAAAAGCGGCCGGTGATCCGTTACGAAAGGATGTCATTAGCAGGCAAGAAGCTGGCCAACGAAGTGCAAGCTGCCATGCAACATCCTCCTTACCGAGAACTGTTCGATTTCAGACCGACTCAAGGGCCAAGCCCGCTTTTGTTGGTCTTAGGTGAGTCGCGATTCGTTCCAAAACTCGGCTGCAATTCAAGCGCTGGCTGAGCCTTACCTCCCACGCTGACATCCGCTGTGGAATGAGCAGATCGACGAAATGATCCTGTGACACCATTACTATCGCAATGGACCTATCAGGCGATGGTGCACGAGCTGCTGGGTATCACTAATGGGAGAGTAAGAATTGATGGAGAGGAAAAAATCGAGCTGAGAGTAAGTGCTGAAGCTGAGTTTGGCAGTCCAGGTGGAACATCAATTTGGAGCTCGTCCGCTGATATCCGTCAATAACGTCACTTCCTGCAGGACCTCGTATTGTCCCCATCTTCCGACCCATTCTACTCCCAGCACCTCTTCGCGAACTTCGGTGACTTGGGAGCGGCCATCGCATCCTACGTCTCAGATTATCAATCACGAAACTCAACTCTCGGACCGGCTAGTACCAATCGAATCGAGACGGTAGCCGACATGAAGCGATTCGTGGAGGAATATCCAGAATTCAGGAAGCTAGGAGGTAACGTCACGAAGCATGTGACCCTGGTGGGAGAGCTGAGCAGATTGGTGGAGAGAGATGATTTGTTGGCTGTCAGTGAGGTTGAACAGAGTTTGGCGAGTCAGGAGAGTCATCAGGCGGACCTGAAAGTGAGTATCGAACTGCGTCGATATGCGTTATGGCCCATCGATACTCTATGATTCTGGTGACAAGGAGAGACGGAGATTTGGAAACACAAGCACGCCGAGTATATCAGCATCGAAGGAGCCAGATTTGCTGACCAGCCTTGCATTTCTACTGATGTACGCGTAGAGTGTGATGACTTTGCTGTCTTCGCCGAAAGTCAGACCCGCCAACAAACTTCGCCTCGCAATCCTTTACGCCTTACGTTACCAGAAACTGCCCCAGAACCAGATCGCCCAGGTGATTGACTCGCTCATCATGAACGGCGTTCCAGCCGATCGAGCTCGACTGGTTTACGTCATGCTCAATTTCGCTGGAGCTGATGTCCGACAAGACGATCTGTTCATGAACGAGAATTTCTTCTCGAGAGGGAAGAGCGCCTTGAAGGGCTTGAAGGGCGTTGAGAATGTGTTCACGAGGCATGAGCCACATCTCGCTCAGACTCTGGACCTGCTCCTGAAAGGAAGACTGAGGGAGCAGAGTTATCCGTTCATCGAGGGTGATGAGGGAGCGAGAACCCAAAAGTGAGTCAGCGTCGTCGACTCCTGAGATACAACTATGTTGGAAGAACTACTGGGTTGACAGTGCACCGAAAATGTGGCACGTGACGATAGACCTCAGGACATCATTATCTTTATGGTCGGCGGTACGACGTATGAAGAAAGCCGAGCGGTGGCTTTGCTGAATCAGAGGCTCGCTAGTGACGCTGCTGGAGGGCCTGGAGGGACGAGAATATTGTTGGGGGGAAGCACGGTCCATAATTCACACAGGTGAGCAAAGTGCGAGGGTCTGCGATCTGACCCAACGGCTGCTGCAGTGGCACACGTCGGAACGTCTGTTCGGGGTATGATGAGGGCTTGGAATCGCCCTGACAGCCTGGCGATCGAGAGACCGATCACTGACTGCGTGCTTTTTCTTTCACCGCAATCAGCTTCCTGAATATGGTCGAACAAGCAGCCGAGCACTTCCCTCAGTCGATCTACGCCCCTCCACCCAATGCTCCTCCTTCATCCCTCTTATCCTCCACGACCAACTCTCCCAACCCTTCCTCGACACCCCTTTCCATCTCTGGATCTGGTGTACCTGCACCATCCAATGGACCGAGCTTGAATCTTCGTGCGGGCGGATACGAGCTCTCCGTAGGCGGCGTAGCTGGTTCAGGTCTCTATCGAGCCAATCCCAACGATGGGATGGGCGTCAACGTCTCTGGAGGCAATTTTGAATTGCCGAAGATGGAGAGTGTGGTGGGTGTTGCTGGTGGATTGAGGGATGGAGCGGGTAGACTTTGGGGCAATGTTAGGCAGAAAGTCGAAGAGAGAGTTAGTAGGGGCTCAACACCGCTTGGCGGGTAAAAGGTTATCAAATTGAGTACGGTACCAAATTGAGTACGGTACCACCTCTGTGGTGTCACATCTTTCCGATCATGCTTTGTAACGGAAGGAGCTACCGTGATGCTTCTTGGCCGACGCCGCTGCCAATGCCGGAGCCAATAGAACAAAACGCAAATCAAGCCTTGTACGCTGTATATATTGTATATATGATATCAAACTCTTCCATCTGCATCGATCATCGCCATGTCCCGTACTATACGAATGGATCTTTGCGTCGTCACGGACGTGGGGTGCGACACTCTTTATAGCTACTCTTTATAGCTACTCTATCTATCGACATTTTGTTGCATTCTCAAGCAAGTTTCAAGCTATACTGCACAGTATATTCCGTTCTTTTCGCCCCCCAAAGTTATCTGAAACAAAAATAAACTGAACTATGAGTCTGCATCCACAATGACACATCTGCATCCTGGATCCGGCCTTTCTCGTCCAATGCTCGTGCCTTTCATCGCGTCGTAGTATCCACACATCATTTCATATTCTCATTACTCGCCCCATGATCACAATCTAGTTCAAGGCTCGTCCAGCACACTTACGTCGCCCATGCGATGCCCAGTTTACCATCCACCACCACCTCCTCCGTAAGGAGGCTGTTGCTGACCCTGACCCCACTGGTTGCCACCGCCATAGCCTTGTTGACCGTAAGGTGGCTGATGATGGGGAGGAGGACCTTGACCGTATCCTTCGCCAGGGCCACCACCGTATCCACCGTAGCCCTGTCCAGGGGGTGGAGGGGGAGGTCCGCCATAGCCGCCACCGCCGTGATGACCGCCGTGCTGGCCCGGATAACCGTCATTGCCTCCACCGTGATGGCCATGGTGCTGGCCCGGGTAGCCTTCGTTAACTCCACCGTAGTTGTCTTGAGGTGGAGGAGCGTTATGGTAAGAGGGCTGGTTGAAGCCGGGCGACGAGGAGTGACCGTAACCCTGGTTCTGGTTGTCACCGTAGAAGGAAGAGGCGTGACCTTGACCTTGAGATTGGAAGTTGTTGTTGTTGTCCTGACCGGAGTAGAAGCTCGAAGCGTGGCCCTGCGGCTGGTTTTGGCCGTAGTTGGAAGACTGGTCGTAACCACCTGGAGGGCCGCCGCTGTATCCGCCCTGAGGAGCAGAATCCGGTGCGTTGGGGTCGATACCTCGCCACGCGTTGGGTCCACCTGAACCGAAACCCTGTTCCCAAGGCTGGAGTGTACGAATCGATCTGTCAGTTTCGCTATTCTTTCGCCGAGCTACTATCATCACTGATATAGCAAGCGCTGCACCCACCTTCTTGCCGGACATGAGGTCCTGCCCAGCGTTCAGTATCTGTGCACCGGGCTACATGGTGGTGAAAGATGAGTATGTGCACTCTCTCTTTATGAAGAAGCACTCACTACGTGGATGTTATGAGAAGCGACAACCTGCTGCAAGCCACCCTCAGGCAGCAATTGGTTGTGGACATGACCGGTAGACTGGCTGTTGTCGCCGATTCGCTTGTTCTTGCCTTGTTTGACGTTGTCGGAGGTAAGTCGGTTGAGGATCTCGTTCTTGTGCGAACCCTGGCTGTCGATCCAAGCCTTCATCTTGTCCAACATCATTCGCTGTATTTGGGCTGATACCAATTACCATGTAGAATCAGTATTTCCGAACTGAGGTGTGCAAGTATGATAGTAGAATTAGATGTATGGTGAAAGTCGCCTCGACTCACATCGACCATCATAGAAGTCGGGGTGGAACAAAGCCTCAAGGACAGGCTCAGTCACCTGGCTGGTGTGCATACTGTTGTCATCCCAAGCTTTGACGACAAGGTTGACGGTGTACTCGACGATCACCTGGGCGATTTCACCCGCTGGGTGGTTCAAGATAAGACTGAAGTGGTCCTGCACATGCATGAGAGGTCAGTTCTACACAGCGAGACAGAAAGAAAGCATGCGGAACTTTTCAGGAACGAGCGACTCACCTTGGACAGGAAAGAATGTGTAGGGTCAGAGGCGTTGTAGTCGTTCCAGACCTCGTATTGGTCATGCGAGTCGATGACGGCTTGGGAAGTTTGGCCAAGCGCGGAGGTCGCAGTACCGACGAGAGGCTTGACGAAGGGCTCAAGGGTGGTGATGATGAATACGGAGACGGAGTTAGAGATCTTTTCGACAAGACCGGAAAGGCCTGGGATTCGGTCGATAGTATTCTATGCCATGTCGGGTTGATATCAGCTTGAGATGGCCACACGTGGGTGCGAACGGATTAACTGCAGCGCTCACCTCGATTCGCTTCATGACAGAGTCTCGGAAGCTGAGAATCTTCCACAGGGTGTCATGAAGTTCCTGAGGACTCATAGTGGAAGGGTCGACACCTCCAGGCTGGCCAGCCCGCATGTTCTGAATACCATCAAGGTCTCGAGTCATCTCGTTACCTTCTCCACCAGGAATGCTGAAGAAGAGCTGTCGGAGGGTGTCGGCAGCGTTGCTCTGACCCTCTGAGATGGATCGAGCGTTGCTCATCTGCTTGGTGAGGTCCGAGACCGATTGCTATGGGACACGCATAAGCTTAATATCACTACGCGATCGGCGGAGTCCAAGCTTACCTGAGAAAGATGGTCGGTCGCTTCACCCATGACAGAGTGGATGAAGTCGGCCCCACCGAAAGTGCCGGTAACGAGAGGGAAGACAGATTTTCCGTTGGGAGCGCGGACTTGAACGTTTCGGCCAACGTGGGGGAAGACATTATGGTAACCCAGGCTGATGAGAGCTGTAAGATGGTCAGCCGAATGAGCGGGCTTACGAGAGAACGTCAATGATACTCGCCAAGCTCGCAGAAGTTGGAGTGGGCAGTGAAATCCTCCCTAATCATATCGACGTGAGTTGTGAGCTGGGCCACCCCTACAAACGGATAGGAGAGCAGATCGACTCACAAGGTGTGAAGGGCTCGACCCAAAATCTGGAAAGCCTGGTATGAGTCCGCCTTGTTGTCGTTGGACCTGTAAAGTCGCCCGTAGTGGATGCATTCTTCCAGACGTCGACGGACAAGAGCCTTTGAGGTATCCCAGTGGCCGTTTTCTGGGGATCCTAACATTCAGCGTTGGCCTCTAAGGTGGAACAGTCGTGCTCACCGTTTGCAATGTAGTTCTTCATACCGGTCCTAGGGTCGATTTGGAGCTCCTGAGGGTCTACCGGACCTCGGAGTCGGTCATCGTACTGCCTAGCGTCCTCTCCATCTGCATAACCCTTCGGGTTGTCGATGTGCTCCGTAGGGAGATAACATCCCAGTCGCTCCTTGGTGACTTCAAATTCGCCAGTTGCGTAACCGAGACCGAGGAAACCGAGAACCATGACTACATTGAGAATAGTTTGGAGGTTGGTCTTCTTGAGTGCACCAACATCGACGGCCTGTTTAGAGTGAGATTGACAGTTAGTGAACATGGTCGGTGAGCCGGTAAGATGGGAGGCGGATTAAGCGTACCTGACTGTAGTCTCGGAGCCAATTACCACTATAATATACAATGATCAGCTCTTTCCGCTCAAGCTCTGGAGCGTTACAGGAGCTCACAAGTAGACGCGCTTAACGTCGAGGGGGGTGAACTTGGTTCCCCGGGAGAGGAAACCACCTCCAGCAGCCTTGAAAAGGTTGGCAATGACATCTTCGATATCACCGTGTCGGAAAGCTTTCTCCTCGAGATAAGAGTACGAGGGGATGTTACCTAGGGTGTTGATCAATCGTCAGCATCCTGTCATCATCAGGTAGCAGAGAGCTCTGAGGATGAGGAGGGACCATCAGAAGCTCACCAGCTCCAAAGGCGGCCACACGAGGAGTGAAAGATAGCGCAACAAGCGCGACGACTAGACACAGCAACGCTGTTCTAGCCATGATGCGAGGGAAGCGATAGTGATTGGGTCGTTGAGCTGTCTGCGAAGCGGAGTGGCGAGACGGACCAAAGGTGAGTGATCGATGGTCGGTTATATATATGTAGGACGAGTGAACGGAAAGGTTGCAAAGAGAATAGATACGAGTAATCTCAAGGCTGTGTGAAAAGCAATAGCACAGGACGTCGAAGCAATGAGGCAATGCAATTCCCTCTACAGTTCGGGTAGGATGGCATGGGTCGGTGCACAGGACCCCAGTTCCCCCAGTTCCCAATTGCATACCTTTGCTCTTGGCTTGCATTAACTTAAGCATAACACGTCATTACAGTAAGTTAACTTACTCGAACTCATCTGATTCCGCTCGTCTCACGTGGTCTGTGGGCGGCGATCCCCCCTTGGAATTGTTTATGCCTTGATACGTCAACACACGTCAACCGGTACCGAACAACCATGCCAGAACCAGCTCTGCTTAATGTTCGCTTCACGCGCTCTGGACTGCCTTGGAATCCCCTTTCGATGCCCAACTGATACTCAGAGATTTGCTGCTGAGAGTACGACCGCCAGATCAAGATGCCATCCGACAGAGCGGGCTACACGCTCTCAGTCTACGCCATCGATGTGTCCCCTTCGATGGGTGAGGCCATGGCGGATCCAGCCGGGACTGGGAAAGTGGCAAAGTTGGATCTTGTCAAGGAGTATGTAGCGAGGAAGTGCGAGCCCAAAGTGTGTCGACTGCCTCATGACGTCCGGTGTGATTCCAGCCGAGCTCTTATGACTGATTTATCTGTTTGTCCCATACCATAGATATCGAGCGGAAGGAAGACGGAAGCTGTTGGCATATTGAGCTTTGGTGGAAGTGAGTCTCGATTACTGTTCTACGGACATGTCAGTGACGGACCGCCGATGATATCCCTCGTTCTTCCAGAGACGAACAATCAGGCGAATCGGGCATATGTTGCGCAAAACCCAGAAGACGACGATCCACCGTACGCAGCTGTGGCGTGTGACGTAGCAATCCAAACCGCCAAGCCGAAGACAGTGGAAGTTGTGATGAACCTAGATGTAGGAGAGCACGAAGGAAACCGTAAGCCACGAAAAAGCTTGTGCTTCCTCAAGAGCTGATGCGAATATCAATTATAGCTATATCTGCCCTCATGGTAGCATTGGACATGGTACATACCCACAAGCATACCAAAAGTTGGGCGTTGGAGGTAGTTTTGATCACGGACGGTAAGCTTGCTGTTTTAGCTTCCTCTCGACAACAAGATGACGTGTCAAATTCGCAGGAGAGAGCGCTTTCAGGCAGGATGAATATGAGGACGCGATGGACCGCTTCGACGACCTTGGCGTGAGATTATCGGTTGTGTGAGGCGAACCGTTTCCATCCGCCAATTGAGAACCGAACTGACGATACCGCAGAGGAATTGACTTCCAGCCTTTGAGCGAACAGGTGGATAAGACTAAGACCCGGAACAAAGTGAGCTACACCTTGTGCTTGAAACCGAGGAGGCAAAGCTGACTATTTCCCCAATAGCGGTTGTCCGAGAAGTTCTGGCGGACATTCGTGTCTATGTTGCACGAGCGGATATCCAAAACGACCGAATCCGAAGAAATGCTTCCCTCTTACGAGACGTTCGATGAAGCATTACTCGATGCCCGACTGCCCAGAGCGGCAATCGTCAATGGAACCGTTTCAGGTATCGACCTGCATATCGGATCATCTGAGATCGACGCTGAACAAGCTATCACGATACCCATCAAATACTCGAAAGCTACCATGAAAGCTCGTCCGCCAACGCTGAGTAAGGCATGGAAACCGGCCATGGATCTCCAAGCGCCTACGAAGGGGTTCCAAGCCTCCCAAAGTCAAGGAGGTCAGGGTTCGTCGAGCCAGCTGATGTCGAGCCTCATCAATCAATCTCAATCGCAGAATGCACGCGGTGAACCGCCCAATCCAGGTGATCTCGCAGCGATGATCTCTGCTGAAGTCAAGCATCATTCCACCTATGTCGTGAAAAAGGTCGAACCGCCTACGCCTGGTGCTACACAATCGGCAAGTCAAGCCTTGGGAAGCCAGGGTTTAGTAGGCGACTATCTGGATCAATACAATGCGACGCAGACGCAAGCTGGCGACGAGCAAGAAGAGGCCGAAGAAGAGTATGTGGATAAAGAAGATCTGGTAAAAGCATGGAGATTTGGGTCCACTTGGGTGCCAATGGAGGCGGACACATTTGAGCCATTAGACACGCAGAAGGGAGTGGAAATTCTGGGATTCTTCCCAAAAGATGCTGTAAGTGGAGGCGTGCGCATGTCCCGTTGCTGTGTCCAGCTGCTATCGAGACTAATGGAACGGTGACAAACATCTCCAGATCAAACGGCACCTGCTCATGGGCGAAGTACGTTTCGTGTGGCCTGATCTCACTTCTCCCAAGGCTCAGATTCAGTTCTCGTCGTTGGTGGAGGGAATGGAGCTTCGGGGTATGTGTGCGGTCGTGCGTTGGGTCCTAAAAGATCGTGCCGAACCCACAATCGGGCTGTGTTTGCCAGCGATGGACTTCCCTGGTGAAGGGAAGAGGCTTGATTTCATGTACTGGGTCAAGGTGAGCTGCCTTGTAGCGAAGTGACTCTGACGGAAGCTTACCGTGGAGTCGTAAAGCTGCCTTTCGCCGAAGACGAACACAATTTCTGGTTCCCTTCCTTGACGAAATACAAGACAGCCACCGGCAAAGTCATTACGGAGCACCCTCTTCTACCGACCGAGGAGCAGTGTGATTTGATGGACGAGCTGGTCGAAGCCATGGACCTGGATGAATATGCGAAGGAGCAGGCGAAGAGAGAAAAGGCTGAAGCCGGCGAAGATGAGGAGGATGAAGAAGAGTAAGTTTTCTTGCACTTGGTGCTCGAAACGAAGCAGAAGCTTATGCCCTTCTCCGATCAGCGAGGAAGAAGCGCCCCGATGGTTCGACCCTCAACGATCGTATAATCCCGTCATCCATAGGATCAAGGAAGCCATCTTCCATGCCTCGCTCACTGCTGATCTCGATGCGAACCCACTTGGTCCCCCTCATCCAGAACTGGTCAAATACTTCAACACCCCTGAGGAGATCGGCGAGAAAGTGGAAGACCTCACACAACGTCTAAAGGAGAAGCTGGATATTAAGAAAGTACCTATTAGGACCCGAAAGAAGGTCACCAAGGAGGGCTTGAGGGACGACGAGGGATAGTAAGTGTGCTTACAAGGCTATTCTTTTCAGCGGGTATACACTTATTGTTTTGTTTTTTTCAGCATCGACATCGACGAGCTTTTCGACGGGACGCCGGAACCGACAGGCGTCAAAGCGGAACCGGCCTCCCAGACCATCAAAAGCGTAAAAGCTGAACCTCCTTCGCCTGCCAAGCCCAAAAGCCGGCCTAACGCACCTCGATTCATTGAATCGGACGACGAAGATCTCACACCTGCGCCGCCTACTGCTGAAGAGTCGCATCCTGGGAAGACATCATCGACGCGACCAAAACCCAAACCTGGTCGATTGATATCCAACGAGCAGCCTCTCGAAGATTTCAGACGAGTGATAGCTGGCGAAGGCGATGTCTTCCGCAAGGCCATCCAAGATCTTGGATTGGTCGTGCAGGAAAACATTGACGCTAGTTTTTCATGGCAGGCTTATCCGCTCGCAATCGATTGTTTGAAAGAGATGAGAGAGACAGCTTTGGGCTATGAAGAGACCGAGACATACAACGACTTTGTGAATCAATTGGAGAAAGGGGTCAAGAAGGGTAAACATAAAGATTTCTGGAAGAGTGAGTCGTCCGTCGATCAACTCGATGATACAGGTTGCTCTATCAAGCTGTCTATTCGCTATACGATATACGACGAAGCCGGATTTTCCGCTGATGTTGCTACAGAGTTCGAAGCAGAAGGCCAGAACGTCGCTAAGATAACGGATGAGGAGGCAGCCGAGGCACTGAATAACCAGGAGTACGAGGATGATCAATAATCCAGCGCCTTGGAACGAACGTAGAGGGGTCTGAGTCTCTGCGTGCAGGTCATGTGTGCCTGTCATGTCTTTGGCGAGAGGAAGGGGAAGAAGCAGTGGGATTGCAGAAGATTCAAAGTCGATACTTGTATTATCATCTGTTGTACATATGAATTCCCTCCTGGCGAGTTCTTCGCGGTTGGCGTCGAACAGCGGCCACCTCCGTTCGGCGTCTTGGGCAAACTGTAGTGCCACGTCACGACTTTGTTGTAGCGAGTGAAGTCACTGCTACGCGTCGGTCCACCCAAGCCAAGGCAAAGGCAAGGCAGGAATGTCATGCCGGCTAAGTCTTCCTCTTGCACGAAGACAACCTATCTCCTGATACCCAAGAGGGCAGCCCGAAAGCAAGAGTCGATCGCCAGCGGACACCGGTCTGCTCACAAAAGCTACCCTCACATACTGCATCATGAGAGTCAGAGGTCGAGGTACTGCTGCTACCGCTTCGGTGGTCGCGGCTCTTCTCTCGGCACTTCTGCCATTTGTTGCAGGAGCGAATCCGGGTAGAGGTACAGACACGCCGCCTGTTAGTATATCGCTGGAGACGGCTTGGGATGCTCCGCCGCTCATCCTTGAGATATTGTGAGTGGTCGTATCATCGTGTCACTGCTGCCACTCAAATAACACATTCACCTTCCATTACCCGTGTCTACTTGTTTTCTCTCGGAGGGTTAGTCATTGAAGCGGAACTGTCTGTACCATTCGAGCGAGCTAGCTAATCATTTTATCCACACATCCGGTTTATATCAATCTCACTATTCTTAGAGAAACGGTTTACGATGAATCTCCTTCCTCCTACTTCCCTCTTCTTCACCTCCTCTCTTCCCTCCCCTCCACTGACTCGACCTCCCCAGAGGACCTCCTATCCTCCACGCTCGACCTGATATCTTCCTACAATCTCTTACCAGGTCCTTCATCATTATCGACGTTCAACCTGGCTCTATCGTTGCATACAGCAGTACCAAAGATCCAGGCTGAGTACTCCTGGTATGAGGATACTTTCAGAGATGTTGTAAGTGGGGGTCAGGAAGTGAAGCTTGGGGTGGTCGGCTGTCAAGGATGGGTGGAGTGGAGGGGGAAGGGGTTCTGTGATGTTGAAGAGCTCAGGAAGGACATGGAGATGAGCATCGAGGATGGCCAGCACTCGTGAGTGATATTTCGTCCTTCTGCCTTGTGGTTATGTTCCGTCTCACGGGATGGAAACATCGGGACTTTGAAGCACGTCGGGGTCCGTCGTCATGAATCACCGTAGTGCAGAGAGAGAAATGCTGACCTCTGAGCTGTTACCGTTACAGCGACGCCCAGCCTATCTCCTTACCATTTGACCATGTATCATATTCGTCTTCAACGAACCCCCGTTCACCCCAAGCGATCTTGTACTACACCCCTTCTTCACCTACCGCATCTGCCCTTCTGAACTATTTGGGCCAACATGCGTCCGCCTACCCCGAATTCAGCTACATAATCCGATATCTGCCTCCCCCTCAGCTTTCTGAAGGTCAGCGAGAGTCAGCTAAAAAGACGCCTTTGAACGGTTGGGGCGTGGAGCTGGCGCTCAAGAAGACGGACTATCTCGTTGTCGATGATAGAGCGACAACCTCTTCTTCTTCTTCGTCGTCGAATGACGGGGAAGCTCAGAAGGTGATGATGGCCGACGGGAATAAGAATGTGTCGAGCGTTTTTAGGGATGTATTGGGTCATGATCCCTGGTCTGATCTGGCCACGCCTCTTACCAATACAGAAGTGAAAGGTGAGTCGAGCAGGTGGGATTTGTACCTGCTTCTGCCTTGTAAATCCAGACCCTCCGCTTACCGGCGGAGAAGGTCAGCGCAGAAATGAAGCTGACGATCGATCTTCCACGATGAACTCTGCCTGATCATATGTCATGTTATAGACCTCGGCCTAAAAGCAGCTACTCTCATCATGTCCTCAGACGACCCGCTCGAAGCCCTCAACCACCTCTCGCAAGATTTCCCTAAATACTCGGCAGCCCTAGCAAGACAAGTTGAAGTGCCCGATGATATCAGAGCAAAAGGACGGACGATATGGCAGAGGGGTAAAGGGGAAGCAGGTATCTGGATCAACGGGAAAGCTATGCCCGAGCTGAATGGGTATTCGTGAGTTCACCATCGGCGCTCTGTAGATCGCCTCATAGAGCCTCAGAACCAAATCCCTACTCAACTCATATATCATCAAAGGGCTGTCGCCCCGGGTCATGCCAATCCTTCGGTATATCCCGTGCACTCGTCCTCATGCTGATGTCCGACCTTCTCTCCCGCTCACAGCCTGCTCAAGACCCTTCGGTCTGAGCGAGACCTCGTCCTGTCCCTTACCTCCCTTGGCCTGACCCCAAAACAAGCTATAGACCTCATCTCGGATCCCGTCATCGGGGAAGCACAGGTTGAAGATGCTCCCGGGGAAGGTGTACTGGATGCCAGTGATCGGATCGACGGTGGGGATGTCATTGTATACTGGAATGACATCGAGAAGGACAAGAGGTGAGCTGGCGGTTGGGGAGCGCCGTTATGACGAAGCGAAGCTTACTTCAGGTGGTGATGTAGGTACAAGAACTGGCCTGATCTTGTCACTGGCGTGAGTCCACCTTGTCCCCGACCGAACTATCCTCAGCCTCAGGTCACTGACCCCTCGCTCTTCACAGTACATGCGACAACTATACCCAGGCCAGTTCCACACTATCCGTCGAAACACCTGGAACCTCGTGTTTGTCCTCGATTTGGCTCAAGTCCCATCGCTCGAGATCATATCTTCTGCTATCAGCCCGATGATCCAACGTGGTCTACCAATCAGATTTGGTATCGTACCTATGTTCGAACCTGGAAAAAATGATATATGTGAGCTACCAGTTTGTTATCTCTCGCGGCTAGAAAATCGATGATGGAAACCGTCGCTCATGTCGCTCTCATTGCAGCCGCCCAAATGGCCAAAGTCTTCCACTACGTTGTCAAGAGCTTCGGTCGAGGCTCAACACGTGACTTCTTGTCTGCGGTATGCTTCTTCCTGTCTCTCCTCAACAAGTCAACAGCTGATAATCTTTGTTCATATGCATCATCAGCTCGTATCGGTCACGCCAAGTTCGCACGCCGCGCCTGGCACAGTGTCCCTCGACTCGGTCAAGAAAGCGTATGACCTACTAGCATCGGAGTCCACCAAGGCAGCCCTCCCGTTCGAAGAGCTGCTTTCTAGCGAGCTATTTGATGCTCACCTCGAGAAGACAGAGAGCTACATGAACAGGTTGCTTGCTACCAAGGAAGAGAGCCCAGTTGGACATCTTTTCGTCAACGGGAAGCACACCGTTATGGGGCCAGTGAGTCTTTTATCGTCAATGCATAGCCATGTCTTAGTAGTCCAATCAAAGCTCGAGTTGACCGACATGATTTTTAGCATTGGACTGCGGTAGTTCAATCGGAAATGGCTTCGCAGCTTGCTCATCTCCAAAGCCAGGTAGGCTGAAAACCCTGGCGATACTAGCTGGCAGAGTAGATATAGCTGACGAATACGACCTTCGCAGCTTATGTTGGGTGATCAACCCGAGAACCTCGACACATACTTCTACGACCTACCTTCCACTGCTACAAGGAGGAACAGATTGATCAACCCTGGCCAAGGCGACTCGAAACTCAGGGTGTTCAACCTTGTCAGCCTATTTGAGGGCGATGTCACCAAGCGTCTGACTGAAGACTTCGTCTACCCAGGTAAGCTGTCATATAAGGGCCGGTGGACATAGCTGACTATGATCGTCAGTGGGCGACAGGGGGACGCCTATCACCACGTGGGTCGTCGGTGACCTGGACACTGATGAAGGGAGGAGGGTGGTTGAAGATGCATTGAAGCATCTCCAGGTGAGAACAATCTCGACACTGTACATGATATTATCTGACCAGGATGAGGTGCAGACACCCAAATGCTCCTTGCGACTCGGCTTCGTGCACGTGCCTTCCAGTGACTCGACAACTCCTCGGCCGGGATACAAGCTGTCCACCGCGCTTTACCAGCTACAAGCTCAATCCTTGCTTTCGACGATCACTCCTGGTCAACTACTGGAACTGCTAGGCGACATCCAGGAAAACAACGAACATCTGGCCAAATGTGGCGCGCCTTCGGATGCCGAGCTCGAAGAAGGCCTGTCTGCTGACTCCATCATCGAAGATAACGACGCTCACAAGGTTGAGCAGATCATCAACGAGGACGGTTCGAAGCAAACTTGCTTCACGGTCAAGTTCAAGCTGACCGATGAGCAGAAAGAGCGGTATTACGAAGGGAAGCCCCTTCAGGCTGCTACCCTGGGAAGCACCTCTGTCCAGAATGTTGCAGCTGCGGCGGAATTCTGGAAGATAGGAAGTGCTATCGCGGAGCAATTGCAGCTGAGAGATGGAAAGCCTCATCTTCTGTTGAACGGTCGGGTGAGTCCAATCGCAGTCTCTACGCACGTCTCTGGTCGGGATTAGGGATGCCAATGGAAGAAGTTGCTGACAATAGCGATTGTAGCTCGTGGGCCCGATCACCCGTCAAAATTTTATTCTGGAAGACTTCGACGCTCTGGAAGTCTACGAGCATCGGAAGCGAGTCAAGCCTGTGATCGATCTCTTGAAGACGATGTACGATGATATCTCTGTCTTCGACCGGTACGTTAACTCGATATCAATACTTGTCATTTATAGGTGGAATGAAGAAGGACTGACTGGTCATCTCACTCGTTAGACCTACTCTGGCCCATCTGATCTCGATGACTTCCTCCGTGGTCGCGGCTGCGTACAAGTCTGCAGAAGCCGAGGGTATTTTCACCATCACCCAGAGCTCAAGGGATAGATATTACAAGAAGCTGGATGACGGACTCATGTAAGCCTATTCCGCTGATCCAATGACCGATCGCCTCATGCCCAGCTGACGATGGGCGCTCTAGGTCGTTTACCATCGGTAATCCGGAGACGGCTATTCTGGAAGTTGCGGCTGTCGTTGACCCTATATCCGAGCAAGCTCAGCGATGGTCCACCCTCTTACAAGTGAGCTTGCCCTGTAACTGTCACATTCAGCAAATGCGATGACTGATACCCCTGCAGACCTTGGCAGAAATGGAAAATGTAGCTGTATGGGTGTACTTGGAGCCGACGCCTATGCTGGAAGAGGTGATTTAGCTGAATTGCAGCCGAATGGAAGTAGCATCGTTCAGGCATCTAGCTAACATTTGGTATGAGCAGGTCAAGCTCAAGAGATTCTATCGATCCTCGCTGCCAGCTCAGCTCACTTTCGACGTTGACGGGTACGTGGTGACTATATCCTGATATGACGTCCGCGTCGTTGATAAAAGAGGCGCTGATTGTTGTCTGGCAGAGACGTGATCGCGCCCGGCGTGACATTCGCCCATCTCCCAAGTACCCCCATCTTCACCCTCGGACTTGATGCGCCGTCATCCTGGATTGTCAGCCCCAGGACATCGCCTTACGATCTCGACAATCTCGTCCTATCCCATGTCCATGAGCCTGTACATATCTCTTTCCAGCTCAAGCAGCTCCTAATTGAGGGTCACGCTCGAGAAGGTACCAATGCCCCACCCAGAGGCTTGCAGCTCCAACTCACGAAAAATGGTCTGGAAGTCGCATCCGATACCCAAGTTATGGCCAACCTAGGCTACCTGCAATTCAAGGCCACTCCCGGAGTGTATGATCTCTCAATCCGTCCTGGCAGAGGTACCGCAGTATACGATCTCGAAAGCGTGGGCAACGAAGGCTGGGACAGCAAGAGCGTGAACGAGACTGGTACGGGTGTGATTCTAGACTCGTTCGAAGGCGTGACGATCTTGCCTAGGTTTAGCAGGAAGCTAGGTATGGAACGAGCGGACGTCTTGCAAGAAGAAGAGCAGGCCAAGCAGCCGGAGTCCTTCGCCGGAGCTGTCTTTTTCAAGTCAGTAAAGTTGTCAGCTATGTTCACCAGGTCAGGGCAAGGTTATCAATCTGACATGTGCAATCGGAACAGAATGAAAGAGATGGTTGGCCTCTCGACCGAAGTGCTTTCGACAAAGCCTAAGACTAGACATGCCGATATCAACATCTTCACAGTCGCTTCAGGACTCTTGTACGAGGTAAGCTGGACCCTGACCCCATGTTATTAGACGATTATTAGAAGGCTTACGCTGTATTGTGTTTTACCGGCCAAAGCGATTCGCCTCAATCATGATCCTCAGCGTGATGAAACATACGAAGAGCAGCGTAAAATTCTGGTTCATCGTGAGTCGAGGCTCACTCGGTTCCGTATAAGCCGGTAGCTTACAAGAATTGACTGTGTGTATCGGATATGCAGGAAAACTTCCTCTCACCTACGTTTATCGTGAGTTTCAATGCCATTTCATCTCGCTTGCGCAATCGATACAACACGCAGCTTCTAACGGATGACTGATTCGAATCGTTCCTTGCCCTGGTGTAGGAATTCATCCCTAGGCTTGCTGAAGAGTATGGCTTCCAGTACGAATTTGTGACTTACAAATGGCCACACTGGCTTCGGGCTCAAACGGAGAAGCAGCGTATCATCTGGGCGTGAGTGAAACAATCGGTGATCCAATTGAACCTTGAACCCACTGCTGTATGATAAATACGGTCAAGCATCGGATGACGACAATGGCTAACTCCGATGTCTGTACGATCTGATGATCAGGTACAAGATCCTCTTCCTGGATGTCCTTTTCCCAATGGACCTGGACAAAGTCATCTTTGTCGACGCGGATCAGATCGTCCGGACCGATATGAAGGAGCTCGTAGATGTCGATCTACATGGTCGAGTTTACGGGTATCCACCCATGGGAAACAGTAGGGAGGAGATGGAAGGATTCAGATTTTGGAAATCGGGTTATTGGAAGGAAGCGTTGAGAGGTCGACCGTACCACATCAGGTCAGCTGTCTCTTTATTCGAACCTTCGATGAGATTTCAGCTGATGGATTTTGCTTCTCCGTCTGCAGTGCGCTCTACGTAGTGGATCTCAAGCGATTCCGACAGCTAGCCACGGGAGTGAGTAGTTGCTATCTCTAGCCCAAGGCTAATCCTGGGGATATGTTGCTGAATTCAATCCTGTACCTGTCATCCAGGATCGACTTAGAGGACAATACCATGCACTGTCAGCAGACCCCAACTCGCTCGCTAATTTGGACCAAGACTTGCCCAACTCCATGCAAGATACCATTCCTATCTGGACACTGGAACAGGATTGGCTGTGGTGTCAGACTTGGTGCAGCGATGAAAGCCTGGCTACTGCCAAGACGAGTGAGTTGGGGGTCCCCTCTACATCTTTCAGAATCTATCATATCATTTCGCGAGAAGGATCTTACTGATGCGCTAATGTGACTTTAGTCGACTTATGTCAAAACCCTCTTACCGTAAGTCTTGTTCCGTTGACCGTTGAGCATCACCTATTACAAGGCAGGATCCAGACTAATCATTGCTTTCACGCTGTTCGCCATGCACAGAAAGAGCCCAAGCTTGTCAGAGCGCGCCAGATCCCAGAGTGGGATACCTACGACCAAGAGATCTCAGCTTTCGCAGCCCGACTATCGGACCGACAAGGCGGAGCCGGAGCTGGAGCGCTGGCTGTTAGCGTGGACGATCTCGCCTCGGAGGCTGGTGCGAGCGTTGCGAAGTCAGGTGATCAGGAGCAGAACAAGGACGAGATCGCGGACAAGGGTGATATTGAGGATGACCAAGGGCTAGGGATTAGTTCAGAAACTCAGACTCGGGACGAAGGCCTTGTGGAGGAACTGCTAGAGGAATCGCGGAGGATTGATGATGAACTGTAGAGCAGAAATGCCCTGGACGAACACTTGAACAGTATTGACTGAATGCGTATGCAGATACAATACAAACTGTCGTCGCCGTACGTTTTGTTTCTTGGCGACAGGCATCGGTCGTCGCTGCATATGCACCCTGTCTTGCTCTTTGGCAGTAAATCAGTATCAGACCAAAGCTTAAGGGGGATGTTAGCGCTCGGCCTACTCCGCCGGAGACGGAGACGGAAACGCGCCGCGAAGCAGCTGCTGCTGCAGCAGAAATATTGTAAATATTGTTGATTAGCCTGGAAATCAATGCTTGCTTCCAACCATTGATCAGCAGAGCAGGAAGGAGCGAGAACCACGACATTCAAGCAGACGATACGACGCGGAGTTTCGGGGGAGGAGAAAGATCAATAATGGCGACAATAGCACTACGGGCTGAAATCGTCGCTTCGAGGTCCCTCTGTGGTCGTGCTCTTGAGAGAGCTGCCGCTTCTGCTGCTGGGCCATCAAGTTTGCGTTATCGTTCGCCTAGGCGTGGGACACAGACGTGTGAAAGGACACTTGCGTCTTCTGCTGTCAGCTTTTCGAGCGCTGGTAGTGGAGCTGGTGCTGCTGCAGGTGAGTCTGCTTATTTGACTTGGCATGTACTGCCTTCCTAGCCTTTTCTTGAAGTCTTGCTTGACATCCTTTCCAGTATGAGTGAGACCTGATCAGATTTTTCCATCTATCCATTATGCTATGTGCATCGTAGGATCTAAGTCTAAATCTATTCAGACGGGCAGCTCTGCACCCCTATTCAAACCTCGAGCGAATTCAAATCCGCCTGAATCTTCGCACCAGCGTTCCTCTCCGTCTTCACTACCCACAGGACCCGGTTTGACCCCATTACAAAATGACCCTCAGTGGCCATGGCGTCCTATCCCCATCACCAAATTCGAGAAACGTTTCAGCAAGTCACGCATGCCACCGGATCCAGCCTCTTCGGAGGGCCAAAGGCCGACAGCGACAGAGTACCGGATCATCTTCTCTCGACCGTTGCCCTCTTCGCCGTGGAAGAGGATCCTGCTGGCTACTGGGTTGACGTGGTTGGGCTGCGTGTGGTTCGTCATTCCTGATAAGCCGAGAGTGGAAGGACTGGAAGATGAAGATGTTGGATATGGCAGGTGAGTTGAGTCCAGTCGGATTCGCTTGTAAGGCCGTAAGGCTGCTCGAATCCCCCATCCCTAAACATTGATATGCCTCTACTGTACATACTGCCTTTCACTCGTCACTCGTCCCTTCCACGCACGCACGAGCGTCAGGCAGTCCGAGCACGATTCCGTCTCGTCTTATCTCATTTCGTCCTGTCTCGTCTCTGCCCTCAATCGCACTCTCTCAAGCAGGCATTATATCGGCTTCGAAAATCAGGTCCCGTTTGCTCAAACACATCACGCCGATAACTGACTCACCTGCATGTCTTGGTCTTTGTTTCTTCCTCCCCTCGCTCGCTCGCTTCACTCACGCAGATACATCGCGGGAACGACCGCCAATTTCTTATTGGACCAAGTCCCCTTTATCGCACTCGCCGGCGCCGTCTTATCGCTCAACAAGACCCTGCGACTACTGCGCGTTGTCACTCGCTTAGAACAAGTCCAAGCTCCTGCTCAAGCTCAGGCGCATCCTTCTCCAAGCACTGCCGCTCTCCAAGGAGGAGGTAGTACCGGTAGTAGTGCCATTGCTGGTGGGAGTGCTGGTAACAGCAGAGTATGGGTGAAGATGTGGACCGGTCGATCAGCTTTGGATGGGCTGGTACCTTCAAAGAAGGAGTATAGGGACATCGAGGTTGCTGACGTCGGGCTGAGCGGCGTACGATCTGGTGAGTGTCGTGGAGTATCATACCGCAGGATAGCACTTTCCTCCTTCTCCTTCAGAGAGTTCTACTTGCCTCCCGCAGGTCTTTGTGACTCTCCTCTCTAGGAGACCTTGCCTTTGTGTGCTTTCGCGGACTGCATGAGCCTTGATGAGAAATCCGGCTGACCAATCCTGCTGATATTTTCCTTGCGCCCTTATATCCTTCATTCCTCGGCTCGTCCCATCTAATCCAATACTTATCAACCACCTTCGCCCCCAAGCCCAAGGACCAGTCCTAGACCTCAAGATCTCTCCCTCTCCCTCAAATCCCACATCATCACAATCATTAAAGGTTTCATCGAGCAGCCGCGATCGTCGACCATACTGGATGGATCTCCGAGACTCGCCCAAAGATGCTCTAGACGCCGAGAAGAGCGGCAAGGATTATGTGGTCTCGCTCAACAGACTACAGCAGGTCTTTGGGAAGGTAGACTTTGGCAATTGATAGTCTCCACGTCTTCTGTACGAAAGATGAGTGGGACACCTGTCAACACAACAGCTACTGTTGCTGCTACCGCTTAAATGCAAAGCGATACATCTGCTCAGAAATAAGCTCATATGTGTAGACATACCCATAGACATGGACGTCCTAATTGATACCTGTGTCTCTCGTGCAAACCTCGTGCGGAATATGGGTTATCGTTGGGCTCCGCCTAGGTGTGGTGACACGTTCTCTGACCGGCGGATTCGCTCCCCATGGCCTCGCTTGTGCACGGCCGTATTGCTGCATCATGCGAGCGCCGTGTGTGGCTACTCAGACTTGGTCATACTGCGACGACTGCTCTGCACTTCATTCTCTCGGAGCATCGTCATGCTTGTTACAGCATACCTTAGCTGGGCGACGGTGGCATGCTGCTCTGAACCGAACCCCCCCCGGTTTCAAGTTTCGGAAATTTTGATCCCGTCCAACCCTCGGTTTCTTTGTCCCGGTTGGTCGCGATAGGGAAGTGGTGAAGTTGTCATTTCCCAATCTGACTCTCAGTGGTCTTTGTTGCGGTCATCAGCATAAATCGCTCATAGCGAACCCGTGGACCGACTACCATGGAACGATCAGCTACATTTGCTCTGCGGGCAGCGCGAGAATACGTTGCCTCGTCCTCCTCGTCTTCGTCTGCCATCACGCTTCCTCTGCCGCCGGCGACGCGATCGTTTCGACCCCGTCCGCATTCCGTAATCTCGCAAAGGTCTTTCAAACCCCCAGTGGAACACATACGACTGTATTCTTCTATCTCTCGTGAGACCATTCACTCACCCTCTACTGTACGGCAGCCTTCCCCTGCCGCTCGTCCCAATCCCAATGCCAGATCTTCCGCTCCTATCGTACCCCTCAAAGCTGCATGGCCATGGCACGAGTCTGCCTCCCAATCGACCCCAGAGACTCAGGTTCTCCAACGGACATTGTTCGCCAGACCGTCAGATCTTAGTCCGCCATTACTGTTGTTCGCAGCTGGAGTCTGGGGGATATTCGCCATCGCTTGGTATGCCCTACCGGAACCCAGGAAGAGGGAACCCACGGATGAGGAGATGGTCGCAATTGATGCTAGAAACAAGGATGTGCAGGATTCGTGAGTAGACCTATTTCCTTTCTTCTTTTCCAGTGTCCTCTTATGTGTATGCTCTTCCGGTCTGGTTATTGCTAGCGCCGAAAGAGAGCTCAACTGGCTGCCTGGCTTCCTGAGCCGTCTCACGAACCACTTTGCGTCCGCCCAATTTCTTGCAATATGCGGTGACTGGTCGAGCTGACTCTGTCTGGCTCGCTTTGGTACACTCCCGCACCGTCGTACATGCCGCAGCAACATCGCCTCAAGGATGAGCATGAACTTCTCGGCGACGGTATTCAGCTACGCCCAACCCTTGATTTTCGGCGGCGTTTCCGTCATCCTCACTTCATTGATCATTGGAGCCAGTAGGATAGCCACGAAGATCACCATGGTCCAGGTCCGACCTCGCTCGGCCGGATCAGCCGCGGGACAAGGACAGATGGGGCAAGTCAAGACGTATCTGAGGTTGAGGAATGTGGGTCATGAGATGATTCCTGGAAGCAAGAGGACGAGAAAGATCGATATTCAGAACTGCAGACTGTTTATCCCTAATCTGAGTAAGTGGCTCGCGGGAGTGTTCTCGACCACCGATTGTCTCCTGTACTCGCTGGAGCTAGCACAAACAAATCCATTCACAGACGACCGGCTATTCTCTCATTCCTTCTATCTTTGTCCAGCACTCGGCGACGATGGGCGAAGCTGACCACTGTCGTATGTACGCTCCATTATGTCCCTCACGCAGAAAACGCCAGTACGGTCCGACTAAAAATCGTTAATTCCGACGGTAGCGAGCGAAAATGGTCATTGGACCGATTCCCTTACAGCCTCGATATGCGGGATATCAAGGATCTCGACAAGTTGGATAAGGAGGTCGTGCAGTCTTTCAACAGGCTCGAACATGTCTTTGGACCGATCGTCAAGGCACCTGTGGTTTGATAATTGATCGGTCGGTTGATCAACTGAGCAGATGGCGACTTGAGTCAGCAAGGAGGCGAAGAGAAGTGTGGGCATTATATTCATCCATCGTCGGCGGAAGTTTGACTGGACTGTCAGTCGGTTCGATACTTGCGACGAATGACAAACGAAATCCCGAACCAGCTAACGATCATCGTTCAACAAATCGTCCAAAGCATTACACTATAGTCTACATCACTGAGCACTGCACTTGGCACATAACACATGCATGAGCAGTCTGCGCCTTATTGTTGCAGGGAGAGCTTTCTCGCGGTCGGTTGGTCGTGTTGCTACCACCTGCCATTCTTGAAACAATCTTCGCTGCGCGCGTGTCTCACTAGTGACAGTATTTGTTGTGTGCGCCCGAGTGAGATCCACACAAGCCTTCCTTTGAGCCCTAACCACACACACACGCACCACCACTGACTTCCTTATAGAGCGTGCTACATACATCCCTTCCCCGACTATCCATTCATTCTTATTCATTCCACTGACATTCTTCTCTTTCTCTCAATCTCATATCTCGTGCAAAACAAAAACCTCAGCACCCGGGATTCCCAGGTGGTCCCCCACCCTGGTACTAACCGAGCGATACACATGTTAAAACTTCGCAGAGCGGACGGGATGCGGTGGTTTATGTGTTCTATGGCCGAGGATGTTTATCAGGCGTTCTGTCTAAATATAAACGTTGAGAGGGTGTCTCAACGTTACCAGGAAGAACACATACTGCATCCCGTCCGCTCTGCGCATGAATCCGACTGAATCTTTGGTGTAGCAGAGCAGAGGCAATGATATGGTCGAGGAATAGCTGATAGCTGCAGCGGCGGCGGTCGTCATGGGTTTGATTAGACTTATGAAGGTCTGCGGTCGGTCTCACGGGGCCGCTGCGCTGGACATCTGCTTATCTCTGGCAGCTGAATTGATGCCATAGATGCCTGTCACGGTAATATACCTCATTGCGCCTCTGCCTGACCGGTGAGATCTCATTTTCAAAAGCACCATGTCGGCCAGTACGACCTGCTGCCAGCGGTGCCGTCCTCTACGGAGGGCCAGACATGTGCTGCGGTGTTTGTCGTGTGGTTTTGAGACACCTACAGAACTTCATCTCGACCTGCCACACTACGCAACGCTCACGCCCGAGCCAATCCTCAGTCTCAGTCCCCCATGGATGCGCTTCATAAGCTCTCTCAGCTGGGTTCAATGGCTGCATTGCATGCTCATACTATATACTGGCAACGTACTTGATGCAAGGCCTCCGTTTCAATCGTAAGGGGTGACCCGAACCAGGAGTCACCCGTCATCCGTCTCCGACCCAGACGGTGTGTGCGCAATACTACATGGTAGATACTGTACAACTAATTACTGAATTGATATCCAACGTTGTCGCGCTTTGAATATAAGAGGAATGTATTGCAGATGAGGAGTCGTGGGAAAGCATTCTCGGTATCAGACTCCTCGTTCCAGGATCGCGTAACCCACTCTCCCATCCGGGACTGAAGAGTCAGTCGTGTCTCGGACTCAGGCGGAGAACATATGCAATGACAAGTCCAAGTTTGTCAATTCCCGATCTGACCTGAGTTGAGTGGGAGGTGGCACCGTACCTGGTTTGGATCGATATTCGAGCATTTCCAAGTCTGCAAGGGACAGAGGTTGATGAAATTCGACATTGGTACTGGACCCGCTCCGTCCAGCAGATTCAAGCATTGGTCTGTATGGGGCGCGGCGCACAACAGGTCCCAGCCCTCTTTATCAGCATTGTGTACGGGTACCTCGCTCACGGCTGCTCACTGCTAAAAGCTGAAGATGCGATTGTGCAGTGTAAAGTTGCGCATGACGGGGACATAGCAGTCGCTACTCACCTCCCTCGCCACCAGTGACCCGCAGCATCTTGCCATTCCAGTGCCACTCCTGACCCTTCCTCTTCTCATCACAGATCTCAACTCGGATGCCCATCCCATCACTGAACAACTCCTCTTCTCCTTCGGTGACGTTAGAGCTAGTACTCGTCTTGGAGCGCGTCTTCACCCTAACGCCCGTTTCCAGGCACAGACCTGCTTTGGCGCCGGTGAGCTTGACCCTGCCTGCGGTGTCGATAGGAGGTAAGGTCCATTGAAGGGCGGTCTGCGAAGTCGTGATCTCTTTAGGGCCCGATCGATCGCCTTTACCAGAGCAGTATGTACTGTGATAGGCAAAGTCAACCGTTTGAGGGATGTCAGCGGGACGGTCAGGGAAATTGGTCTCTCTTAACCTGCTGCACTGTATGTAGCGTCTCTTCACGTTTTGTGCTTCAACATCGATCGGGGGAGAGACAGTACGAGCAAGAGGTCGAGACTCACAGAGCTACCCCGTGGCCAGAATGCGGCTCGTCTCCACTTGCCACCGAAACGCAGATATCGTCCCGCTTTCGCGCTGAAGTAATGGACGATGGGCAAATGAAGCGTTAGTACAAGCAGTTCAACCATGTCGGACGGGCATGTGACATATCCATCCGGGCGGTCGATCCCACAGCGCCTTGGCGGAGACCCACACTGTAAACGAGCGACTCACGGTGAATGTATCCGTTCCCTGTACCTTTGTCCATCACAGGCAGATTCTCGAGTCTTTGAGGCTGGGTGGTATTCCTCATGATCCAGACTACAGTGTATCCGGCCAGGCTTGTCAGCGCTCACTTCGTGATCCCATCTCCGCAACGATCTCGCACATAGCGGACTGAGGTCGTGCCATGACACGATGAAGCGACGTGAGTTGTCCCACTTACTCTGATTGGTGTTTTCGGGTTGGCAGTCATACATCTGCGGACCGTCTTTGCCCATATCAAGGCATTGTGTCCCTCCCGATGTAGCGATTCGGTTGTCGGTATTCCAGAGCCAGCTGCGACAGACCAAGGCCGCGGGTAAGCTATGTCCGCCGCATTTCCCCAAAGGACGCGTGAACCGCACAACCTTCCCAGTCCTAGCGTGTCATATATATCGTCATGCAATTGCGATCATCATACTTGGCTCAAAGCACACTCACAGTGTTTTCGATCCGTCCAGCGGATCGGTAATCTACATATAAGGGGATGGGAGTCAGTTCACAACAGTCGCTTTGGCGGAATTGGCATTCAAGCAGGGCCATCGGTACCAGCACAGACCACCCTTTCTGGAGATCGACAGGACGCGAACTCGCCTTCATTCTGTCTCCGTTAACGCCATCACCATCAGGCTGCATCGCCAGCCCAAGCGTGGAAAGCCCAAACAACCCAGCAGAATACGGTACGTGCCAAGTCCTTACTCGGGGATCATCACAATCCAGTGTGATGAGCTTGTCGCCGTTTTTCGTATCGTAGCCCAGTGAAGGGGTGAGGCATTGGTTGTTCTTGAATGAGACTACGTACAGGCCGATCGTGGGGACTTGTTCGCTGGCTTGAGAGTTTGCGTCCACAGGGGCGCTTCGACTCCAGAGAGAGGAGAGACCTGGCAGTGGATGGGCGGAGGCGGGAAGGACTGAAGTGGATGTGAGGGCTGAGAAGGTCAGCAAGAGCGTCGGGGTCGATGCGACGAGCCACATGTTCGATGTTGGTGCGGCAGACCGCGGGCGAAAGCAGAGCAAGGAGAAACCTATTGTAAGGCCAAGCGTAACAGCTGCCACACTCGCAAAGATGCGGTGCGGGTGAGTAAAGACCGTGAGTACCGGGAGAATGAGGGCGAGGCGAGAGGGCTGTAGAACGACTATAGGGATGATGTGGTGGGTTCCCGACTAAATCATAGGAGCTATGTTCGATGCACTACAATGGAAACGGGAAAGGGGATAAGAATGTCATCGCATGCAGTAGATATATACCGTATGGATGGATCGAAGCGCCTCTCGCGCCATTAGTAGGACCTGGTATGACGGTGGTCAGAGCCATCCAAAACAAGCTTGATCAAGCCCGCAAAGCTAAACAAAGAGGGAGGGGATGATCAACTTGTTGAGTGAAGATGACAAGTTATTTCCATTGTTCTTGAGACGACAAAAGGTCCTTTGAGTTGGAACATCCTTTGATCAACGACAAACCTTGAGTCAAGATAAAAGGAAGGAACAATGAGCACTGGCGCAGACCCTCATTCATGCTCAGTGCTCAGCTGTTTCATCTTCTATCTTCTATCTTCCTGCTACCCCCTTCCATCGGCGCACTGATCGCTGGTTTCATACCACCATCATGTCACGCAACACGTGTTCGACAAATCCACTCAGTTCCTTTGCTTCCATGCTTCCACAGGGAGGTCAGTCACGTCTCGTGCTCGTTGTATCCCCCAGAATGCATGTGCCCCAAAATAGTACCGACGTGATCGATATAGATACGGGCGTAGATTGATCGCCTGAATGGGCTGGCGCACGGATCGCGTTTGACGCCAGTGATGAGATCGAGGAGGGTTTATAGAAGGCCAGAGTTGAGCTTCAATCCGGCCTTGACGTACGTAGCGAGGAAGCAGACTGTGCGGGTGAATGGTCGGGATTCGAAGGAGAGATGCGGAGCGAAGCAGTTGTGAAGGTCAACATTGTTTGGCCCGTTTCACTATGGCGCATTCCAAAGGACCGCCCGCACTCTGAAAAAGATCTGGTGACTCACAATTGCTAGCCCAGTATACGATGGATCGAAGATACGACTTCTTCTGCGTCGTGACGTTGATGTATAGCCAGACTATCGGTCAGATAGATCGCTGAACATCAGCGCTGCTCGTTCCTTGATCTCTCATCTATTCTTTGAGAGGGTGAAAACTCACTGTAGAGACACCTGAAGACAAAGTAGCCGATGGACATGTTGTTCATCCAAGTTGAAGAGAGCTCAACGGTATTTCCGGCGATCTAAGGGGTAGGCATGCATTGACGGTCCAGAGGTATCAGCGTGGGTTCCAGACAGTCTCCTCAAAAAAGTCGTCCCCTCGATGTTGAAGCGAACACATCCAGCACGGGAGCATACGATACACATTGTGTACTGTACAGTATGCGTACTGTGTGTCGCAAGAGTGAGTCCATATGGGCCAGTCAGCTACTCACTACCGCGCCAATCCAAACAGCTTCATTCTCGAAACAATTTTCATGCGCAGCCTGCCTCCTCTTCACTTTCGCCAGCGTATGCGGCTTCACCTTCCCGCTCTTCTCCATCTCGGCGATCACGTCTCGCGGGTTCACATTGTTTCGGAACCCCAGTCGGATGGAGGCGCCTCGAATAGAGGTGACAAGGGTTTGTAGGTGTACGAGAGGGATCAGGTAGTACGAGTAGTTTGTCATGGTGCGGGGCGAAGAGGTGGGGTATGAACAAGCTGGGCTGGTAACTCTTTGCTTGACGTAGAAATCTAGATGTCGGTAGTTTCAATGTCGGATCGTACTCTGGAAATAAGCGTTTCGATCAGTGCCAAATATCCTATGCTTGTTTTGGTGAGCGAACAAACATGAGCTCTTGCTATAGTCGCACTTCTCGGAAACCAGATTGGGACGATCATACGTACTGCGTACACGCGAGATAACCCGGAAATACCGGGGACCGGCACTCCCCTCCCCCAGAGACGACATCAGTCAGGCACGTTTCTCTTGCATTGCGTTGCGTCCGGCGCCCATGACTATGACGACGCTTTGAATGCGCCGATCTGCATATTATCATATGGTTGTCGCTTGTTTTTGCTTTGGATCAATTGTGCCTCTTCCTGCCCAGCATTGACAGCCAGCTGTCGATCGTCCTTCCCCTCGTTATCCCTGTGCCTGTATATAGACAGATCGTCCTGCTTGCACCCTCACCGATCACTCTGGAATCAGACCCAGCACAGTCGGCCTTATCAACAATCTCAACCAACCCGAGCTAAAAATCGAAAACGCCGTGTTGCAGCTCGATCTGCTTCTGATTCTGACCGTCACCATGTCCACATCCACCACCAAGTCTTTACCGCCGTCTCAGCGCGTTCCGGGCGTCTCGGCGAACCAGTACCCGCCCGACGCGATGCCCAAGATTGGCAGGCTGGTGTTCCATGCGGCCGCAGCGGCAGTCATGATTCAGGGATGGGCGAGCTTGCAGAACATGGCTATGAAGCAGTTTATGGAGTCTCAGGTGAGTGATCCGGCACTGCGTAACTCGGCTGTCGTCTCTGTTCGCTTGTGCCTATGTATCGAGTGTACTGGGACAGCGGACCGGCGGGTACTGCGGTGTGCCTCTGCCAGATGTTGCTTCCACAAGCGCTCGGTAGCAGACTTTACTGCGAGATCGAGCACGACACGGCGTCGATATGCGCATCGAAAGGGAAACACATTACTGATGACCCGAACGAATGGTTGTATGGTCTGCTCTTATAGTATGGAGGTAAGTCCGCACCCATCTACGATATCACCAGATTCCTTCGTTTGTCTCACTCACTCTTCTCGAGCTGCTGGACACTTTGGTAACCGATACGGCCACGTCCCGAACTCTCACTTACAGCTCAAAACCATGCTCACGAAGACGCTGACTGACCACAATATACCTTGTAGGATCATTCCAGTATCTGACCATCCTCGGGTAAGTAAGCTCAACCACACCCGACTTCAGATCAGCTTTGTCACTAGGCTCGTATTGGCCAGCTGAACTGTTGTTCTCCATCATCAGTCTCTTTGGATCAATCGCCGCGATGTTGTTGTCGGGTCTTTGTGATTATTTCCCAGGCATCAACGGTGAGTCTCGATTGCCGTATCCAAGCTGTTTCCCTCAACAATACGTCACTCCTCGGCTTCGTCTGTCCGTGCTGTCCGTGCTGTTCATCGACAAGTCCCTCCTTACTTGACCGATCTTCACGTGAATGTTAGAGGCTTAACGGGAACTGCAGGGCAAGACATAGCAATATGTTTGATAGTGGTGTTGTTCAATGCGCTGATCCGCTTCGTGTGCCTTTCTAGTCTTCAAATCCATCAAGAGAATCTTCTTGCTGGTCTCTCTGCCAGTGGAACTGGTCATCTCCTCTATCTACGTGAGTTGACACGTAATTCCCACAGCATCTGGCTATCTGACTACTATCACCGCCACCCCGTCCAAGGGCTGAGTCATGGCGCTTACATCCCTTCATATGTCCCTTCGGTATCCTGATGCTATACTAGTGGTCGATCATCCTTCTCGCTCCCGAACTCATGTTACCTCCCGCTCCTGACATGGCTAGCTCCCCTGAACCGTCGTCGTCGGGCTTCGAAGATGGGCTATTCAGGATCCCGCTGTGGATGGACATGAGCATGCACTTGGCGCCTGCTGTCGCTTTAATCATTGGTGGGTGAGGGATCTCGACGGTCTACTCTGGCGACTAGTACTTTCTCCAGCATCTGAGTCGCTGTCTTCGTCAACTTGAGGACCACTCGATCCCTTGGCGATCCTATGTTCTGTGTATTGCTCGCTTCACGAACAACCATCTCGTCATCGGGATCTCACGCTATAAGCACGAAAGCGCCGGGCCATACTGACGATGCTTTATTCATATACTCATCCCGATCTTTCAATCGCAGACTTCTTCTTCCTCGAGAAGAAATTCCGTCCCCCCGCCTCGACCATCGGCGCCTTCTTACTAGCAGCCACCTTCGGCACGACCTATGGCCTGTGGGTCGAGCACTGCGCCTCGATCAACGGAAGCTTCCCTTATCCGTTCTTGACCATCATGGAACTTCCGGGTAGGGTGGCGACGTATGCGGGCAGTACCGTTGGGGCTTACTTGGTGTTCAGAGGGTTGAATGCCATTCACAAGTAACATAGATAGCTATTGTATGCTGTATGCGTTGCGTGAATCCTCATACAGGCTGTAGCAATGTGAGTCACTCTATATGGGTAGATTGAATAGTAGCGGACGATGAACGATACTTATATGTCGAGTAGATAGATGTCGGTTCAACTCGCTGGAGGCGAAGAACGATGATCGCGGACGGAACACGAGGGTTCCCGGACGGAAGCAGCGTCCAGCCAAGAGTAGAGTGAATGGATGGCCGAAGCATTTCTTGAGTAGAGCATAGACTGGTACATTGTTAAAATGCATGACTACCCGCTCTGGCAGCGATCTCACGCACAGACCTCCCAGGTACGAGTACAGTGCATACAGTACCACTTCGCCGCGCCGTCAGAGCCAAAAGACAAAGACCGGATGAAACGTGCCTAATCAAGTCACTTCACTTACTACTCAAAACTCGCCCACCAAACAAGTGTTTCAATGTCCGCATGCGCCACACGCCATCCACACACACACACACACGAAACAAACAATTTCTCAGGGTCACCAGTATATTGTGTATACCAGCATCTGAGACAAGCTGATGGAGCTTGCACTTGACTTCTCGCTTGGCTTCACTTCGCGATCAGATCGGTCCTGGTTATTATCGAGGGTGATTGGATCAAGCGTGCTTGCGATTTTGATTGAAGTTGATGTTGGATCTTGCTGGCGAAGCGAAGTCGACTCCTTATGCGATGCTGGTAACTTTGATAAAGCTGAGCTGAGCTGACGAGATGCTGATGCTGATGTTAATCTCGACTACTGATCTTGACGAGAAGCTGAAGTCAGTACCAACGATCTGCCTTCAACCACCACTCATCACTCTAGTCGATATGCATCCATGCATGCGTGCACGATGATAAACGGTACACCGCAAAACCTCATACCTATAAAGCTCGAGAGAACGCTGAGATGGATGTACCGAATGTTACCCCCCATCCAACATCACTTCTCACTTCTTCTACTCATACTCACACACATCCAGATCATCTTTGACCTTCGACCAGAGCTTACAAAGCTAACTTGACGTGCAGGCATACACACGCCGACCGAAGCTTTTTTCGGCCGGTAGATTCTCCACCAAACCGACGAGGATCAACGATCGACTTGACTGCAGTGCACACACACATATACATATACCTATACCACAATGGTCAATTTCACTCCTTCCAGACGAGCGCCCTCGCCTCCTCCGTCGCATACATCGGGATCAGCACCCGCTACTACAAATGCCTTACCTCCCAACCACCCTTTTGCGACGTACTATATCCCTCCGCAGAGCAGAAGCGACTTGACCTCTATTAGAGTCAAGCCAGCCCAGTCCTCCAGTCCGTCCCCGTCTGCAATTTCATACTCCTCAACTTCAAAGTCTGGGTACGCGTCTTCCGAGCGATCGCGATCGTCTACTTCGCCTCGATCGCCTACATCGTCTCTCGCTCAGCCGCTCACCCCGCCAAGGAGCATTCAATACGAGTACTCTGGCTCAGTTCCGAGCTCGAGGTCTTCTTTGTCCTCCTCTTCGTTCACTTCCACTTCGAGCTTCGGGTCCGCACACCGTGATGAGGATCAGCGCCCCTACTACTCTGGTTACACCTACGCTAGCTTAGGCCACCATAAGGCCTACGCTCAGCACGGCACAGGTCTAGGTCAATTCGCTCCCCAGCCTCTCGACCAATCCAAACCCCGATCGCAACACCAACTCAGATCCGAATTGCACCCAGCCGCCCCTTGGACCGCGCCTCATCCTTCGCTGTCTCGATACTCTCCCCCAGCCTCTCCGGCGGCCAGCGCCTACCTACCTACCGAATTGACGCTGTTCGACCATCGGCCCAAGCAGAACTTGCTAGCTGACGTGGAATACATCATCGGCAAGAAAGTCTCGTTCCCCTTCTTGAACGCTTTCACTAAACAGCCGAAATCCAATTCTAATTCTGCTGAGAAGACGAAAGCGAAGAAGGATAAGAAGAAGAAGAAGGGGACGCTGGTGAAGGAGCGAGTGGTTGAAGAGGGTTGGGAGTTTTAGGGTGATGTGCAACTTGGCTGCGGAAGGGGATCGGCCCTGGCCCTGCCAGCGGGAGAGTATGAGAAGCAGGAGCAGGAGCAGGGGATAGGAGAAAAGAGGAAGAGCGGAAGAGGCGTACGGGAGGGTAACTGGGTTTGAAGTGATCATAAGGTGTAGGAGGAAGATATAACATTCTTTGAAAATGGGTCAGAAATGAGTACATCTAGTAGGGTACAATAGGTACTTCAATTTGTCAGCCGCTGGCGCCTTGTAGTGCTGACGGTGAGACTGGAGGACTATCTTTTGACATCTTTGTTATCTTTACTACACATCTGGGCTAGTGGTCTCCATGATCGATATATCAGCATCCTTAAGAGAATGCACCACGTGATAGATAGAGGACAGCATTTGCCAGCAGTTCTGCTTCGGCCACCTCCGCTCATCCTCACTCACGACCTTTGTTGAACGCCGTAAGCAGCGCTGTTTTATTGGCTGTGAACCAAGTGCCACTTTCGGCGATTCTAGCATTACCGATAGCGGGGTCATGGCTCTACGCCGGGGGTGAGAGTACGAGGTGCATGAGGTTTGCGCATAATCTGAGTGGTCGAAGTGGTTTGGTGCGCTGCTTATTGGTGCTTCACGTTGGCTCTGGCTCCGTGAATGCAATGCAACATATGCAACATTCAACATTTGATCAGATCAGATCGGAATCCTCTATCGACACATCCTGGATAAACATCTCATACCTCTTTAAAAGTCATTGACACTGCGACCCCTTCTCTCTTGATCAGACTCGGACTCCACCTCGCATACGACTTACACCGATACGACAAGGCAAGATGCTTCGACGGATCGCCGCTACGAGAAATATCGCCAGATCGGTTGGAGGCCCTTCTCGTCAGTTCACATCCCTACCTACCGTTGCTATGCATCATGCTCCTTAGAAAAGATACCTAGCGCTTGCATATTCGTATACGTCAACGGCCTGTTGCGAATGTACTGACCTTGTTTGGTGTCGTACGCCTCCCCTCGTATCCAGGTCGTCTTCTCTCCACCACTCAGCCCAGACAAGCCGATGTCACCCTCACCATCGATGGAAAGGAGGTAACAGTACCACAGGGAACAGCGTTGATCCAGGCTTGTGAGCAGGCGTAAGTCAACAGTGCTCTCGCCTCTTCAGCCTCCAAAGTGTGCTCGGCGTGATCTATGCTGACGGAATTCCGCTCACAACGTAGTGGCGCTGCTGTACCTCGATTGTGAGTTCAATCCCGACACACAACCGCTGTAAACGAATAGTAAAGCTGATCTGCGTTCGGACTTGCTTCCTTCGACAGCTGTTACCATGACCGATTGGCGATTGCCGGTAATTGTCGAATGTGTCTTGTTGAGGTGAGTGATCGCTCTGGCAGCTGCAATTGTCACACTCAAGCTCTTACTTACCCTTTTACATACTCTTTTAGGTCGAGCGATCACCAAAGCCCGTAGCGTCATGTGCCATGCCCGTCATGCCCGGATCCAAGGTATTCACCAACACTCCTCTCGTACACAAGGCCCGAGAAGGCGTCATGGAGTTCTTGCTCGCGAACCATCCTCTCGACTGCCCCATCTGCGACCAAGGTGGAGAATGTGATTTGCAAGATCAGTCAATGAGGTATGGATCGGACAGAACCCGATTCCATGAGATTACGGGAAAGCGAGCGGTGGAGAACAAGGACCTCGGACCGATCGTCAAGACCTCGATGAACAGGTGTATTCAGTGTACTCGATGTGTCCGATTCGCCAACGACGTAGCAGGTGTAGAAGATCTCGGTACGACAGGCAGAGGAAACGACCTTCAGATCGGAATGTACATTGAAAAGACGATGGACTCGGAGATGTCAGGAAACATCATCGACCTCTGTCCTGTCGGTGCGCTTACTTCCAAGCCTTACGCTTTCCAGTCTCGACCCTGGGAGCTGAAGAAGACGGAGAGTGTGGACGTTCTCGATGCCGTCGGTTCCAACATCCGAATCGATTCGCGAGGTGTCCAGGTTATGCGAGTCCAGCCCAAGATCAATGATGAGATCAATGAGGAGTGGATCAACGACAAGTCTCGATACGCCTACGACGGTCTCAAGTACCAGCGATTGACCACCCCTCTCGTTCGAGAAGGAAACCGATTCGTACCCGCCGGCTGGGAGCAGGCCATGGAGACCATTCGACACGGTTTCCTCAACTCTGGAGCTCGAGGTGACGAGATCAAGGCTGTCGCTGGTGGTCTTGCCGACACTGAGGCTCTTGTTGCCCTCAAGGACCTCGTCAACAGATTAGGTTCCGAGAACCTCACCCTTGACCAGAACCTCGGCGATGCTGCCCCCGCCAACTCTGTTGACATCCGATCCAACTACCTCTTCAACACCGGTATCGAGAACATCGAGGATGCCGACGCTGTTCTTTTGGTCGGCACCAACCCTCGACATGAGGCCGCTATCATCAACACCCGATTCAGGAAGTCTTACCTTCACCGAGGAGCCGAGTTCGCCGTGATCGGCGAGAAGTTCGACTCTACCTTCGAGTACGAGCACGTTGGCACTTCCCCCAAGGACGTCGAGGCTTTCCTCTCTGGCTCGTCCAAGGGCGCTTTCGCCAAGATCTTCAATGAGGCCAAGAAGCCCTTGATCATTGTCGGATCGGCCGTGACGGAGACCAAGGATGGCGCTGCTGTGCTCAAGGCCGTCAGCAAGCACGTTCTTGCCAATGAGGGCAAGTTCCTCACTCCCGAGTGGAACGGTTTCTCCGTGCTCCAGCGAGCCGCCTCAAGAGCCGCCGCTTACGATATCGGATTCACCCCTTCCTCATCCGCCACCTCCACCAAGCCTAAATTCGTATACCTTCTCAATGCCGACGATGTAGACCCCTCATCGATCCCCGAAGACGCTTTCGTCGTGTACCAGGGCCACCACGGTGACGTTGGTGCTCAGTACGCCGATGTATGTCTCCCCGCCGCCGCTTACACCGAGAAGGCTGCCACCTGGATCAACACCGAGGGACGAAGTCAATTGGGTCGAACGGCCGTACCTCCCCCTGGTGCTTCAAGGGAGGACTGGAAGATCATCCGAGCTCTCTCAGAAGTAGTAGGCAGCCCCTTGCCCTACGACGACACCGATACCCTTCGACTGAGGATGCACGACATCTCCCCTTCACTCGTCCGATACGACGCCGTCGAGGCCCCCTCACCCGAGGTTCTCAAGCTCGGTCTCTCTACTCTGTCATCAGCATCCACCTCAGCAGCCTCCTCAACGCCGTTCAAGAAGCCCATACAAGATTTCTACAGAACCGATCCCATCTCCCGAGCGTCAGTCACCATGGCCGAATGCTCAAAAGCCTTCACCAAGAAGGACTGGCCTCTCAGCAACGTGGATGACGTTGCCCAGGCTTCTTACGCCTAAGCGCCTTGAGAGTAGGGGATCGTGTTGTGGTGTGTAGTGTAGTGTGGGGAGTGCACCGAGTTTTTGCCGTCGTGTTGAGAATAGATAGTCGCGGCACCGCGGATAGATAGTGCATTATACCATTGAGGATCATTCTGGTATCCTCTCCTTGTAATTTATCCCGTCTTCTCTACCTTCTCCATAGTTTTTTTCTTCGTGCACTCGTTCGTCAGGATCCTGGACAAGCATGCAAATTGCTATAGCATTGAACAGCACATGTAACTGACACTGCGAGAATCTACACTGCACTTAACAGGTGGTAAGAGAGAGAGAGAGAGAGAGACATTGAAAAGTGATGACGTTGCAAACTAAAACTCGAAGACTTGGTTGTGTTGCAGCGAGCGTTCATAACATGACCGGCGATCAATCAACTAACTGTCCGAGGCATCCAAATCCCAATGCGATCCAATCCATTTCATTCACTTTAATCGTTGATATACATGAGTCGAGTCGAGCTTCGCGACTAGATTCACTCAGCACTCAGCACTGCAAGCGTGACGCAGGACGACCATCCCTCCAGGTGTCACCGTCGAACGCGCTACATGCGACCTAGGAGAACATCGTATATAAAATACGGCAGATTGCCGACAACGATAACAGTGCTCTAGATAGAGACAAGTTCCACAGAGGAAACTTGGAACTTGGACTCGGCTCAGTTCAGGAGAACAAGAACAGGAACAGGAACAGGAGACGTCTACTGGAGAGGATGACAGGTGAGCATGGATATCTGATTTGATCAATCTGATCCGGTCTCGTCTGGTCTGCTAGACCATCTCTTCGCTCGCTTCGTAACACTCTTACCGGACTGAACGGACCAGACAGACCAGATCCAGATTCCATCGAGCCGTTTGAGTTGGCCCTTCTCTGTGTGGGAGGGGAGGGGAGACAGGAGACGTGATGTCTGAGCATGCATGCTCATAAAGAATCCTCCTGTTTGTGTATCGAATTATAATTATAGGCTTCCAGCATGCGAGTGTCACGAAGGGTGAGTGGAGTGAGCATGGCTATCTTCGTCTTACCTTGAATGATCGGATCTCACTCCGTTTTCCTCAGCTTGCCTATCCTATCCTATCCTATCCTATCCTATCCTATCCTATCCTATCCTATCCTGTCTGATCTGTTGAACATATGTCGGACACCGGCCCGCCGCTCTCGCTGTGAGACCAAAGTCGCTCTTCTCACTTGAGACAGAAGGCGGGGAGGGGAAACAGGTGCCGGTGCTGATTGAATGACGTGCAATCGTGATGCACGGAGTCAGAAGCGAGCTGACTTTCGTTACCGCTTCCCGTAGGGATGATGATCGTGCTCGGTCTGACGACGCTGAGCGCCTCCCTGTTGGACATCAAGCCGTATCTGCATTTGCAGCTTGTACCGCACATCACCAAATATCATCAGGTGAGCTCGGCTTATGCTTGTTTCAGCATTCGTGTCGGCATCTGCTCTGGTCCGAGCCAAGGTCGTCTAAAGCCGGAAGGCCTTGCTCCAGTCTCGCAGAAAATCTGTGCGGGTTATCCTGCAAGCCACTGACGGAGCCGTTGGACGAGCCTGTTTCCACACAGAATGCAGCTCGAATGCGCATCGAATAGGCAATGAATTCAACTGAAATGTCTGTTCATGCCTTTCACCTAGATATGGAGAATAGCAATCCATCCCTTTGCATTCGCGAATTCTACCGAATTGCTTCTGGGAGAGCTATTGCTGTACAACGCAGGAACGAGCGTCGAGCGGTCAGTTAGTCCTCCGTACAAAACTGCTCTGACTCCCCCTCACCGAGAGTAATAAGAAAGAAGATCGGAGGCAGACTGACGAGGAATGGTTTTTTTCTGCTGCACCGACAACAGCGCGTTCGGTTCCCGGAAATACGCCGTAAGTCATTGTCCTCCCTCCATCCTGACATCGCTGATGCGACCTCGCAATTGGCCGCTATCCGTCCCCCTTAAGAGAAAGAGGGAGATCGCTGAAGTTCCATGCTGCTGCACGTTTCACCACTACAGTCTTTCATCCTCGTTTCATCGCTCCTATCCACCCTCTTTGCTTCCGTGATCATCGTCCTCCTTCGTTCAGTAGGCTTGAATTCTATTCCGGCAGGACCGTACGGCGTCATCTTTAGTCTGTGAGTCCACCGAGTTAATCGCCTCGCCCTGTCCTTGCGTCGTTCGATAGCTGCTTCTCGTCCCGTCTGATTTGACTGTCCTTGTCCTTACACGTCAAGTACTGGATCGCACCCTGCTGATCAACTTTGCCCCGTTTGCGATTTAAACAGGCTGTGGCAGCAATATCGCATCTTCCCTTCGCTGTATCACTTCAGAGTCTTGGGTATCGAATTCAGCAGTAAAGCCTTCAACTGGATCTTGGCTTCTCAGGTGAGCTGAGGCTAACTCCGTTCAGCTGCTATGCGTCCTCCAATGCTGCAACCTATGATATCGTCATCTCCGTCTGGAGCTGAAGGACAACCAAGCTGACGCGACACGAACAACGCATCGAGCCCAGCTCGTACTGTCCAACCCTCCTTCATCGATTCTCATATCTCTATGTGGCTTGGTGGCAGGTTACATCTACCGCACAGACACGCTCTTCCCCTTGCCGTCTCTCTCCATCTCTCGACGCCGACTTCACACCAGAAGGTCGCTAAAGAGCTACAGGATACCCCTATCCCTCCATCTTTTGCTTGCTAGGCTATTCAGCCCGCTCGCAGAGGGTAGCCATCCGCCCAGGCGATCGCAGCGAGTTTTACCTGGTCAGTCGGCCAGCGGCACCACCTCGGCGATCAATTCCGGTCCGGGCCTTGGTGGAGGCGGAGCGGGAGCTACGAGACCCACTCTACGCAGCTTGTTAAGCAGCAGACTAGCAGCCGAGCCTGGCCCCGCTGGCACGGGCAACGGCTCAACAATAGCGGGTACGCCGTCAAGGGGAGAGGGGGGAAGAGCAGGACCTAGGCCGAACATCGGGCTGGGCGTGCGAACTGGACCGGCTGCCAGTCCAAATGAAAGTTTAGGTCTAAATCAGGTTTCGAGACAAGCAGGACGAACAGGTGATGGTGGGGAAAGGATAAGGAACCAGGCGGATGTAAGGGAGCCTGGGTCAGCGTCGGCTGCGATGGGCGAATGGGTCAGTGAGATGACTGGACGTGGTGGCGCGAGGGCGCCCACGGAAGAAGAGATAGGAGCGTGAGTGGTGATTTGCTCTGATGTGACTCAGCCAAAGAGCGATTCCCACTTCTTTGTCGGTGCTGCTATCTCACCGTATGGAAGGCTGCTGATGCAAGGCATTATCCCCTACAGCCTGTCAAGCATGTTCCCCAATCTAGGCAGGGAGACGATCGTACGTGCGCTGCAACGAAGGTGAGTCGTCTCTCTTTTCGGAGGCTAGTCATGATCACATGAACATCTGCATCGTATTGCCATCCAGACGCTGATCAAGGGGGACTATCACACTGTCACACATACACCTTCAGTGATTACAATACCGCTCAAGCTGTCGAAGCGCTGTTGGAGGAGAGAGGATGACCGTGTGTGAGTTGTCATGACCGCGGCCTGGTGCTTCTGGGTGACATGAGAAAACGGGAAACACCATTCATGCATTCCCTATGGGCGAGGTACTCATAGGTATGAGTGAATATCGGCCATTTAGTCACATGTGTAAAAATATGCATCTCACCCAAGTACCTTGTGCTGAAGATCCTTGCGTCCTTTAAGATATCGACGTACAAGAATGCCATCGGCTTCTCCTATCTTCTAGTTCCACTGTAACTTTATATAGAATCGTCCACGAGACAGCGGTTTCGACCCGAGCACATGTTCACCACTCTCGATGCTACGCCTTGAACTTGTCCCACCAGTCCAATGTGTTTTATCTGGCCTGTTTCTTGAGCGCGTGTGTAGGGATGGAAGACGATGGTCGAGTGGATGAGGTGAAGAGGGGTCATATGATGCGGGCGATGCGACATTACGGAATGACGAACGGCTTGACCGAGGGAGGGGATGGTACGGTCGGACGGTCGAAATGGGGCGGACAAGGGGGGAGACCACGACCAGTCGGACGAGACTCATCGCGGACCCTTATTCTTCAAGTCATGATATCCCATAGCTGAGGATGTATGTCGAGCCGAGAAAGCGCATTCTATCGGCCAAGCCTTGGCACGCGTGACCGCCTCCTGCTTCCACCCTCCATCTGTAGACCTATCGTGCTCGCGATTCATCTAGCCATAGTCAACCCCTGATTGTCCCCTACGTCTTCAAGCGAAAGCCCGGTCCAAAACGGCCGTGAGGTGATCTCAGCATCCTGCGTTCCGCGTCTAAGCCAAGCCGCCTGACCGACCCTGGACGGGCGAATCGAGCCAACCTCAACCACTTCCCTATGGTCCCTGCCTTCGCCCCTGCCCAAGCGCCTCCGCTTGATCCTGCACAATCTCCTCCTCGACCCCACCCAGCGTCTCCAGCAACCTATCCAGCTTCCCTTCCAGATCATCGGCAACCCCGTCGGCAGCTTCGAACTGCGCTAGCAGGTCCATGATCCCCTCCTCGTCGAGTCCTTGCATGTCCTCGGAAGAGAGCGAGAGAAGGGACGTTAGTGAGGCTAGGGTAGTGGAGTCCAGGCCGAGGGAAGAGAGGTCTGTGTCTGTGGCTGCGTCTGCGTCTGCGGCTGCATTCGAAGATGTATCTAAGCTCTGGGAGGTTTGTCGACCGCCGTGCGCATTTTGCGTCTGAGAACCAGGGATGAAGGTGCTCGGGTTTTGCAAATTCGATCGCGCTTGTTCTTGAGTACCGTTTAATCCCTTGCTCTTATCTTCACCACCGTCCTCGAAGTCCTTCTTCCCAGTCTCATCGCTTCGAACACCTTGTGTCCCATTCAGTCCCGTGGCTGTCGACCGCGGTTGCGATTGTGGCTGGGGCTCGCTGGCCGACATCGCCTGAGCGACTAGCTCCAGATCGGACAATTGGTTCATCGCGCCAGCGTATGTGCGTGTGCGAATACGTGGACTTGGTTATTTCAATCGAGTTGATAAGCGATTGGGCAACCAAAATGGGTTGGCTAGCTGAGTTAAGTGTACGGGATTACGTTGAGAGCCTAAGAAAGCGTATCGAACTTGAGCCGAGCTCGCTATCGCACAGGTTAGGTGTGAGAGTACTAGAGAGAACGGGAGCGAGCCTGTCGGTGTAGTACGGCTGGTGATGAGGAGGTAGCAGTCGCAATCGAGCGCTTTGTCGTGCGGCGGTGGTCTATGATATCATGTATAGCGTTTAACGCACGTACGCTTCACGGTCTCAAGGTCAAGGATTGGACTGGATGAGATGTGTATCTAGTAACGAGCCATGCTATGAACAGAACCGACCCGAAAGAAGGAGAAAGCAAAAGACATAAGTTACAAACCTCGGCCCAATGCACGAAGCGATCACCTTCCTCCACCACCACCTTGTCTCCGCGTATTAGTTCTGAACCCGGGCTCATCGTACCGCCATTTCGTGTGATTGTCTATTTTGACAGCGATGTCATCTAGTCATGCTTGCCAGTCACTTGTCTGAACACATCCTCCATGCATGCTATGCCGTCCGATGTCATGATTAAGAAACAACAGAGATAAAGAAATAGCAGGGCAAGCAGAACGAGCATGGCGAACTATTCTCGGCGATGTCACATCTTGGCCTGTGATGGACCATGTGCATGCGCATCGCACAGCGACCTTGTTGATACGCCCGTCTATAACACTGTCATCTTCCTGCCATATCGGAGCCTCATTTCCTTCCTTCCATCGACAAGATGTTATCCCTCCGCCACGTCTACTCCTGGTCCATCTGCTCCTCGTCGATGGTCTCTTCATCGACACCAGCCTCGAAGGCATCGTCGGGTACCTTGTAGAGTCGGATCTGAGGCTAAGAGATGGTCAGATACGGTTGTCAGCAAGGTTGTCCAATCAGGATAGCGCAGCCGAGAAGTAGCCAGTAGTGTTTTGCTAGTTACAGATGAAGACAACAGCCGCAATTGAAGCCCACTCACGTTGTTGGGGTCCTTGACGAGCACGTACTTGCCCTCGGGCTGCTTGAGCAACAGGTCGGCAATGGTTCGGACGATACCCCAACCGTTGGCAAGGGAGACATTCATCTGTCGAGCAAAGTCGGTAGGCTTGAAGGACTGGACACCGACAATGACGTGTCGCTGAGCGTCTCGAGGGTTGGCTCGGGAGATGTAACTGGGTGGTGTGAACAGTCAGGATCAGCCTTTAGCATGCCATTGATGACCAAAGGTCATTCACGTCGGTTGTAGCGAGGAGCGGGCGGACTTAATACGTAAGGGGACGGGACGACAAGAGGAATATGAGACAAGGAGCTTCTGGCACACCCTCACTCACCCCATCTTCATCTGCTCAGCGCCAACAAGGATAGACTGCACGGCCCATCGAGCGAGCTTGGCGGAGTTGTTCTTCATCTCAGAAGCGACGATCGCACCCTTCTGGGTGTCAAGGTTCTTCCTCCAGTCCAGAGGTTTGCCCGCACCGCCCTGCGCTCGGGGGTCGAACTCGTTGAGGGCCTTGACGGTGACCAGGGTGTCCTTCTTGCCAAGGTAGGCATCGGCCTCGGTTCGAACGATAATGTCAAAGGTCTCATCTTCCTCGACGGAGAGATCGAACTTCTTGTACTTGTACAAGGTGGAAGCGAGGGGCTCAGTCTCAACGTCGGCAGAGTAGAAGGGGTTGGGCTTGGGGGTGATAGCCTTTGACGAAGCCTGAATGACCTGAGAAGAGAAGTTCTGGTTGATGTAAGTCGCCTCGAGTGAGAGTGAGCCTGCAGAGTTGATATTTGACGCATCGTCAGAGTCCACGGGAGGGTCGGCGGCGTTCTCGTTGACGGTGATGTAGTCGAAGGGACCGGATTCTCGCTTGTCGAGGAACAACTGGTCGCCCCTTCGCTCGAAGACAATATCCCACGAGTTGACAGATCGGGGAGCACACATCAACACAGACAAGATCGAGTCGGTAGCGAAGATCTGAGCGGCCTTCTTCTCCGACAACTGAGCGATGACAGGGTCGTCCGAGGTCGACGTGTTGTATCGCACTCGGTCGAGAATCTCGAGAGGCTTCTCGTTACGGGTGTTGATTCGGTCGAACGCTCGGTCGTAAGCTTGGATGGTACCGTAAGTCTCGCTGCGGCACGGGTCGAAGGGACCAGATTGACCATCATCCAATTCAGCAAATGATATTCGCACAGAACCATGCGTCAAGGTATTGCGACGCTGATTCAGCAGAAGAACTTCTCACTCACAGATCCTCGCCTTCTGATACGCTGAGGTTGAGCTTCGCGAGTCGAGCGAACTCGATCTCCTCAAGGACCTGCCAGTCAGGGCTAATAGTGACGGAAGAGTCTCGAGTTCGCTGGGGCTGTCAGCACCAAGACGTTAGTGTCAGCTGCACGTACGCTCAGCGCGACGCATGTCACGGCTCACCTTGTTCCAATCGCCGTATCCAGCTCGAGCTCCACCACGTCCGCCTCTGCCACCGAAACCACCTCGTCCACCGGGTCCACCTCGACCTCGACCACCTCGACCAGTCGCGACGCCTCTCAGAGGTCGACCACCCCTGATGGGTGCTTTTCCTCGAGTGCTGGTCCTAGCTCCAGAGTCGACGAGTGAGAATGACTTTTCATCTTCGTCATGTACGAAACCGAACACGGTGCCCTCCGCGGCGCCGTAAGCTTCCCTGCCTTGTCGTCGTTGGGTGTAGCCCTGTCGTCCGCCTCGTCCGCCAGCAGTGTCGGCTGAAGGGTCGTGCCAGTCGGCGATTCGGTTGATCTTGTCGGACTTGGAGAAGGGGGCATAAGGAATGCTAAGGTCGGCAGGTACATCATCGATTTTCAGACGATCAGCATTTGGTCTTATCTGTGACTATGCTCTTCTTTTCTTCGTCCGATATAAACTTACTCCTTGAACTGGGCGGGGAGAGCACTGGTGCTAGGACCCCACGATCCGTCGGCGTTGTCCTGGATAGGAGGAAGGCTAAAGCTGAGCGTCATTTTTGGTTGGATTTTGGTTGTCTATTTCAGCAAGCAGCAAGAATGACCCAAGTTTATGAGTTTATTCACGACAACCGTCTTTGACGTTTCTTGCATTAAGCAGCAGTAAGCAGCTGTAGCAGTAGCAGTAGCAGTAGCAGCGATGCCTGAACAAAAAGATGTCAACTATGGACGGCACCAGTGGCACCAAATCGGTGAATAGTGGCACTTTGGGCATCGCACTTAAATTGCCCCCCCCTTTGATCCGCGATGAGGGTGAGGATCGACCCTCACCAAAGTTTTTGATTTCACTCAGTGCATAGTCCCAATCCAATAATCGATCCATTCCATCCCCTCCTCACTCTTTACAACCCTCCCCCAACCCTCCCTCGCAATTTTTCCAATCTCTCCTTTTTTCTTCAACTTGTCTCAAATGCCATCATGGCACAACAACATGCTTCACCATCTACCAGCACCAGTACGCCTATGAGCGCTGCTAAGGCTGGTAGCGGTAGCGGTAGCGGTAGCGGTAGTAAGCTTCGCACCAAAAAGAGCCGATCGTCGCTCGCTGCCGAGGCGAACGTCACTCCCAGTCGAGTGACAGCTGCTGCTGCGGTCACTCCCTCCTCCTTCCAGTCAAAGGGTAAAGGGCGGGCAGTAGACCACCACGATGCTTTGGCTCCCTTGCCTCCGTTAGAGACGGGCAAGAAAGAGCGGAAGAGACGCTCGAGGAAGGATAAGGACCGGCTCAACGGTGAGAGCTCGACGAGCGGTGCCGCGGCGCTCGGTACTATTCAACAGCTTGCAAAGCGAAGAAGCGATTTGTGGGACGCTATACCCGTTGCTCAAAGTGAGGTGTCACGTATACCTCCTGTATGGTCGAAGGACGGCAGGTGAGTCGGTCTCGGCATAGACACTTGCTTGCGTTCAATAGAGCTGACGATCAGCCGTGGCAGATTTTACTTCACCGTAACGCACACCTCGATCCACGTCCACTCTTCCACCGCACCCTCATTCTCCCGTCTCTCAACTTTGTCATCAACACACCCCAACGGTCACACCAAGCCGATCACCTCGCTTAACTTGTCCCCTCTTAATCCGTTCCAAATCATCTCGTCATCCGACGACGGTTCCATCAAGGTATGGGACTGGGTGGCCGGCCGATTGGTCCGTACAGTCGAATTCAAGGATCTCGGTGCCAAGGTCGAACACCTGGCTTTCGGTGAGGTATTGGGCAAATGGTGGATGTTCGCCGCTGTCACCCATCAAAAAGACGGCTCTGGTTAGTTCAAATCTTCCCACCTTGTCCCGTGCCAAAAACGAAAGTGATGCTTACTTCGTCCGCTATATACGCAGGATCCAAGTTCTCACATCGAGTTATGCGAGTGCCGCTGTCCGGCACTTCTGCTCAGTCTGTCATCGGCAAGCTTTCAGCACCGCCTACGGCATTGATGATGTCTCCCAGAGGCACTTACCTCGTCGCTCTCGCTGCTACCAAAGCATACACCTACCGAATGCCCGTAGCGTCCTCCCAGCCCCCTTCATCCGACCCTTGGGAAGCCCGACCAACGTGCGTCAAGTTTGTCTCCGATCAATCGTTCACTTGCGGTGCTTTCTGCCCAGAGAAGACGCTCGCTACGACCAGCGAAGAAGAGTGGTTCGCTACAGGTGATCAGAAAGGTGTCATCCGATTGTGGCATGGACTCACTCAGGCTTTCAGGCAAGTCGATGCCGCTGCTCAAGCGATGCTCGGCGGTGCCGGAGATTCCAATAAAGTTCTCAGTCCCGAAACAGAGAACCGGCTACCTACTACATCATTGCATTGGCACGCGCACGCCGTATCAGCAATTGCCTTCACCCCTTCTGGCTCGCAATTGCTGTCAGTAGGTGAAGAGAGTGTTTTGGTACAATGGCATCTTGCTTCTGGCAAGAGAGAATATATACCCCGACTCGGCGGTCGACCTATCATCAGCTTAGCGATTCGGAAGGCCCTGAAAGGAGCTGAAGAGGAATGGTGGATGAGTCTGGCGGACGGAGCCGTCATCCGAGTCGGTGCTGCTTCAAATCAGGTCTCAAGCGTCGGTCAAGGTGTCAGACTAGGTAAGCTTATCATTCTTGTGCCAAAGACTTGGCTTCAAGCTTACATCGCGTTGCAGATCCGCTGCGTCCCACCTCGGCTACCAAGGCATATCCTATCGCTCTGCATCCTTCAACTCAATCCCTTGTTGTCCCCTCGTCCCATCCCTCTACTCTGCAGTTCATCGATCCTGTGGCTTCTACCGTCCTCTTTGACCTGGAAGTCGCCCCTTCTAACCGTGTAAGCAGGAGAGACGAGAAAGAGCTCGAACCTGTTGCTGTCGAGAAGGTTGCCTTCTCCGATACTCAGGATGGCAAGTCCGTCTGGATGGCTACCATGGAAGGCAGGAAGGGAGACGATGTGGAGGGAGGTGGTATGATCAAGAACCTGAAATTGTGGAAATGGGCCGATGACAAGTGAGCGAATTCAGACGTTTGGCGTAGCCTCGACATGTGCTGATGACCCGTGTTCGACCTAGATACACCGTCAACACTCAATTCCCTCGACCACACGGCATAGCCGACGTGACCTCTGTTGTCTTCTCGCCCATTGCTCAGAGGGTGAACGAGTCGTCTTCGACTTCTTCCATCTTGCCGACTCCTTACCTTTTCACCGCGTCTGCCGATGGTGTTGCCAAGATCTGGCAGGTTCGACAGTCCAAGAAGAACTTACACGGTGAGTGTCCTTACTTCTTCGTTCCGGGACGCGACCACCCTCTACTATTTCCCTTGTCATCTCACCTCTCTTCTCGGATGAGTCATTTTTCACATTCACTAGTCATCCTTATACGGACCAACCTCCTCGGAGGACATGGCGACTAACATTCTGCAATACTGAACAATCATATCCCTCCTGCATCACTGTATCTGTAAACACACAGTACAGGTAGCTAATGAGTTTTTCTCATTGATGTAGCCAAAGTGTCCGCTAGGCGACCAGCGATCATTGAATGTAAGTGCATTCTTGTCTGCTGCACCCCGGTTCGAGACTGCATACCCTCGCTTCCATAATACCCCCTTGCCACCGCGATCCCTTATGATGAACAAATTTTACAAGCTCAACAGTCCAACATCTTCGGATGCATGAGGATACTCTTCTTCTTCTTCAACCCTCTGAGGGGTTTCGCGGTGGCACCTAACTTCTCAACCTCGCAAAACTGTCTTACGTAGTGATCAATGAATGCTGACAAGAAGCGTATAGTGTACTGGTCTTGCCGATCTACTTTCGACTATCGAGGTATGCCCATCTTGGACGCGGCGTTCTCTTCCGACGCGACAATCGTTGCCATAACGCACGGAAGCGTCATCACACTCTGGGACGTCGAGTCCAACATCTTGCTCAAGGTCCTTGACACGACCTCAGGCACTGTTATCAGCAAAATCAGGTTCATCGGATCGGAAGGCCGATACCTTGTTGGGTCTGGTGAGGAGCAGGGGCTCGTCGTTTGGGATCTTCTCTCTTGCGAGGCCGCGTGGGCGATTACCAGCCAACCGGTCCGGGATCTCATTACTTCGCCATCGGCATCATTCTTCATTACTTCCGAAGTGTCGAGCAAATCCAGCAAAGTCACTATCTTCTCACCCTCCTCACCCAAGCCACTTCGAAACATGTCGACTTCTCGACCTGTCTCTCGACTTACACTTCTCCCCAATCCCTCGGGTGCGGAGTCTTCCTCCTCATTGCACCTCATCGGCGTCGCGGCCACTTCCGGCGAGATTTTCCGATTTGGCGATGCCGCCGCATCCGCTGCTCCTCTTGGTGCCAAGTCCGTCTCGACCTCCATTGGCGGCGCAGCTCCCGGTGGCGGTCTATCAATATGGCAAGAGATGTTCGGCAAGGACGCCTTCCTGGACGACCTGTCCTCCTCCGCTACCCTCGACGAGCGCAATACAGCCACTGCTTCTGCGTTGCAACAGCGAGTTGCAGCGGGCAAGGGTCGACCGAGCGATATCTTCAGCGGACCAAGTCATACCATGCCGCCTACAACTTTGTTATTCGACGCGTTTATGGATGAGCTTCTTTCCGGACATACTGCATCTACGGGAGCTGGAGATGATGGTGCCGATGTGGAAGGCGATGGCCAAGACGAAGGTGTATTGTATGAGGAGGAGAGCAAGGTCGATGTGGTGCCGCTTGCGGTCAACGCGCCAGCTGGTCGAGCGGTGGACGATCACGAAGTGAAGAGTCTCGAGGCGTTCTTCAAGGACGTTTTGTCGGTCTCGAAGCAAGCTTCCACCACGCATAGAACACCGGCCAAACCGATTGGTGCAACGCCCACCGCAGCCTCGGCCTCAGGTGTAAAGACGAAAGTGAATGGTCACCTACCGAATGGCGATCATCCGTCGGTGTCGGTATCAACCCCTCTGAATAAGCGCTTGGGCATCCACACCAACGGTCATGGTCATGGGATCCCACAGAGCGGCGGCAAGAGCTCTAGTACCAAGTCCAAGTCAAAGGACGTAGGTGCAGGCGATGAAGGCGATCATGCGGAAGACATCAGTGATCAGATCATTGTGCTTGATACGCCCGATGGCGATGGTGAGGCGAGCGCTAAGCAGAAGGGCAAGAAGAGGAAGGCACCTCGGGAGGATTAACATCTGTACATAGGTAGACCGAACCGATCGCTATGGCGTGATGTGGTATTGTAGTCTTGTTTGTCCTCTAGTCCACTCGCATATTGCATAATGCATCCATCACACGCATCGTAACAATGCAACCACGGTCATCTGACCACGAAAAGGCTTCCTTCTCTCTACTCTGTTCCAAGCGACCCGGGATTCACGCTTATCTACGAGCTCAAGCTTGATTTCACGCCAAGTCCGAGTGAGGCATTGCAATATCATGCTCCAATTTCCGCAGAAAGCCTCTTGGCTTCCTTGTCAACAGCTACAAGCTCCTCAAATACCACACCTTTACCTCCGAATATATCGAGCGAAGAACCGAACGTCAGGTCGACTTTGCCGTTTGACAATCTATCGACCAGGGCGAGGTCGGAAATGTCTGCATCGGATGGATGGTCGCAGTGAGTACATGTAAGGTATTCTGGCTTGTCTATCATTTGGGCCTCTTCATGAAGCGGAGGCGTTGTAACTCACCTTTGGCTCCTCCGGCGTAGGTGGTTTCGACCGAGACCCATTCTCCGAGTCCTAGAATAGGATTGGTACCACGCGTGATTGTTCAAACGTCAGCTCAAATGACTGATACCAGTCCAGTAAAGTAAGTGGAGTTTTTGACCATGGAGAGCGAGTCCAAGAAAGCGGTACGTATTTGCCACAGAGCTCGCATCGGACTGAGGCTGGGATGACATGTCATTTGACACTCACGCGCCACCAGCTCCTCGTCAATGCCTTGACACAAGCCCTCGACGTCCGCAGCGTGGATGAGGAGCTCTGAGCAGTATTTCTCAATCAACTCGATCGATTCTATGCGGTGCAGTGCAGCGCAGTGCGGTCGGTGGTGTATGCGTAGGTGATATGTAGAATAGCAGCGGAGGATATCGAAAAGAGACAGGAATGGATCAGCGAGCTGGCCAGAACACACACGACGGAGCAGGGCCTAGTGCCGGAAAGTGAGACGAAGGACTTGTAGGCCAGTCCACCCGGCGACATGCAATGAGGGATCAACTGAAGACGCAATCGAAGACTCTCACTCACCCTGCGTCACATACATATCTGTCAACGTTTTCCACCCGTTCATGGCGACTACCCAGCCATTCTCCCTCTTTCGGCAGCTGCAAGAGGGTGCATCGAAGGTCCGGTATTAGTATCGGATCATTGTCACTGACCCAAAGAAACAGATAGAGTGAAGTGTGATCTACATGGCGAATCACCGGCTGTCGCATGGCTTGATTCGTATGTGCGACATCCGCACATCCTGCAGTTGTGCAGACTCTGCTACCCGTGCTCACCTGATATCAACCACCAGTCGGTCCTTTCCAACTTGCTCTGATAATCTCGATAATCGGCCTTCATCGAATTTACCATCGGGGAAGAGGTAGCTCGTGACGATGACCTAAGACGAGGCGAGAGAAGCAGAGGGAGAAGGAGTTTTCCATTGTTCGCATTTGCAGGTCAGGGAGGAAGCGGAGTTGGGTAACACCAGGTAGTGATTGTTTGGTCAGCATGCTTGGTCCTAGTCTGGGTTTGCGTTGCGTTGGATGATTGACAAGCCAGAACGAACGTGGCCACAAGATGGCCAGCTACCGTCAAGTCGACGACGACGCGGCACATTATAGCGCGGCAAACAGTCCACCGATGCCCACGCACTTGAACCCAGGTGGCTTAGCTTTGTGATGGCGGCTCAAAGGCTGACTCACCTTGCTGGCGCCCTTATCCAGCCATTGCTGTGCATTATCCTCGTTGATACCACCGCCCACTTGCATGGCCCCCTTCCACGTCTCCACGGCCTCCGTGGCAGCTTCGTCGTTCTTCGGTCCGAGCTTGATGATGTGTCCTCCTGTCAGGTTATTGGACCTGTACAGCTCGGCGAAATACGAGGGGGGATGGCTGTGGGTGTATAGCCGGCGACACAACAGCGACAGAACCGAGATTCGGCGATAAGAGGTCCGGTGGCAAGTTGAGGTAAGATGCATGCATATTCATGATGTAGACAGTCAGCCAGTCAGCATCGGCATCAGCTCACGGACGAGCAACGGAACGAGCATCTCGCGCTTCTTCTCGTGCATTCTTCGCCCGCAAGGAAGTGCGTCCTCAAAAACAGGGCTACATGAAGCAGCCGAAAGCCTCGGTACATCGGCTACAGCCTTGGCAATGATGGTCTGTCGTATGAGGGCTGGGATTACTTCGTCGCACGGTCATGGTCATAGCAAAAACGCAACCCTCGACCCACTCACGTAGCTACGAAGTTCTCTTTAGGTCCTTCACCGCCCGAGGTGGTGAGATCAAGTGTCCCGCCAACAATCTGCTTGACCACGCCCTGATGGAGATCTATGCATGGCTTGAATTGGGAATGCCTGCGCTTGCTCGTGCTGGCTGAGGTCGAAGCCGAACTTGAAGTTGAGGTAGTAGCCATTGCGGGTGTGGCGATAGCCATTGCGGGTGTGGCGATATCGGGGTTTGAGGACTTGAGAGAGAAACGATGAGTCGTATTGGGAGGAGAAGGACAAGGTGAACGCCCAGGGACCTCTAGAGAGTAAAGCTGTGGGAGTGTGAGCCTTGGTTTCTTGGTCGCCAGGATTCGATGAAGAGAGGCGAACAAAGGATATAAAGGATATATGAGATGCGATTGACGCTGTGCTTTGACTCTACTCTCTTTCCAACGATCCAATATTTCGGTGTTCATGTTCCAAGTACATGTGATGATGTCATCATTTATCGCTACCGTCTGACCGTGGTAATGCATCAATAGCTGGTTGAGCGTTCGCAGGATACAGTGTCGAATCGGGATCTTCTACTACTATTTCGATACACTATATGCATACAACATACGGTAGATTTACCGTCATAATAGTTGACAACGACATCAAGTTCGCCCCCTCCCCATACGAGTCATTTGAGCCAGCTCGACGAACGAGGGGAAGCCGGCCCTGATGCAGTTCATTCTATAGTCCTCATCAGAAATGCTTCTTCAGATTACCGCCCTTGAATTGGTAGAAATGCGGCCTGATCCCAGTCAAATTTGAATGACATGTCAGCTTGACCTCGATGCTGGTACGGTTGGAAGGACGATGTATCCTGGTTGGACAGTGAACCAGACCCACATCTCGCATCACTCACGCAAGCTCGACCAGCCATTCTTCGTCGACAACCGTCAAATCTCTCATGAATGACTTCGTAGTCTCCACCACCTCGTGGTATATCACCCATCCCGTTGAGGGTTGTCGGGTGAATATGACTGATGAGGGGTGTACGTGGAGGATCTGGCAAGGGTGAAAAGGTATCAGACACGGTCCATAAATAACGTGCTGAGACCAGTACCACTTACCGCTCCTTCTCGTGCGCTTCTATACGTGCCGTCTGGCATCATCCGAGCAGCGTTCTGTGTTACAACGAGACGAAGACGAAACCAATCAATCAGAATGCTCGCCTCCACTTGGACTTGATACAAAGTGTTCCAGACTATGATCCAGGGCTAGGTCCATTGAACTCACCTTGAAATACCCCGTGACCAAACACTTCCTCAACCTTACCGCATCTCCTTCGCAACTGACAACAGGAATCCCAAATCTGTCCAAATATTTCTTGAGTTGTTTCCTGATTGACACGGCTCGAGAAAGCGCTTTATGGTTGATGCGATGGTTGCCGCACCATGATTTGTTGTTCTGTCCGAATTTGATAAATGCGTTGTATGCTGTAGTTGTACGATCAAAGTTATTATCAGTTGTGCTCGTTCCTACGACAACGCAGCAAAAGAACCGGCAAGTCCAACTGACCATTGAGTAAGGTGAGGTGATCCTAAAGAGATGAGACATCGAATATCAGCTCAATATCTTCAGTACGATCAGTAAAAGAACACCAACCCCTTCCTCAGCTGTGAACTTTCGCCTCTCAAGCTCAGCCATGGCGCCTTTGGTACCTCCCTCAGCAGTGATGAAGACGTTCTGCAAATGACAATGCGATTTCAGCTACGGGATCTCCACATATAGGTGCAACCATAACTAACCTGTACAGAAGTCATAGCTGCTATTGTCAAGATCTCCTGACCGCATCTGAATTCGTGCGAGTTCAACAGCTGTACCCAGTCATTGTCAGCCGTCTTCATGCGAGTGACATGCGTATCGCAGACCAGAGAAGGCCAGAAGATGAACGCAAAGTCTTGCACTCACAATCGCAGCCATCATCGGATCCAGCGGTACCTCGGCCATCCTCTCCCCCATAGGCCTCGTTAATCTCCCCTCATCATCGATAGCTTTCAAGCAGAACAAGAATTCCAGAGCGCGGATCATCATCTCGCTCGGAGGAGGCGACATGAAAACGAACTTGGCCAAATTGGCTATACCTAGCGCCTTCAGCTGAAGCAGGTATAGCGAGATATCGGATCGTGTCAATTCGGGAGGGGTCGTGATTGGCATGGGCGATGAAGGGTCATGAGTGGGAAGTACGGAAGCAGGATACAGGCGGAAACATTTGCCAGAGGACGTTCGGCCTGCTCGACCGGCTCTCTGATTGGCGGATGCGAGGGAACATGGTGTTATGGAGAGGACGTCCATACATGTGCGAGGATTGTATGTCTTGAGCTGCAGCGTTCAAGCGATATTAAATCCTGGACTCCTCAAAAGTCTATCCGGCGCTGATACAGCTGGAACTACGACTTTGGTGTAGCGTATGCGTACTCACCTTCACGAAACCTGAGTCCACCACATATTTGATGCCATCGATAGTCACACTCGCCTCGGCGATGTTAGTCGAAAAGATCACTTTCCTCGTATCTCTCGGCGGGGGATCGAATATCAACGCTTGTTCTTCCGGAGGAAGGGTAGCGTAGAGCGGTAATGGCAGGATCTCGGGGGCGGCTTTGGGTAGCCTGGTGAAGCGAAACATGACGTGTATCATGAGTTGTCAGTTGATTGATTGACCGAGAAGAGTCGCAAATTCAGCAACTTACGTTTGAGCCCTATCCGCCACTTGTTGAATAACCTGATCAATCTCTTCTCTGCCTGTCAAGAACACCAGGATGTCGCCCATTGGTTCCTACAACCGGAAGACATATCGCCGTCAGCGAGATGGGTCTTAGTGGGAACTCGTACCTGCTGGAGGAGACCCACCCTCATATGAATGTCGAAAACAGTCTGGACAGCAGCTTCTGCATAGTCCGAGCAAGGCTCTTTGAGGTAGCACACTTCGACGGGGAACATCCTTCCCTCCAGGCTGACAACTGTCACACACAGAAGGAACCATCAGCTCGTTTGTCCTTCGTGCTAGAAGCAGCTGACGTACTGATGGCATCGTCCTTTGATCGATCCGTTCCATCTGCATTACTGTTGAAGTACTCCATAAAGTCCTCGCTGTGACATTCGACGATCGCATTAGCCGACGGGAGACAAAAAAGGAGCTGACCAAAGAAGCACGTACGCGTCTATCGTAGCTGACGAGATGATGATCCTCAACTCAGGTCGTTTCCGCATGATCCTATCAGGAATCGATCCAGTCAGCTTGAACAGCTTGAATTGCCTCAGGCCCGTTTGGTTTAGAGTTGAATCTAATTTACTTCTTGAGTAATCCCAATAGCAGATCTGTATATGCTCCTCTCTCATGCGCTTCGTCGATCTATAATAAAATACGATGCTCAGCTGCATGTCGTTCTGCCTGTAGCATGGAAATGATTGTTGTCCAGCTGGGCTTGCTGCAATCTTACCATGATCACGCTATATTTGCTCAATAGAGGATCCACCATCGTCTCCCTGAACAGCATACCATCCGTCATATACTTGATCTTGGTTCGTTCTGGATTTGACAGGTCCTCGAAACGGATCGAGTAGCCGACCTAGGGCGTGTGAGGTGAGCTGCCGTCATTCATCGAGAAAGCAATGCTCAAGCTGGATGAAGCGGCTCACCTCATCTCCCAGCACGGATCCTACTTCTTCGGCAACTCTCGTCGCTACGCTCGTAGCAGCGACCCGTCGGGGCTGAGTACACGCCACGACGTGGTTCTGAGAGGTCCAACCAGCTTCATGGAGGTACTGCGGTATCTCTAATGGGCAAATATCAGCTCCTGTCCGCTCTTCCAGGTTCAACGACGAGATGCCATATGAATATGCAGCCAACTCACGGGTGGATTTACCGCACCCAGTCTGTCCTACAACAATGACCACCTTGAATTTCTCCACACACCACAGGATTTTCTCGCGATGCTTGTAGATCGGTAATTTCTGCCTCTGCGCTTCGAGGCTCATGTGGGCATTCTGACTTGAGCCGGCGGAAGGAAGGAGAGATCCCTCTGATTCTGACTCTCGGTCCAGAGAGCTGCCTGCTTAGCCATGGTTACCAGCGTGGCGCAGATAGATGGTCAGTTGACTCTGGAACCTGGGCAGAGGAAGGAAGATTATGCGACGAAAGAGCGAGGAGCGAGGAGGGACAAGGCTGGTCTGACATACCTGGTGCAGCTGTTCCAGGCTTCCAGAATTGAAGGGGCGGCATAGCGAGGAGGAAATCGCCAGAGGGTCAGGCTTGTATGAGCTGAACCTGTATAGCTCTCTTGGCAAGTATATATCAACGCGACTATAATGTCGACAGCTGGGTCTATATACTTGAATTAAAGATGAGAGGCGGAGGGAACATCATTGTCTTCCGCTTGTGGACGACTCCGCTGGAGAACCGATCGAGTCACGTGACGGCGCTTAGCTTGGAAGCGTGCCTAGCTTATCTAGTGTGTATGTGACCAACCATATGGGCACATGGTATATATTCTGTTCGCCCGTCGATATGATGCCGCTGATAAGGATTAAGGATTTGGGTCCTCCAATCAGACTATACCGCCGGACTCAACGGGCCAGTTTAGGTCGGGTTCTAGCGAGACATGGATCAGTGTGTCGTACAGATATCCTTCTCATGGTGTAGGCAGACTGAAGAGCGCCTTGATTGGATTTGTTCCTCCATGTAAATCCCAAATCCCATCTGAACATTGTTTCTTCTCTGCATCGTGCGCGAATATCGATTCACTATCGTCTGTCAGCCAGTCTCAGGTTGTATCTTCCCGCCGGCTATACCCATACCTTGTCATCCAATCGATCATCCGGCAGTGATAACAGCTTTGGCGAAAACGACCACGAACACGAGAACAACATGGGCGCCCACGCCCTCATACCCCGTTGGGCGAGACACGCCGACGGTACACCCAGACGTCCCACGCTCCTTGGACGAGCGATAGCGCTTGTAGGAGCTGAATTGCTGGCCAATGCGGTCTGCTGGATCGCGGCCGCTCTGACGCTCAGGCAGGCTGATGGATTACTTGGATTGGCGTTGTTAGCTTGGGTGAGTGAGTTCAACATTATCCATCGTAATTGGCGCTGAGCAGAAAGCCTGTACGCCCCGCCTGACCTAAATTGCGCACAGACTATCGGGCTTAGACACGGTGAGTCACCGCACCGACCTATATAGACCTACCCCGATCCGCTAACTTTAGACATTGATCCCTGACTCCGTATCTTTCCACTACAGGTCTCGACGCCGACCATATCTCCGCTATTGATAATGCGACTCGGCAACTTGTCAGCTTGGGTCAATTACCTATCACGTGTGGTCAGTGTCGTACCTACCTACTGGATTCTTGTCAGACATGTGCAGCGTGAACTTGATATGTCGGACCCTGACCGCCCAATGCTTTGCGTGCCTCCGTCGCTGCTATCAGGCCTCTTCTTTTCTCTCGGACACTCGACAATCGTCATCGTCGTCAATATAGCTATCGCAGTGAGGTGAGTCAGCCGCAGAATCCCTGATCAGGCATCATGGCTCAGCTGACTTGATGACCGTCCTCTTATAGCGTGGATATCTACGACAAGCTGGATCGTGAGTCAGCCTGACTATCGGGCCACTGCCTGAGAACGACAGATATGACTACCACCTACCCTTTCCACATACTCTATCGTCATCCTCCCAAGTTCATTTCTGTTTGAAGCGGGTACCTCGTGGTGTATATGAGAAGGACGCATTCTGACTTTCTATCGTCTCTGGTGCTCGTGTCCCACCGCACGTGTTGCAGGTTTCGGCTCAGTGGGCGGGATCATCGGCGCCTCCGTTTCGGCCTCCTTCCTATTCCTGATCGCATGCATCAACATCTACTTCCTTGTTGGCGCCATCAAACAACGTCGACGGATCAAGTACCGTCATGCGCATAATCTCCCTCTTGAAGAGGACGAAGATCCGACCAAGATACACGGAGGAGGATGCTTGGTCAGAATCATAGGGCCTGTGCTGAAGGCTGTGGATCGACCTTGGAAGATGTATCCCGTAGGCGTGCTCTTCGGCCTTGGTGAGTCTAGTGAAGTCTAATCGTACCGATTTCAGTCAAAGACAAGCTGTGGTCGAGGTTTCTGCTTGAATCATGCCTATCCAGTCGTTGCAGAGCTGTCATCGGTGACGGTGCTGATGTCCACTATCCTGGTCACTTAGGCTTCGATACAGCTTCGTCAATCGCTCTGCTGGCCATCTCCGCCATTGCTCAAAGAGGTCCAGACGGCCAAGCCATCAGCCACGGCAAGATCGTTGTCCTGCCGGTGAGCGAGCGATACGCCATACGTGATCCGTATTACAAACGGCATCAGCTCCTCTCCGCTGTATAGCCGCGCGTGTACGTCGAGCGAGATGTTTTGGCTGACACCAGTAATTTCTGGCTCCGTGCTTCGACTCAGTTCCTGGTGAGTTAAAACCTACTTCTCAGAGCTGATCACAGCTCGATCGATGCCAGTATGACTAACTTGCACCATTTGTCATCTTTCTACCAGTTCACAGCGGGCATGTCACTCGTAGACTCCCTCGACTCCATCCTGATGTTATACGCCTACGCCACCCCGTCCACCTCTACGGCGGAAGGCAAAATCGCACTCTTGCAATCATACGAGCCCGACCTCAAGAGGGACGAAGGTGATGCCAGCGACGTAAGGGTGATGGTGACCGAAGATGAGGATGCGACAGCGCTTGTCCCTACTTTGTCCTCTGAGCCTGCTGATACGTCACGACGTGGGACTTCACAAGACGGCGTGAACAGTCCTAGACCAGCGCTTGCGGGTAGATCCGAGATTGAGATGCTCGAAGCAGAGGACCAGGAACACGAAGCGATCACGAAACCCCTCGGCAATCAGCGAAAGGGCTCGGCGAAGACACAGCACGACAACGAACAACGATCAGGCGATCTCTCTGAAACGACACCCGGTTCAGCAACCGCAGCGGAGACAACGGAGGCGGCGACGACCTCAGCTGAAGAAGGTCTGCTGAGAGAGGGAGGTAGTAGTCGCCAAGAACGGATCTTGAGCGTCAAGACAAATACCATGTCGAGCCTCTCCATCATCTTGACTCTGCTTTCTATTTTGGTTGCTCTGAGGTGAGTATGGGTATGGGCTAGGTATAAGATGATCGGCGATTGGCGGTTCATGAAATCGCAAAGATATCGCAAATTTAGTTATGGCTGGAGGCTATGGCAGAGTTTCACCGAAAAGCCAAGAAGGAAGCTCCATTTATCGCGGACTTGCGGTGTGTTGTGATGCTGACGCTAATTGCCGCTTGTTCTTTCTACATCGCAGCATATCATTGATTACGATCATGGGCCTTATAGGCGAGAACTGCGCGAGATGTACCGAAGCCGCCGAGGATCCCAATGGCGGCGGATTAGCTGGCAGTTGGTGGCGAGGATGGGCCAAGGTGAGTCTGAGTGTAGCCGTCAACTCCTCCATCTTGCGCTCGCTCGACACTCTCCCTGTTCCAGTGAAACATCATCTCCTCGGTCGGAAGGTCTTGTCATGTCGTATCATCCCAGTCAGGGTATGAGGCGAAATGTTCGTACGAGGGAGATCGAAGCTGATATAAGTACCTATTGCATGTGTTGCAACGCCGATGATACAGGCAAACGACCAATCTGGTTATATCGGTGCTGCCATCGTAGGATGTTTCGCAGCCATCCTATTTGGGTACTATGGGTTCTCATGGGGCTATAAGCGATATCAACAACGACGACGTTGAGGACGTTGATGAAGGCTGAGATTAGCTACGGTCGTAGCTACAGTCTGGGCACGGGCTCGGATTCGGGTACGCAGGGATAGGGTGGGATAGGAGAAGATATCAGGGGTTGGTAATAGCTACAGTCTGGGCACGGGCTCGGATTCGGGTACGCAGGGATAGGGTGGGATAGGAGAAGATATCAGAGGGTTGGTAACATTCTTTTCTACAGGGCGCAGGACATTCAACGATCTGTTCTAGCACAACAGGAGGATTGAGATATACTCATGATATGTTGTGATGACCCCTTGCGTTCGCAAAGGGAACCAACCTGTTCAATGCTTATGGCTTTCATGTGCACGGACAATGTACACCGGTACAGCCCATGCGATTCGCCGCCGTATGGGGTTTCATGTGATATACAAACAAACAACATAGGAGCAGACTTGATAGATAGATAGGTGACTATACAGGGACCCTCATTTGACCTACCTACTGTACAAGAGGATGATTTCTTTGGAACACCCGCCGATCTAATGAAACTGAATGCCGACCGGGGTGTACCTACAGCAATAATCTTTTTATTTCTTGTTCCCAGTCCAATACCAATGACAGTGCCAAGAGGAAGTTTCGTTCGATTTGCTTGTCAGCCCAACCGCAAATTACCATTCCGCCGCTCGGTATTCCCTCATGCATTTCTCAAGAGCCCTCAAATGCCCCACTTCAGGTCTTTCGCGCATATCATCGAATTCGGCAAACGCGTCGTGGATGAGGATTTGGACCAGGTCTGGCGATCGGAAGAATTTGGTCGCTGATTTAAATTCGGCTATGCGGCGTTCTGTGAAAGCGACCATGCGACGCAACAGCCTGTGGTATTAGCTTGCGAGATTGTGATTGACCGGATCGATCACGGAGTGTTACGGGTCTAGGCATGTTGGTAGGAAAGGGGCGAACCGATGTGAGAGGGGCAAAAGAATTCGGTTGTGGCTGGAATCAAGATAGATGTACTCACGATAACCCGGAGGATCATTTCTCGATTGATCGGCAATTTCTTCGCATTTGAAAGTCTGATCAGTTCACTTGCTTCATTCAGGTGATACGAAAAGCTACTCACCATGCTCAAGCAAAGCCGCTACGTCGTGCAACATCTTCATTCTGCCGCCAGTGTCAGCGCCCTGAACACTGCGACTATGGGTTGTAACGGATCAGAACTCTCTCGACTCACCTCTGCAAGCTATGTTCTCTCCTGCCCCAATGCCTCAGGACCTTCTTCGCGAGATCACCTTTGGCAAGGCCCACTTTCAAGGCGTCTATCATTTCGTTCACACCCTTCTCGCGGAACGGTTTCTGTTTAATCAAGATCTCTCCATATCAGCTTACTTAGCGATGCAAAGGCTTGTACTTGATGAGACCACTCACTTGGATCAGATCACATCGAACTTTGCGTGGCGCTTCATATAATGGCGGTTTGAAGGTATTCCTCGCGGATGAGATTTTCCGTATCTTGTTGCTCGTGGGTGCTGTAGTACAGCGATAACTTTAGTTGAGCAAACCCTCCGTCAACTCCGAACGGATGGGAAAGGTTCAGCTTACTGTTATTATAGCATTCATAAGGTCCGCTCCCTCTGACCGGATCAACGCTGTTCAGCAACCTCTCGGCTTTCATCCTCTGTTCCTTATTGAGCTTTAATTCCGATCCAGTTCCTTCTTCCGAATTATCGAGATAGGTCACCCCTCTAATGGGGGTGATGAATTCTCTCTTTGGGGACGATGCCTCCCTTCGACGCTTCTGCTCCTGTCTTTCGGCGGCACGGGCAGCATTCACAGTAGACGGCCCAGGTCCACTGGTCACCGTCAATGAAGGTCTAGTCGGGGTGTACTGAGAGATGTCGCGTCGCCTAATGGGCTGGAACACTCTCTCTGAGGCAGGGAGTAACGCTTCAGACGATATATCACGCTGTAGTTTAGGTGTCATCGATACCGGAATATCCGCGCCGCCACTAGATGTAGACGCTGCTGAGGGCAGAGTGATCGAAGAGCCGTGTAAAGTATGAGGGGATGAGGCGTGACTGCTTGTCGCTGCAACAATGGGCGTTCGTGTGGTTGACGGAGGCGTCGATTTGCCTCTCATTGTGGTCGGTGGTTCAGCTGGCGGCGCAGGTAGAGGTGAGAGTGGGTTCTCAGCAATCGCCAACGACGGGAATAGCGGTTTTGGTGCCGGACCTGTGTCTTCATCCTCACTGAAAGCGTATTCTTCGTCACCATCCAAGTCGAACCCGTCGAAAGAGCCTGTGAATGATCCTTCTTCTGGTATAGCGTCTAGATGTTCTGGAGACGGCGGCAAAGGGACGATCTCTTCGACAGGTCTGATGTCAGGCTGAGAAGCAATGTCAACCCCTTCAGATAGCTGCAGAGCTCTGTTCGCGACCGTGTTTCCGCTGGTGCATACCTGGAAGATGCAGATTAGCATTGAACCTGTGGATGGTAGAAGGAATACTCACATCGCACATTCCCTCGCAATACTCCAGCTGAGATCTTTGACTCGACACGTCAATCTTCTCTCCAAAATATTGGCAGATCCCTACATGCCGACATTTCCCAGTAGCCTCAAGGAAATGTTGCAACTGATTTGAACCTCTGTCAGCCAAGTGTCCAATTCTTTCTCGCTGACAAGCATCATCAGTACAACACGCACGGATTTGAAACTATTAACGGGCGACATAGCGTTCTCCGGGTCTTCCTCGGCACCATGCTTTCGCTTCTTCTGTTGATTCATCTCATGTTGCCATCGGACCTTCTTAGCGTCCTCGCGGGCTAGAAGCCTAGTCAGCAAAACATGCGTCAGACGGCGAAGCGGACTCACAATAGAAGAGGATACAATGCGAATTCTGCAACGGCTGGTCAGCTGATACGCTTTTGTTCGAAATGGGGTGCGAAAAACAAGCCCACATGTCCATCTCGTCCTGCACGACCGGTTTCCTGATAATACCCTGACCAAGAAGTCAGCGTATTCACCCAACGAGTTCTGTATAAGAAGCTCACCTTCGAAACTCTTGGGCATATCATAGTGTATGACATAGCGCACATGCGGCTGGTCGATACCCTATACACCCGGGCGTCAACTCATTGTTCGAGGGATGTCATGCAGGGGCCTCACCATTCCAAACGCAATAGTCGCCACGATACATTCCACCATACCATCGTTCCAGGCTTCCAGGGTGATGCGATTCGCTTCGTTTCCTCGAGCTTTATAGTACGGTCTAGACTTGATACCTCTATCCCCAAGATAGGCTGAGACATTCTCGCACTGGGACGGGAAACACACCAGCTTAGCTCGGTTGTGCGGATATCAGCACGATTGACCGACGATAAAACACCCACATCTTTCGTTGTACGGCAGTATACTATGCCAGTGACACACGGTCGCAAGATCCCGTTGGCGACATTTCTAGCCTTGGCTTGGGGCTTGTATTGCTCAATGAAGTCGGCGATCTCCTCCACTGTACTCTTCTTCTCCTCGTCCTGCTCAACATCTTCTTCGCTACCTCGCCCCTGGTACCGCACCTGTATGCAATGCACAGACGGTGAGCGGAGAATTTTTGAGCGCAGAATGCTACTCACTTCGTAGTATAGATTGCGCCTATTGAAAGGCATCACCCATTGCCCGTATCCCGGTTGTATGTTCAGGCTTTTGATGATATCGTTCCGCACTTCTTGAGTGGCAGAGGCGGTTAAAGCCTAATGGACAGATATCAGGGTATGTTCCGTAGAAGGCAATGCTCTTTCCACAAGTAAATTCATCTCACTGTCACGGGTAGTCCACGATATCGTTGAAGAAAATCGCCTATTTCACGATATCTCTGCGCAGGGACAGGTCAGGGATGTGTCCGTTGGCAAGTCTGGAAAGATCTCACTCACTGGTCGAAAGTCTAAGCCCCACTCCTGCAGCCAGAGAGATCAGTTAATTTATGTTTTGGAATGTGTCATCCCGCAAACTGACTGAAATAACGTGTGCCTATAAGATATGTCAGCTTAGGCTTTGATATACAGATGTTGCCAAGCTTACCTCGTCCACTACCAGTCTGGCCATCTGTCTCTGCTCGTAAGTCTTGTCGAACATCGCTTTATGTCTTGGGCTCAGAAGACTCTCCGGTGTGACGTAGAGGAGCCTGATCTTAGGGTGGCCAAGCCGCATCTCCTTGCGAATCTATAGTGAACACGCTCAGCTGTGTGATTGCGCTCAGTGAAATCAACGGCACCTCACCTCTGCAAGTTTGGCATCCGTGATCTTCTCTCCCAACATCTCTGCTCTGATTCCTTTCTTATGCAAGCCCCTGAGCTGATCTTCCATAAGCGATACCAACGGGGAGACGACGATTGTTACGCCGTGTTCTATCGTTATAGCTGGGAGCTGGAAACAGATCCTATAGGAACCGCCGAGTCATCAATACTTGAGTTGCAGGTTGATCGGTACAGCATGCTTGCGAGGGCGAAGGAGGGTCCTCACGATTTGCCCAGACCGGTCGGCGCGACGACGATCATGTTACAACCCCTCATCGCATTCTCGCATACTTGCTCTTGCGGATGACGGAAATCGGAGTAGCCCCAGTCTAGTATAGTATACATGTTAGCTCGACATCAACTTACGCTGAGTAGCCTCAATATGGCAAGCAACTAACACTTCTGCAGATTCCATCTCAAGGCGACCGTCGTCTCCTGTGGAGATATCGTGCGCCGCCATTCCCGTTTTCTCGGTTGAAAATTGTTTCTCGCAAACTAAGCATGGTGTATAGGGCATGGATAGGATAGTCAGCGGCATATTCCCAAATTGGGGCACTAAGGTAGTAAGCTCACCTGGGTAGAGTTGATGAGCGTTGTGTACGGCCTCTCAGCCGGAGTCGAGCTAGGTAGACTGAAGGTCTGCACAAGCGACCCGGCGGACATGGTGGCGAACAAGATATCCAGGTTTGCTCTTGTCCCTCGATAAAGCACCAAGATAGATGAGGGAGGGGGTTAGACCTGCACTACTGATATAATGAGATCCATTGCGAGGGGCGATTGATTGTATCTGATGTTTCGTTACACTTTGTTAGTGGAAGAAGGCAAGAAATAAACCTGGAGAAGCATGCCTGATCAGAGGTTTAGAGGTTGACATCACCTGTGGTTGTGGTTGTAACCGATCAAACGAAAACAAGCAAGTCGCGCATGTCCGCCTCACACGTGGGCAATACGAGGTATAGGCCTGCGAGTTTGAGATATTGCTCACGCCTAACCATCGCTTGCTTGTCTTACGTATTTTCGCGTCCGATCGCGTACAGGGGTCAAAGCCAAACACAACAAACATCAACAGTTCACCGTCACTGTACACACCACACACTCAACTTCCTTCCCCTTTCTTCTTCTTCTTCTTCTTCTTCTTCTTCCCTCATCGGCCCATTCCAACTCTCAGCTTCAATACAACGAGCGGATCGGTAAGTGACCAGGAGGAAGAAACGAATAGGTGTGAAGGAGCAGACACTGCGTAGATACAGGTGAGTACTTGCTGCTTTCAGATGATCAGTATGACCAGTGCGCGGAGGTCTGAGCGATTAATCATCCTATGACCGACGGGAAGATCAAATCCTGGCTACACAGCTTTTGCTGGTACATATTGCTTGCTGACACGATCGCTGTACTTGCCGCTGGCAATAGGTATCGCCTCTGAGTATATCTCTTAACGATTTTGGCGATCCACAATTGTGAAGAAACCTCTGGAGAAGATCACAGACTCTAGCCCGGTCGCTCATCAAGTGGGCATTTGGCCCTTCTTTTCTCCCCGACACGACATCATGGACAACATGGACGACCCATTCGCAGGCCCGCCTATAGGGGCCATCCCTCGTCAACGATCCCGTCCCAACCTCTCCCACCCAATCCCCGCTCCCCCTTCATCACGGTCAATCGCCTCCATGGCTCGGACACCCTCACCACAGAAGGCCAGAGCTGTGACTCCTCAGAGACCAAAGCCTGAAATGACAGGACAAGCGCTTCGGCAGCATCTTGCGGATCTGCTGGAGCAGAAGTCCGCTCAGCTGCAGACGCTGGGAACGATGGGTCAGGAGATCTTAAAGCAGCAGCAAGAGTTGGAAGAGAGAATAAGAGGGTTTGAGGATGCGGGTGAAGACAGCGGTACTGAGATCGACGGCGAAACTAAGGAGAAGCTGCACGAGCTGGACGAAGCGATGAAGTCGTGGGAAGACCAGAACGAGGAGATGATGCGAGAACTGGGCGGCAAGGTGAGTTTGATACGCGAAACGTCATCCTTCGGCTATATGACTGACAGAATGCAGGCCTCCGACTCGCTGGAGCGCCCGTCACTTGGTGTCCCATCTCCCAGCAAAGGATCGAGCTCTGCGGCACCCAGCACTCTCACGCGGCGTCAAAGAAACGCTCAACATCGAACGCTGGATATGGAGTTTGCAGCCGAGATCGGACAAAATCTGCTGGTGGAGGTACGAAGGCTCCAAGCTTTGTTGAATGAACGGGATCGTGCGTTGGAGAAGTTCGGCGAGGAGAAGGAGTCATGGGAAAGTGAGAGACAAAGCATACTCAATGCTGTGCGGGCTGCTGAGGCCAGTGTTGGTGAGTCATGACAGATACCCTCCATCCATGCTTTTTCAGTTTCTAACATTTTGGCGCTGTAGAGCGGTACAGGGAGGAAAACTGGAATCAAGAAGTTCAGCTGCAAGAACTTAGGACGTCTCATGCCGACATCCAGGATCAGATCACCAAATCAAATGCCGAACAAGCTCGATTAGCTAAGACACTCGTCGCCGCTCGAGACGCTGCAGAAGCTTATAAGACGGATGCAGAGAAGAACGCACAGATGGTCGAGGAGATGAAGGTCAAGCATGAGACGGACATGGCGCAGGCTAGAAAGACGACTGCCGGTCTACAGCGAGATAAGAGCGATCTTCTCGGCGAACTGAATGTAGAGCGACAGAGACGGGTCAGCGGTCGAGGTCGATTGTCGAATAGCATGAGCGCCAGTCCAGGCATGTTAGGTCCAAACGGGGTGGAAGAAGACGAAGACGATGTATTCGCACCAGGCAAGGGCAACAACAGTCCTACCAAACGAGGACCAGGCTTCGATACGAACGACAACGCTCTTTCACCTTCTCAGCTGTACGAGTCTGACTTCGATTCGCCCAACCCTACACCTTCCAAGCCTTTCCCTCGGTCCCCTCTCGGTGACATGTACGTGAACGAAATCGATGAGCTTCGTGACAACCTGGCAAAGGCACACGAGGAGATTGAACAGCTCAGGGGCGCAAAGGACAGGCCTAGGACCGACAGCCTGTCCTCTAACAAGAGCGTCGACGAGTTCGGCATGCGCACACCTGGAGCGGATTGGGAAGACGACGAAGGTACGATTGGAGCCGGTAGTCGTGGAAAAGGTTCGACAAGGGGCAGGCGAGGAAGAGGACGAGGGTTCGCAGCAAGTCTGGGTCGAAAGCTTGGCTTCAACCGCGTCGTCACGGGTCTTAACAGTACTCCAGGCGACAGAAGCTTCAACTCTGCAAGCTCCGGCACACCCGACCTGCTCCGGACTCGGGGCATGTCGAGCAGTCCCGCGCTGTCTTCGTCTTCTCCCAGCGGCGAAGCCCGTGGTCGAGTACTCGGTCAAAACGATTCGATGGAAGTGCTCAACTCACCGAACCGATCAAACGACAGCCTCATCAGGCCAGGAAGCTTCATGGCCCCTGCCAATGCTCTTGCTGACGAGATAGGCACTCAGATGAGCTCTGCACCTTCAGTACAGTACGTCGATGCTGCCATCATGACCGACGACTGGGAACCTGAGAAAATCATCGTCCCATCCGGTCAAGCGAGGGAAGTCGAAGGCAAACTTCGACCGCCTCAGCTGATGACGACCGCCGCCGCCACCAACTCCTCGATCGCTGAGTGGGCACTTCAAACACCCAAGCCACCTTCCTTTGATGACACTTTCCGGCCTGAAGAAGCTTCACCCTCGACTCCCCTTATGGCAGGCGAGACGACGCCCACTAAGCGATCCGTTCCCCTACCACCGATGCCTAGTCGACTTGCCAATGTCTTCCCTCGATCTACATCGGTTGATGACGGAATGTCCATCACGACCGACACCGAGGCGGACTATGAAGACGCTCGAGAGACCGTCGGTACTCTCACTCCGAATCAGTCTCACTCTGAGCTTCCAACCGACACCGAAGCCTATCAAACCGGACAAGAATGGCCCGGCGAGTCAAGCGCGGACGAAGATTCCGATGACGGACGAGATCGCGAACATACGATGCGAGGACTCAAGCTCTCTGGTCTTTCAGCTGCTGGCTCATGGTCTGCTGCCAAGCAAGCTCACAAGATGGCCAGCCGGGATCGGATTGTGGAGAAAATCGTTGAAGTCCCGGTCGAGAAGATCGTCGAGGTCGAGAAGATCGTCGAAGTACCCGTGGATCGAATCGTGGAAGTACCTGTGGAGAAGATAGTAGAAGTCGAGAAGATTGTTGAGGTGCCTGTCGAGAGGATCGTCGAAGTTCAAAAGACGGTCGAGGTACCCGTGGAAGTGGAAAAGATTGTGGAAGTTGAGAAGAGGGTTGAAGTCCCCATTGAGGTTGAGAGGATCGTCGAAAAGGAGATCGAGAAGATCGTAGAGGTACCAGTCGAAAAGATCGTCACGGTCGAAGTCGAGAAACGAGTCGAAGTTCCCATCGAAATTGAAAAGGTCGTCGAGGTACCCGTGGAGAAGATCATCGAAATCGAGAAGATCGTCGAGGTACCGGTCGAAAAGATTGTCGAAATCGAAAAACGGGTCGAAGTCCCCGTCGAAATCGAGAAAATCGTCGAGGTGCCCGTCGAGAAGATTGTCGAGGTCACCGTCGAAAAGGTAGTGGAGGTCGAAAAACCTGTCGACCGCATTGTCGAGGTGGAAAAGATCATCGAGGTACCCAGGATCGAAGAGAAGATCGTCGAGGTCGAAAAGATTGTCGAAGTCCCCACGACGGTCGAGATCGAGAAAATCGTCGAAAAGATTGTTGAAGTACCGAAAATTGTCGAGGTGGAGAAGGTAGTAGAGAAGATCGTTGAGGTGGAGAAGATCGTCGATAGACCTGTCAACGTCGATGTTGAGAAGATCGTTGAACGGGTAGTCGAAGTGGAAAAACCGGTCGAGCGAATCGTCGAGGTACCCAAGATCGTTGAGGTGGAGAAGATAATCGAGAAGATAGTGGAAGTACCCAAGGAAATTGAGGTGATCAAACAGGTCGAGGTGGAGAGGGTCGTGGAGAAGATTGTCGAGGTGATCAAGGAGGTCGAGGTTGAGAAGCGCGTTGAGGTGCCAGTGGAGGTGGAGAGAATTGTGGAGAAGGTCGTTGAGGTCCCGGTCGAGGTGGAAAAGCGAGTCGAAGTGCCCGTTGAGGTGGAAAAGATCGTTGAAAAGCGGGTCGAAATGCCTGTTGAAGTGGAGAAGATCGTCGAGAAGATTGTAGAACAGCGAGTGGAGGTTCCTGTTGAAGTCGAGAGGATCGTGGAAAAGATTGTCGAAAAGACGATTGAAGTACCTGTCGAAGTCGAGCGCATCGTGGAGAAGATCATCGAGGTGGAGAAGAAGGTTGAAGTACCTGTCGAGAAGATCGTTGAGGTGGAAAAGATTGTGGAAGTCCCAGTCGAGAAAGTTGTCACCGTCGAAAAGATTGTGGAAGTACCGGTGGAGAAGATCGTCACGATTGAGAAGACGGTCGAAGTTCCCGTGGAGAAGATCGTCACTGTTACAAAGACCATCGAGGTCCCTATCGAGAAGATCGTTACGATCGAGAAAATAGTCGAAGTGCCCGGCTCATCCATAAAGGCTGGACAATCAGATTCGAAAATGCAGACTGAACCTCTTCCCGCGACGCCTTCCTCGCCGCTCGCTCCTCCTCCTGACATGTCTCTCTTCCGAGTCACTCCAGGCGCGAATTACGACTTCCTCAAGGCTCCCCCTGCCCCTGGTCTCCTCGGTAGCAGGAACAGCCGAAGGGTGTCAGCTGAAAACATCGCTCAACTTGCCTCTGATTCTGGCTTACCTCATACCAGGGATCTTGGTTCGCCTGTCAACATCGATGGTCTACCGCCTTCCTCTCCCACTGGCTCTACAATGACTGTCCCAGACCGGTCTCGACCTCCAACCATGTTCTTGCCTCCACCGCCAAGCATGCCTCCTCCCCCAACAGCCGTCAAGAAGATGTCGACTGGTCCTCCCGCTCGACCCACCTCACCTCCACCTGACGATCTCCTAAACCGAGCTACTACGCCGACATTTCAAATCTCATCGAACCGTCGAGCCTCTCGGACCGCTCCTTCTTCTGCCTCTGCCGCTATGCGAATATCTACCGATATGCCTCCTCCTTCCGCCGCCTCTCGACAGACCTCACGTGCAAGCTTCAAGGTGCCCCATTCGGCTACCTCGACACCCATACGAGATGAGGCATGGCTCAAGTCGCGGGACAGTGTCAGACGACGAGCGGATCAAGTTATCTCATCATCTGGCTATGCCTCGGCCAGTTCAAGCATGTCAGGCCACGATCAGTTCACGGAGCACGATCGAAACCCATCCATGTCCTCGTTCGATAGCTACGCCGGCACTGTACCTCAACCGCCTCCTCAACCTGCCCATGGATCGACCGACCCTAATACCATACATGCTATCACTCAGACTATGATCGGCGAGTACCTTTACAAATACACTCGAAGGACAGTGGGTAAAGGCCAGTCTAGCAACAGACATAAGAGGTTCTTCTGGGTGCATCCTTACACCAAGACCCTGTACTGGAGCTCTGAGGATCCTGGAAGTAGCCGAGTATCGGAATCATCAGCCAAGAGTGGTATGTCTACTTGCTCGCACCCTCTATATAAGATGATATAGCTGACCGACCGTTATCGTATCAGTCTTCATCTCAAGTGTCCGAACTATCGACGATACCAATATCCAGCCTCCTGGTTTGTTCAACAAGAGCATCGTTGTTGCCACGCCGGGTCGTGAGATTCAGTTCACGGCGCCAGACAAGGAGAGACACGACTTGTGGATGTCAGTAAGTGCTTACTCCAATCGTTATTGCCTTGATAATAACAGACCGAGCTGGACGAAGCTGATACTTTGTCTTTGCCTCAAATTCGTTGCAGGCTCTGCAATTCCTGCTACAACAGCAACATGGTGACAAGAGTACTGCCCACCTTGCTGAATCGACTGTCCGACACAATACCTCACGGTCTGCACTGTCCTCCATCCCGGACGAACAAGGTCGTCTGACCTCTTCCCATATGCCACCTAAATCACCCATGTCTCTCCGATCCTTCGGCTCCGAGCGACACTCTCTGTCGAATATCACCCCGAAAGCGGCTCGGTCAGGCTCAGCGATGTCCTACGTGCGACCTGGCTCGACAACGGGTAAGAGAGCGGGAACCGCTGCTCACGAGTACCTGAGAAGGCATGATGTTCCATCTACCATTCATGGTGGACACCGATATAAGGGCGCCTACAAGGGTGCGCCAGTAGCGGATGCGGATGATTTCGACTACGTCAGTCGAGATGACGGCGATGATATGGATGCGAGCTTTGAAGGTCTCGAGAATGTCAGAGGTCAGCAAATGTCTTAGCCCGAACGAACAGTGATAGTGAAGGATCAGATAGCAGAAGGGACATCATGCTGACAGCTGCACGTTCTTTCATCTCTGTCACATCCAGCATGCTGCGATGGCAAACATCTCGTCGGACAACCGCACCATCACCACGACCATCATCCCAACGTCCCTCGCACCCCGGCCCGAGCTCAGACACCTTCCTTGAAAGCGTGGTCAATCAGATCTCGACGTCCGTCCAACGCGTCCCACAAGCCCGTAGGTCATGCTCAGGTGACAAGCGATGGTGAGAGTATCTTGTCGACGGCAAAGAAGAGGGAGAGGAGCAAGTCTGCTATGGGCCATCGAGAGCGACAGAGGGAGAGTACCATGAGTCCTACTTCTTTCAGGCAGATCTGACGCAGTAAGGTGAAGTGAGGGGGACTGTCGAGGACAGTACCGTTTGCAGTGTTGGAACTTTTCTTCTTGATTCGTATTCTCCAATTTTTATCCGGGTTTTACATGTGCATATCTGTTATTCTTTCTTCCTCTTCCCGCCTTCTTCCCAGTACTCCAGCATACGCATGATTGCGAGCAAAGTCATACACATATATATCCTCGTATTCATCCCATATACAGACATACACATATATACGTATCTACGATATTTATGCGGTAATGCAGTAATGACCTCTCTCCGTCCCAGCTGGATGCAGTTGTGGTTTTCTTATCTCGACGAACGCTCATCTCGCCGCGGTCTGATTTGGCCATGCAATTGGTTGAAGTCGGGACAGTCTTTAGGGGCAATTCATCAATTGTCGTCAATCCGTCAGTCCGTCACCACATCAAAGACGGACGGACGTATCTATATATCTATATATGCGTTTGTACGAACGTGCGTGCGTAATGAATAGTCTATGGATACATGAAATATATCTTCGCTTCGAGTGTATCATTATAAGTCCTGTCTATATCGTATATCGAATGGTCCGATTGGCCGAATCTCTATCCGTGGTCTACCAGACAGACGAGCGAAGTGAGCCAAGTCGATGCGGAACCCTGCTCCTCGCAGGCCTTCTCTACTCCGGAAAATGGTAAGGAGCAATGGAGAGGCTTGATTATATGTATACCGCCCCCGTGAAGATCGCAGGTCGATGATCTGATCGTCCCTCGAGCTGTCGCATTCTGCAATGAACGAACATTTTTGTCAGCTATCAGTCCGCTCAACGTGAACGTGTACGCATGGCATATGTTTTCAAAACTTTCACTCACCCAGCATCATCGATCGTTCCATAATGTAAGCATCTCACCTCACCCTTCTTCCACCTCTTCTCCCTGATCTCCACGGCCACCTCGGCCGACCTTCCATTCTCTCCCGTCTCGTGGGGTCCCGAAGTCGATCTGTGTAACCAGCCAGGTAGATCTCGTATGAAGCGGACGAAAGCATTCTTGTCGTGTTCCCTTGCACTGTTACCATGACCGTGACCGGTGCTGGCGGTCGCCGAGGGATGCGTGTGCGTGTGAATGGTGGTGGTCCGAGGGAAACCGTTTCCGTGTTCTTTACCGCTGACATTGGCATGGGAGGTTGATGCGGAGTATGTGTCAAGATATCCTTGGCTTGAAGTCGGCTGAGAGTGGAAGTGCAGTATCCGTTTACTGTCACCATGACTTGTCTCGTGGGGGCGATCGAAAGCGTTCGCTTCGGTCGGAGACGTTTCGTATTGAGATACTGTTCTGGCTCGTGCCCCTTGGTCGAAAAATCTCAAGGAGCCGCCGGCTTCTCTCATTGGCCGGCTGACAGCACCGTTAATCCAGCTATTACCTTTCTCGGTAGGACTGCTTGCGCCAGCTGACCCCGGTCTTGTGCCAGGACGAACCAAACCATCACTCGATCTACCCTTCTTCAAGACCGTACTTTTGTCCGTCTCGAGACCCATCGTATCTGAATTACTCCTCGGACGTTGGTCCTTGCCGACTTTCAGTCTATCAACGGTAGGGGATATCGGCGAATCGAAAGTGATCCTTTGCCGAGGAGGATTGGGGCTCGACTGAGTGAAGATGGGTGCGAGGGATTCGGAGCTAGGTGAGGAGTCGCCGTTGTTGTCGGAGATAGGTCGAGATGAGTGTCCTGGGGCTGAACCTGATCTGGTCATTGCCAAAGAGGGCAAGAGATTCGTCGGACTGCGCGAGGGCGGTGCCGATCGAGCTGCATTGGCATCGAAATAAGCTAGGTGTTGCCTATCCTTGTTGTTGTTGTCTTCCGAATTCGACCTGAGTGGAGATGCCTTTCTCGGCGCTGGTATCAATCCGACCTCAGCGTTGGACGTGCTGGCCGACATTCTGGGAGAATCGGGGGGCGAAGAGACGAATGTCGTTTCAGCAGCCTCGTCACCGTACCTATTAGATTGTCGACCGCCGGATCCGAATCGAGGCGGTGTCGAGCTCCCACTGCGCTGCATTCCAGGGTGCGATTTGATGCGGACATTTATACGGTCGATCGGACTGGGTTCCATAGATGGCGTTCGGGTCATCTGGAGTTTGAGATGGCCACCCAAATTCGTGAACACCGTCGTCAATCTATGGAACGGGGTATGTGTGTCTGTGACCGGGATGTCGTCCATCTCAGGCTCGGGTTCTGGATCAGGTTCGACATGCGCTTTCCAGAGGACTCTGTCACACTATGGGCAAACACGGGACAATCAGCTGGTTTTACACTCTGAGGGATTACCCCATCCAATCGGCATCATCCGTATGCAGATCCACTTACCCAGCTAGGAACCCTTTGCTTCTTTGATGAGTCATACACACCTTCTCGCGTATCCACTTCAACTTCCGGCTCATCATCATCGTCCTCGTCATCTACCGCATCACGTACGCTTTTGTTCGACATCGTCCTCTTCATCAGACTCAATCTTCTACCGAATGGCTGCTTCGGTGCATCCCTATCCCTATCACCCATTTGGGGAGGGGAAGAAGGAGTCGACGAATGGCTGTTATCGGATCTTGGGCCAGGAGGAGCTAGACGGTTGGACAGAGGGTCATCTTCCGCTGATGCATCGTATCGGGTTGAAGCCATGGATATCCTTCGTACGGATTCGACAGGAGTGAAAGGTACATCTCGGTCGCGATCCCGATCCCTATCCTCACGCTCGTTGGTTGAGACAAAGGATGACATAGAGGTGCGTCTTGAGGAAGGGTCGAATTCGCCTGAATTTCTAGGTCGTCTGACGGACTCTCGTCGTTTCACGCTTACTCTCCGGCCCAGTCCTCGGCGTGAGGAAGAAGAGGTGAGAATTCCATCCATCCTGACCAGGCCCAAGAAATGCCTCGTCTTCTCCTTGAGCGCGACTTCGAACGCTCGGTGCTTTGAATTTTGTTGATTATGTACTTCGTCCCACTCGTCCCCGACATCCGTACCGAGCGTCGAGCCTGGGCCAGATGTGTATCTGCTCGAATCGAATGAACGGCGTGACATCTCTGCTTCAGTCCCATCATCGTCACTTCCCAGGATTGACCGCCGATCCTGTTGGTTGCATTCATCGTCGCCATCGCCTTGCCCATCCCCGTCTACTTCCTCAATGGAGTCAGCTTCGGGGACGTGCGAGAGCTTTTGTTGCATTGTCGCACTGGTGGATATCTCGATGGACGCGGCAGAAGCGGTGGATTTTCGTCTTTTTAGCGTGCGACGGAGTTCGCGATTCGTTGCTGATACACTTTTCCACACCTGTACGTCGAAGATGAGCCACACAACGATACTCTCACGTTGTCGGGTACCACTTACATCGTACTTGAAGGTACAAGGAAAGTTGATCGGTGCCTCCTCAAATCCAGGGAAGGGATTCATGTTTGGATCTTGCATCGCAAGTCTCAACTGATCCCACTTGAGCAGGTCAGAGTATTCTGAAAATGTTAGGCTGACTCAGCTTTTGATTCGACAGCGCCGTTCTGTCGCTCCCGATGAACTTACTCTTCTGCTCGATTAGCCAGTCGGCATGCAATCTCGACAGTTCGAGTCGGAAGTTCACTTCGACGAAGGGTGTCAATTATGCCATTCCCCGTTCCCATAAAGTTCACTTACAATCGCCACACCAGAAAGTGGTGTCAAACCGTTCGGTGATGTCTGGAAGCAAGGGAGTTAGTTCAGTCTCAATCTCCATAAGCAGCTCACCATCAATGTTCGCCCTGGGATCATCCTTGGGCAAAAAACAATCCAGCCTCAGTTCGGATTTAATCTTCGCTATGTTAGATAATCTAGCATGTAATCGACCTGTATGAGCGGCCAAGTGGGAGTTGACGAAAAGGAATCGATGATCGGCCAGTTTCAGGCTTATCCCACTGGGACAAGCAAACGAGGGTCAGCCTGGAGTCACGGAGAGACATGCGAGTATTTCAGCTCACATTCCACCTTTGTTGCCTACCCTGCCACCTGCTAGACCGGCGGTCACCAAATCCTTATCGAGTCCTGCGATGGCTCACAGTCAGCTTGCGTACAGCCGGAAGACACTGTGTGAACTTTGAGCATACCTTGAATGAGGTGTTCACAGCCTTTGTATATATATATAGAGAGGTACATCCCCAGCAGTCTCTCCTTGACAACGTGGACATAGCTACCGTTGCCTCCCCCCGTCGAGCTAGGCTCATCATTTGGAATGATAATTTCTGGTCGGTCAACCTTTGGTCTTCGAGGTGAGGATATCGATTTTTCGCGATCGTTTCTCCTATTGTCCTCGGAGCCTGATATGAGAAAGGTATCATCCCCTTCTCCCGATGAAGAGGAAGTACTGTTGGATTCGAAGGAGGATCTGGACCGGGCTAAAGGCGAGGGAGAAAGGCCATGACTTGATGAGCCGTGCAGAGGTGCACGAGGCGGGATTGGCTGAGGAGTCGTGACAGGTGTGATTGGTGCGGAGGCTGATCTCAGAAGACTCGGTTGGGATGTCGGAAAAGTAGGCGGATGAGGAAGGAATGGCGAATCTCGTGGAACGGGAGACGAAGAATCGTAGGACGTCGGTACCGGTTCGGAAGTGCGAGCATTGGGACCGCAGAAATAGTCTGATAGAGGCAAATTCTGGAGAATCAGCAACTACACGCAAAGGACAAGGGGAGTGATTCTGGCTAGGAAGATATGCTGTGACCACTTACCGTCCAACATTTGACTCCAGCCTTTGGCGGTCTGTGGATGACGGTGTAGAAAGGGCGTATGAGGCGTCATTGGACTCGTGGCTCTCGATCGCTGCTGGTCCGACGAGTCTTTCCCCTTCTCGTCCTCTTCTGAGTCACCTTGATCAGGCGATCTTGACGCTGAGTCCTCTCGATTCAGAACTTCTAGCATGTCTTCTTTAGCTTTCTCCTTCTGTGAGTGTGATTGAGTCTGGGTGGATTTCTCTGTATCCTTATCCTTATCTTTGTCCTTTTCCTTCTCCTTTTCCTTCTCCTTTTCCTTCTCCTTTTCCTTCTCCTTTTCCTTCTCCTTTTCCTTCTCCTTTTCCTTCTCCTTTTCCTTCTCTTTGTCCTTCTCTGCATTCTTCTCCTTCTCCTTCTTGTGTCTCAGCGTGACTCCCTTGACCAGACCTCCGCCCAAGCCTCGTGGTACATTGCTCAGCGTGGGACACTCTTGACCGGCCACTACGACGATGTGGTATGGATGGGCATTCTCGACGTCAAGGTGGGGTAGTTCGTCGGTAGGTGACTGAGGTTGATATGGTGGGATCTGACCGAAGAGGACCGACAGGTCCCCTTTAGGCTACGCAGGTGATTAGGGTATCAGAACGTGCTATTAAGCAGATGTTTCGTTGAGCCTTTTTGACACGGGAGGCGTCGACTCTCGACTCACCAGCGCATCGCCCATATTCCAGGTGACCACCATGACCTTTATTGCCTCCCTCTGTTTATTCGGCGGTATTACAACCGTCTCCGCCATTCCCTGAGCTTTCGCGGCGTGTCCTCCTCCCCCTTCTAATTCAAGAGGGAACGTTTTGGACCGTATCACATCCTGTCCACCACGAAAGTCCGCCTGCCCCGACTGATCCTTGACCTCCAGTTGCACCTGCGGCGCATCCCTAGATCTACGCCGAGGTGAAGTGGACAGACTGGGCGCATCGGAATCGAGGTTTCGATCGAGATCTGTACTCGGACTCGTCGCATTGGAAGGATGCAGAGAAGAGCTGCGGGAGTTGAAAAGCGCATGAAGACGATGTCGGACCCTTGAGCTGTCGGCCGCAGCACTGCTGAAGCTTGCACTGGAGGCGGGGTCAGCGGCGGGGTCAGCAGAGCCCCGCCTGCCAAACGGTCGGAAGTGTCGAGGCATAACTGAGAGATCTATGGCGTGTATAGAGTCAGCCATAACGTCAATTCATGATTCATGACTCCTTCTTAATCGGGACTGAGAACTCAAAGAGCCATAACAATGAGAGCTCAGCGAAGGAGGCTGTAGCAGTCCGTTGTAGTCATGATTGATAGGCAGATCACTCACGGGTCTTCCTTTATGCGTAATCTATGGTATATCTGCTCTACTCTGGGTATATCCGTGTGCAAACAGAGCAAGCATCCTAGCCGCCATGCACCATACCCTACACCCTGGAAGTATAGGTATGGTATAATCTCGTTACGACGCAGCTATAGCTACAGCTACAGCTCCCCCCGCCCTGTCCAGCCTGGACAGGACTGAAACCCAACGAGACCCACCCAATGTGCGGGGAAAAGCGCACCTGCGTGGGTGGGTATTTCAGGCCACTGCTATATGGTGGGTGTACTTCACTCGTTTGAAAAGGCGGCACCAGGTATAAATGGTGAGCAAGTCGCGTAGGTATGTTCTTGGTGCGGATGTACCAAGATGAAAATGACTTTGTTCGATGGTGTCCGATGTACAGAATCAGAATCACAATGGTGTTTTGATGAATGGAATGGCCTTGAACCAACGACTGTGGCCTCTGTTTCTCTGTTTGTTGACGTATTGCTTTCTTTGTTGTGTGGTCCGGGGGTATATAAATTAAACGTCAAATGCTAATTCTGACGCTAATACTGATCATATCCAATGTTTGTAATGTTTTGTAATGGCCCTAACAAAGCGAGACTAATCGAGCATTAGTCAATCTTGGGTGTTTCAGAATTCCGAGCATGCTAAGCATGATGAGTGAGGATGAGCGTTTCACGACAATTCCCTCTCCGTACCTGACCTCAGCACACACACATCATGGTCATCCTTTAGCTGACTTTATTGACAACGTCCTCCTACCATTCACGCGCAGAAGCGATTTTGGCTCTCCTCTCCATCCCCGATCGCGCATATTAGAAGTCAATCAGAAATCGACAAAAGGTTCCTCTTTCCGCCGTGCAGTGGGTGTTGCGATGAGTATCAGGCGTCGAGACGGTTATATCGATGTCGACCGAGCATTCGAACCTTCGACGCCCTCAGCGCCCAATGTCACCAACGCGGCTCGAGTCTACAGTGCCAGAACACACAAATCAAGCAAGACACAGGACCGAATCACCTTCGCGCCTCCTCCAGCAGGACCGTATTCGACTCTCACGCTCTACGCTTTCTCGATTTCGATGTGCTTGATTTCCGCCCTGTCGTTCTTGTTGGGGGTATCGTACATCTATTGCCCCGGCCAGGTGCGTAACTTTCGTTTCATCTCCATGACGCTCTCTCCCTCTCTCTTCTCTCCTTGGATTCCATCACGTGACAAGGAATACAATTCATGAGCCTCTATCCTGTATGTAACTCGATAATCATCATCTAGCCACTGGATTAGCTGGCCGGAACGCATCAAGCGGCTGCGGTGTATGCATGATGTGTGCTGTGTACTCCTAAGCTGACAACTGACTACTGAATATTTGTATAGGCTATACCCCTTTTGCAACCAATCTGCGAGGACAATCACTACAGATATATCGTGCCCCTCCTCGTACCCGTCACCGCGTGGTTCGCGATCGCCAATTGGGTCGGGTGGGAATACTTCCGTTACGCGTGAGGTGGAATGAGGGTGACGATCTCGCTCACTCGCTAGCGCTGGCGGCAGGTCCATATCGAGCATGCGAACTCGATTTCTGCCGAGTCATCTTCGCCTCATCGCCCTACATGTAGGTGTCGCCACCAACGATGACCTATGGACCGTGACGGATCAGTGATCTCGGCACATATAACTGTAGGGCTGGATCGGAAAGAGGAGAAGCGAGACTCTCCCAATGCTGGGTGACTTTGAACACTCGGCAGTGTGTTTCGCCTTCTGCTCTGCAGTGGAATCACTTAGCCAGAGAGTAGCCTGTCTTCCGGGCAAGACGAGGCCTCTTTGACCCGAGGATCAGGAGCACGAGCGGATATTCGCGTTGATACAACCGCGCATCCGCATTGTCGACTACGCATCCAAATCTCACACCGCTACGCATCGCACCGCATTGCACCTTGACACAAGGCGAGGAGGACTATGCGACCGAATATAATCTCGATACTCGCGTGCTTAGTCAGAGCACCCTCATTGCGATGGAGCTCTTCGAAGCTCGTTTGCAAACCCCAATCCCGTGCGAGCCCGTCCCGGAGACTATGAATCTGGATACTCCGGGATGACGCGATAGCTCTGTTGGACGACAGTGGACTCGTTCTCAGCCTACTCACGGTCGATCACTATGTCGGGCTTCGGTAGCTTCTGGTAGCCTAGCCGATTAGTGGTCTCGCTCCCCGATGAGACAGGACTGTCTTTCGTGTCGTGTCTGGCTCAAGTCTCGGTGCCGCCTACCCAGTACCGTTTCGCAGCGCGGAACGGCGTGAGCTTGCCTTTCATTGTTGTAACCGATTTAGCTTATTCCAATCCGCTCACTGAATACATGTTTGCGTCAAGCATCCTTACGAAAACTATTGCCGAGCCGTAATAATCCAGTGTTCTCCCTGTGCAGTGAAAACATGTAACAGGGGAGATATACATATATAGTAGGAAGCTTTCCTGTGTATCTATGTGTATGTATGTGCATATATGTCCGATAGATGACTGAGAATGCAGGTATAAACATATACAAACACGCCCACATATAGAAGTATAGGCAGGCATGAAATAAATGAGTCTAAGGACTGGTATCGGTCATTATAGGTCGTTTGTCTCGTTTCGTATTGTATGGTATGATATGCGTATTCGTGCCGCGCTGTACCGTATTTGACTTGACTCGTTTATCGGACTTATCGGACTGGTATCGTTGTTGTTATGACGTTGAACGCCCCGTATTCTCTGCTCTTTTCGTTCATCTCTTCCTAACACTGCGGGACAGCTGGTGAGTCATGCGTGTTCACATTGGGTGATGATTGTCTCCCGGTGTCTCTTTCCATCGTCGTCACGATCCGATCTCACTAATTCGGGGTAGATGAGCCGACCGGTCCCGTCCCGTCCCGTACCATCTTATCGCTATCAGAGTTTAAAAAATGGAAACGGGACATCGTCAGTACCGCACATCTGATCGCCATGGTATCGAGTACTGCGAATTACGCGAAAGCGGGATGGGACAGGGATCACTCACCCTCATGCTTGCGCCCATGCCTGAACTCACGCCTTGTGTTCTAAAACCTTCCGGCACATCTCCGCTGGCCCCGTAAGCTTCGCTGACATCCACCAAAGCCCCGTCCGCTCTCACCGCCGGTCCTTTACCCTTGCCTAACCCCTCGCCATTACCCATAAGCATGGCCAATTCCCTACCCTTCTTCAAGGTGAGGGTGCCCCTCCCGTCGCCCACAAGACTCTCGATCCTCCTCTCCCTATTAGCTATACCTCGACCTCCTGCACCTGGGATAGATCTCAGAGGAGACCCAGCAGCACCGTGCGGGGATCCGCCAGAGATGGTCAATGCGCGGATCTTAGATCTCGTCCTGGTGGCTGGGCTACCCCCGTCCAGATCGTCCGGCGTACCAGGCAATCCAAACAACGTCGTCGTCGTCGGAGGGACATTCTCTTTGTCGTCCAGAACCATGTTGCTTCGGATCGCTCGGGAAGCTCGAATGGGTGTAGTATTGATTGACGTTCTGTTTCGTTTGGCCGGCGACTCGCCTATAGGATCGGCCGCAACGTCGGTCTGTCGCGTCGTGCCATCAACAGCTGTTATGGAAGCCGGGCCTACTGAATTGGTGCTGGCAGCCACAGCACCGCTGGTAGTGGTAGTAGTCACAGCCGGCGCGAGGATAGGTAAAGGCGACAGCAAGTCCCTGGGCCTCTTCGACGCTGTACCAGTGCTCGTACCTGAGATCCCGAGGGAGTGCGGCTGTAATGGCGTTAGTGCAGATGCGGCGGTCGCGCGCTTTCGTGATTTGCTCTGCGTCTGGATTGAAGCTTGAGTATCATCAGCCTTGACTCCAGGGGCTGTTCTGCTCTTTGCCGATGATGTTGATCTGTTCTGTTGGTTTACGGACGCGGAAGAAGAAGAAGGAAGGGGATTCTCATCAGAGAAGACTGAGATGGTGGATTTCATTCGCGGTTTCGTGCTTGAGGTTACTTTGGAGGACGGCTGCTCGTCAGAAAACACCTTGATTTGCGATTTCGACTGTGTCTGTGTTCGTATCGTTGACTTTGCTGACATCGCCTGCGATGCGGATTTCAACTTGAGAGGCGCGTCTTCTGCGTGGACCAATTTTGACTTGCCCAAAGTCGATGACGAAGAGGAAGAATAAGAGGATGGCTTCAGGGCTGTTGGCTGCAATGAAGACAGGACCGTCCTTGTCGGCCCCGAGCCTTTCTGCATCGCACCGGCCGTCTTCTTGCTACTCAGCGCCTCTGAGGCGACTCGCTTGTGGGAAGCCGACCTTGGTGATTTCTGTAGCGGTGAAGCTGTAAGACCGGAAGTAGGGGACGAGTCTGAGCCTAGCCCACGGACCGGGGAGTCGGCGTATATCGCGAATATCGCGCCTTTCTTCTTGGTAATTGGCATGTCGGCGTTGACGTAGATGTGAAGATGTAGGATAGAACGAGAGAACGAGCGTGAGTGAAATTCTCGAAGAAGGTCGGCGAGTGAGCAGCCGAACCGCAAGATTCAAGAGTCAAGATCGGAGGTAGGCCGTATGTTCCAGTATCGCAGCGTGTTGTCGCGAGCTCGCAAGATAAGTGTGAAGAATTCGGGACAGGTATAGGATGATAGGGCAGGTAGCTACCTCTTGAAGGGACTCGACCGAGAGGCAAGAGTGGACGGTGGTAAATTGCCGATGCTCGCGCTGTTGAGTGGTCGGGCGTATGGCAGGTATAACAGACGAGTGACCCAAATCCCGATCCGACTTGACAATGTCTGCAAGAGTGCTTCAGTTTGGAGCACAGAGTAAGTTGAAACATGATCACCATGAACGCCAACACACAAAATTCACTCTGCACATTCACATTCACGAATCACACACGGCAACACGCAGACTCAAAGTGACCTCTCACGTGGTCCGAGCTGGTGACATAAACATCTTTGCATTTGAGACTATAAGACGCGAAATCAGGCACGCGCACAAGTTGCACTTGTCGACACTCAATTACCCTCAAAGTCACTCGCCTGGAGCAGCTGGACCGCGGCTCTTCGGCGTTATACCCTTGCCTGGTGATCCAAGAGACTATGCATATGATATGCTATGACGTGGTATTGTATCATGCATGACATGACCTAGATGCTGGATGCAGTATTATCAAAACAATCGCCTGCCTCTCGGCTGTTACCGGCTCGGTGGATCCGGAACGATTGCCGGTGCCGTCCACAGGTGGATACTCTATAAACCAAGGAATGAGGATTGAGCTCCTCTCTGCAGCAAGAGCTTTTTGGGAACTCGGGATGAGGACACCAGTACTACAACATCTTACGGGGCGGGCCTCGCTGCATCTTCTCGCATTACATATATGCATGATACTCATTACAGCGTTGATGAACACTGACTCTATCGTAGACCGAAGAAAGCGATCGTTCTGCAACAGCGTATCGTCGAGCATATTCGGCTAAAGCGTCAGTCAATAAACAAGCACTTTTGGATTCGAATCGATCACATTGACGATCTCTCCCACTTTCAAGTCCACTGCCCAAGATGCCTTCTCAACGTGTAATGGTCATAACAGGCGCTAGTGCGGGAATCGGCCGAGCAACCGCCATTCACCTCTCTAACGCCTTCCCGTCGCCCACTCACCCCGAAGAACTGGTTCTGGTACTGGTCGGCCGAAGACAGGCTGAGCTTGAGGAGACGGGCAAACAGTGCAGAGAAGGCACGGTCATAGAGGTCGCTAGTGGAGATGCCTGTAAGGAGGAGGACGTAGATAGGATTATGGGGATTGTCAAGGAGAAGTATGGGAGGTTGGATCTGGTGTTCAACGTGAGTTGGGGCACTTTGACAGGTGATATCAGCCTCTTCATATCCTCGTAACATGCTAGGGTCAGACTCGTATCTGGAAGCAGTGACTCGTTGGCAGCCTGGCCCTGGGGTTCTGATCATGTTGAAACAATCAGTGCAGTCAAGCTGATCCTTCACGCCTTGCCGAATCACTTCAAATACCGATATGTGCAGAACGCCGGAATCAATTCGAAGACGCCTGGAGAGTTCGAGGACCAGGATATGGCCGTTTTCCGACAAGTTTTAGATGTCAACATCATGTCTGCTGTTCTTGTGAGTGTTTGACAGATTGCGGTTCCGCGGTTTGGCGGGATCAGTTCGGAACACGGGGTGAATAGACGAGAACTCCCCCTTCAAAGTGACACATTGCCGTGTCGTAGCGCCTTTTCTGAGCGGTGTGATGGAGACTAAGTCGCGTGAATGATCCCCACCTCGCGACAGTTCACAAAGGGAGCTTTCAACATCATGAAGGCCCAGGAGCCCCAAGGAGGACGAATCATCAACAACGGTAGTATCTCAGCGACTGCCCCTAGACCAAGTGAGTGTTTTCGCCGCTGAGTTATCGCTCTCCTGCACATGAAATGTCATTCCGCCTCCCTCATCAATCAATGTCGATGTTCACAACACTGACAAATGTCTGGCGTCTCATTATATTCTCAGACAACACGGCCTATACCATCTCCAAGCATGCCGTCACCGGCCTGACCCGATCCACATCGCTCGACGGCCGAAAATACCACATCACCGCCTCCCAGATCGATATCGGTAATGCCTCAACGACGATGGGCAGCCACGTCGTCAAGGGTCAGGGCTCGATGCAGGCTGACGGCAGCTTCAAGCATGAGCCTATGATGCACGCTGATAATGTTGCGAAGACGGTCGGGCTGATCGCGAGCTTGGATAGGGACGCTGATATCCTCAGTGTGGAGATCATGTGAGTGTAGATAGCCTTTGGAGAACCCGCGCTCGCATCACATTCGGTCGGAGATTCACATGTCGCTTGTTGCCAAGCAATTGTATACATTCCAGCGTCTGCTCAGGATAGCTGGCCGAGTAGACCGATGTGACTTTTGAATGAGAGCAACATGCTGACCGGATTCTTTAACGGTAACAGCGCCACCGGCATGCCCTTCATCGGCCGAGGATAGATCAGGTGCCCTTCTAAGTAGGATCAGAGAATTTAGTTATGTACTCGTAGGGATTGCCATGCAAAATAACATACTCTCAAGGAAAGCGAGCGGGTCGTGTGGTCATACATGTACTGTATATCGTCTGCCTCGCAGACTGCAGTCGGTTCACTCACCGATGTGATGGTCCTAGTGGTATCAAATTCTGGGCCGACGACGATACAAGACTAGAGTATACGATGGTACGGTATCTACGACTCGCACCTCTTCCAGGGAATCATGACCTGTCTTGACACACCGTACTGATTGTGTCGCCGGTAATGAGGACACTTTGTCGTTTTGTCTTTAGCCTTGCTCTCGGCGTGACCACACCTAATGTATCGAGTGTGCGAGTGCTACGTGCAGTAATACTGTATCGACGAAGCGTATCATTGTGCACCGTTCGATCCGACATCCTCAATCGGCCTACCTAGAAGACTAGCGATTTGCAACATGATCATCGCCCTTGCCATACCCCTTTTGGACATGGCCTGGCATTCCATGTCCCTCCTATGTACCGACTGACGACGAAGCACCTCCCTTTCCTCAGTGCCGATGCCAATGCCGCTGCCCCCGGCGCATACAACACTTTCGCCCTTGACATCGATCGCATGTGTGTTTGTATTCGAGGAACAAGTCTGATACACAGACAAGCAAGCGGAAGGGGTAAAATAGCACAAACGAAACAGCGAGTGGTACTGTCGTACCGTGATCGTATGTATAGCTTACTCCTACTGTACGCATAACCGTAGAGCACCGTGGTATATGCCTTCACCGTCTCCGTGTCAGTGTCTGAGCGTGTCTGCTACCCGGGACTGTACTAGCAGGCTCCTCGAGTCATCGTCTATTCGATTCACCCCAGCTGAGTTGTGGTGCGTTCGTGACCACCTCTTGCTGATACTGAGGTAGGAGATATAATCATCATAGACCTGCTAGATATCGAACTCTGATTTGGTCACCGTATTATCAGACCCACCGAATCCTTGGATATCCTCGGCTCCCACGGTGATATGATTGTATTTTGGGCGAGCGCTAGGCGTGTTACCGGGTACTGTCCTAGAGATAGAGGAATTCTAAAAAACGAACCCCGTCGAGGCTGTCTCAAACTCGCCAACAAGCTTGCCCGGCCTCCAGGGTATGATGTAGCTACTCGAGAATAGATGGTCGACGTGATTTGGGGCTCTAAAATCGATTGTACCAGTCCGTATGTACCCTGCGCTCATGAGAAGCCGTTCTGACGATTCGAGTCTTGAATCACACCTTTTGTTGTTCCGTTTGGGGCGGGATGACTTTGGACACTCGTGCATCGTGGCTGACCTGTCAAGCACGTGCTGCTTTTTACGTGCTGGTTTTCACTGTCGTAGATATCATGCCGGTTTGCCTGATCTGTCGTCCGATATGTACATTCTTCGAAGCGCTCGTAATCCTGGAGTCTGCCACGAAAGCTACCCCTCGCCAGGAGTAGTCGCCGATGGTGCCACATTCCCCGGAGCAAGTAACTCCGAGGTGGTTTAGCGCGTCATATCCTACCTTCGCCCCCGACCTCCACCTCTTCGCTCCAAGTACTCTGACTACTCACACTCCACAATGCATTCACTCAATCGTAGCAGCTAGCTCGCGCGGCACTTCCAACGCATTCCACAGCAACACCCAAACTTCAGCGCCTCCCTCCTCTTCCACCTATGAACACTTATATACTCTTTCGCACAAATGTTCAAGTCTGTCCTGAACACCTCTTCAAAGACTATCCGATCTTCTTCAGCCTCTAAAAGACACTTCTCTGCAACAGCTAGAAAAATGGGCGTTACCGTTGACGTAAGTATTCACTTCGATTCTGTTCCTCTATCACTTCATCTCGCATTCCATAGCGTTGCAATGGACCGTCATCTCCTTCCGAGATCCTCCAGACGGGATAGTCAGATCCCTCGTTCCTCCATCTCCTCCGTCCACCCACGACCTCATCTGCTGCTTGAAGGCAAAGGGAATACGCCCTTCCCCTGCCAAGCGGTGAGCTCTGGTCGACCCTCCCCGCTAACGTTGGCACACCTATCCTGCTCAACATACAGACCATCGCTCCCGGAGACGGCAAGACCTTCCCCAAGCCCGGGGACCAGGTCACCATCCACTGTGAGTACTACGGAGCAATCTTCATTCCGCCATGCTATCCATTACTATTCTGTAGAGCTTTGTCATGACTACGTTGGGATCGGGATCCCCTATACTGACAGAACTCTTGCCTGTCTCCTACCATCAGACGTCGGCACCCTCCTCGACGGGTCCAAGTTCGACTCGTCCCGAGACCGAGGATCTCCCTTCGTCTGCCGAATCGGCCAGGGGTGAGTATAGATGCGCCACTATAGTTTCGATCTCAACGTTCAGAGGTTGCATCCTTTCATTGTCGCATCTCAGATCCTCCTGTCTGCTCTTGGATCAAAGCAAAGGGGCGGTTGAGCCAAAAGGTTAAATCGAAAGGGCTTCCGTCTCTGGTGCGCCCTCCCTATAAATTTGGTGCGGCTGCGCAGCGCCTACCTTATCTCGCTAGCATCCTTTATTTGTATACTCTCCTTCTCCATATGTGTAGGGAAAACGAGCACGTTCGTCCAGTGAAACCCGGGCGAGAATCATGTGCACCCCGTGATCTTTCACATATTGTGGGCCTTATCGCTGCCAACCCCTCGTGTATTTGGTTAATCATACTTCACACACCTTCTATTCGCCTCTCCTCTTGTTTTTTTTTT